>CM053600.1:2450073-2475100 GCA_028646575.1 Pseudocheirus occidentalis
GATTTTTTAACCTGGGTATTGATTTTTTTCTTTGCTTCTTAGTGCTGTAAACCTTATTGAAGGAACGCCTGCCTCTCAAAATACATCATAGTGAGTTTTCTTTTAAAAAAGGACTAACCCCTGACATCATCATTTCTGGGGGGGGGGGAAGATCATCTGGGATTTCCCCGCTGTGGCCGCTGTCCCTTCATTGGATATCCCCTACTGACCCAACCATCTCCTTCATATGTGGGCATGCCCATAGACTGACAAAGAAAGTTTACCTTTTGAATAAAGATGCAAAGTCTGCAAAAAAAACAGTAACAGTGATGCAGAAAATAAATAAACAAACAAACAAATAAATAAAAGGAACAAGGCGGAGAGAGGCGCTTAAACTCCCTCCAACTGTTGGAATGGGGGTAACTGATTTGAGATGATGTCTGTGGGGAGGGAGGAAAAAAATGGATTTTTCTTTCTTTAAAAAAAAAAAAAGCCAAAATTAAAAACCGCAGACATCTTTCCAATGGATCCCTGGTTAGAGCCAAGTTCTCCCAGACCAGTACCTGGCACCCGCCACCAAGCACCCGGGGGACGGAAGTTCTTTCATTGCTGCGGCCTGGCCTGGGGGGCTTCCTGCCTGGACTCTGACCCGCCCCCGCTGCGGGGGCTGCTGAGGCCGTCGAGCCGGTGGCTTCCGCCCCTCGGCCTGAGGGCCTCGTCCCCCGCGGGCGCCTTCTCCGGCGCGGCCTCCTCGGCCTTGGCCTCGTGCCTGGACGCATCGCCGCCGGCCCCGCTACCCGCCTCTTCCCCGGCCGCGGCCTCATAGGCGGGCTCGCCGGCCTCCTTCCGGCCCGCGGACGTCCAGGACTGAGGGAGGCCGCGGAGCCTGGAGCGGCGCCTGGGCCCGTCCCCGCGGCCTCGTCCTTCCGGCCCCCGCGGCCTCGTCCTTCCCGCCCCCGCGGCCTCGTCCTTCCGGCCCCCGCGGCCTCGTCCTTCCGGCCCCCGCGGCCTCGCCGGCCACACTCCAGAGCGAGGCGGGGTGGGGAGGGGGTGAGGGGGGGGAAGTGGAGGAGAAGAGAGAACAGAACCAATTATATTCAGTCCCGATAAAAAGTTCGAGTCAAAGAGATCACGAAGCGGCAGCACAGGAGGGAGAGAAAAGGGAGAAAGTCGAGCACAAAAAAAAAAGAATTAATTTAAAAGTCCCCGCCGTGTAGCCGCCGTGTAGACGAGGGGAAAATGGAGAAATCTCCGTTCTTCTGTCTTCATCAAGATTTCGCCGCAGCAGAGCAGTCTGGCGTCGGGTCTGGAACAGAGCGGTGGGTCAGCGGAGCAGGTGCATAATGCACAGCAGGAAATGACCGGCGCGATCTAGGGTCTCATAAACCCCGAGATCCAAACTTCGGGGCAAAATCTCACCGTCTGACCAACACTTCTGAGAAAACTGGAGATGTCTCTTGCAGAGACTAGGCGTAGACCAAAGTCTTAGTATATACCAAAATAAGTTCAGGTAAAGTGCGTGATGTATGCATCCAGAGTGACAGCAAAAGCACATGAGGGAAGCCAGGACATTCTTATCTGCCACATCTATGGACAAAGGAAGAGCGAATGACCAAATAAAGATGAAGGACCGCGGGAAGTACAACGGGTATTTCTGATTACATGAATTTAAAAAGATTTTACACAAACAAAATTCATGTTGCCAAAATTAGACGGAAAGCAAGAAAAGTGTGTGTGTGTGTGTGTGTGTGTGTGTGTGTGTGTGTGTGTGTATTATGGCAAGTATCTCTCATAAAGGCCTCATCTCTCGATAGGGAACTGAACCAAATTTATAAAAATAAGAACCATTCCCCAATTGATAAATGGTCACAGTTTTCAGAAGAATCCAATAGTCATATAAAAATGTTCTAAATCAGTATTAATTACAGAAATAACTGAGGTACCACTTCACACCTGTAATATTGACTAATATGATTGAAAAGAAAAATGATAAATGCTGAAGGGGATGTGGGAAAATTGGGACACGAATGTACCATCAGTGGAGCTGTGAATGGATAGAACTATTCTGGAGAACAATTTGTAACTATGCTCAAAGGGCTATAAAACTGCACACACTCTTTAATCCAGCAATAACACTAGTTATTGGTATGTATCCCAACTTTGGGATAAGTTATCTTTGGAATCTATAAGTAACACTTTGGTATGTATTCCAAAGAGATCAAAGAAAATAGAAAAGGACCTATGTGTAACAAAAATATTTACAGCAGTTCTTTGTCATTGTGGCAAAGAATCAGAAAGTGAGGGGAGACCCAGTAGTTAGAGAATGGCTGAACAAGCTGAGTTACCTGATTCCGATGGAATACTATTGTTAGAAGAAATGACAAGCAGGACATGTTTGATATATACAATGATTGAAGTTTCCATTCCAAAGGATTAATGATGAAAAATGTTATCCATCTCCAGAGACGAATCTGGTTAAGTCTGATTGCAGACTGAAGCATACTTTTTTTACTTCATGTTTCTTGCTTTTTATTCATTTATTTATGGTATCATGGATAATGTGGAAATATGTTTTACATGACTTTGAATGTATAACTGGTATCATATTGCTTACATTTTCAATGCCTAGGTGAATGAGAGGACCAGGAGGGAGATAATTTTGAACTGAAAAATTTTTTAAATGTTAAAAATAAATTTAAAATGAGAAAGATTCACAATATGCATATTATTCTGACATCCTTTTAATAAAAATTTGAAATTAATATGGATCTGCAGTTATTGGTATTTTCTTGATTACATTTGACAGTAATAATAAGGTCTTAAATTCCTCCAAATCTTTGGCATCCTTCCCTCTTTCATATTTTTGGCAATCAATCACTCAATACAATGTTATCAACTCAAACACGAACATTTTCTATTTATATTTCTTCTCTTCTAGAAATTATCCATCTCTTTTCTTTGGTGCCACTTTTGCGTCCTCATATGCCACATCAATTACTTCCATGATTGAGTCCAAATGTAGTCACTTTCTATGATTTCATAAATTAATGACTTTCTAAGTAATATTTGCTGAGTCAGTATTGAAAAGCTTATAGAAAGCCATGTGCACAAGCATGGTGGGTGAAACTTTTAATTATTGTCTATTATGGAAAATAATTTTGAGAAGTAATTTAAATAAAGCAGCTAAAAAGAATATTTTGGGGAATAGAGATCCCTCTGTCTGGCATTTGCTCCAAGAAGATCATGCATAAAAAGAAAAGATCCATGCACACTAAATATTTATATTGGCTTTTTTTGTGTGGTAGCAGAGAACTGGGGAAAAACAAAAAATTGTACATGAATGTAATGGAGTTTTCCACAGAAGTAATGACAAACATTATGAAAAGAGAGAAGCATGGAAAGATTTACCTGAACTGATGCAAACTAAAGGAAGCAGAGTGAAAACAATATATTAAAAATATTATGACTGCAAAAATGTAAATAGAAAGAACACCAATTAAAAAAATTAATAAAATAAAATAAAATAAAATTATACTCCCAAAGAAGAAATGAGAGAAGACATCTCACTCCCCCCAATCCCTGTGCCAAGGTGGCACATCTGTTGATGATGAATATCAATATGTTAGATTTTTTTTCAAAGCATTAAAATTTTTCTAATGATGTTTCATTTTCTTTTTTTTTAAGAAAAAAAGCATTGTTATATGGACTAGTTCTATGAAAGAGAGTATATGGGGAGAATGTAGGCTATACAAAATAAAAAAAATAAACATTTTAGGAAAAATCCTAGTATTGTCTTTTTTTTGTGATACCTCTCCATTCTGCAGAAGATCCATTTTGTCAAGATTCTTTCACAGCTCTTTTGGTTTTCTTCATTATACTAATTGATTCCAATCAGTTGCATTTCCAATAGGAAACTGATGTAGATTTTCTTGGTATGATTTTCTTTTAATCTACCTTTTTGTTTTAGGAAAAAAAACTAGTTTAAATAAGTCAGGGTAGAGCTGAGTCAGTTGGGTATTATTTTAAAATTTTAATTCTTTTCCATAATTAATTTTCATTAATGCCCAAGAAAACCATGGTCTGATTACTTAGACGTCTGTTTCAAAAATGATCCTTACATCTCTGATCACTTATTTTCTGTTAGAATAACATCAATTTTGTTTATTTGGGTGATGTTATTGGCATTTTACATGTTCAATGCTTTCTATCTCTTCTCAAAAAATGATTTATTAATTGTTAGAGTTTTCCCTTCTATCAATTCTTAAATTCTTCTGGCTCTTCCGCTTTCTATTCTGTACTATATCTGTAAATGTGGATGTCAGTTAAAAGGACAACTGGGGAACTTGACCAAAGTCACAAAGCTCGTCCCTGTCAGAGGTTTTAGATCTAGAAAAAACTTCTGTAGAAATGTAGGCCAAATACTTCGTTTTATGGATGTGGAAACTGGTCTTTGCCACTGCTTTCCCAAAGAGACATCTCACATAATAAAGAATCGAATAAAAAAGAGAAAATACTTTAAAAATCAACAAAGATTATCAATACATGGAAAAATATGATATATATCCAATATTCTGCACTTAAGGACCTACTTCTGCAAAGCAATAAGAGGAGATGTCTTTTCAAATTTCTTCTTTTGGGCCATGCTTATTTTTTGCAATTTTACAACATTCATTTTCAATTATCTTGTTGTGGTTGCTCCTTCCATCTACATTTTTAAAAAACATCATGCATTTTATTTCCTTGGCTCTGCTTACCACACTACAAGGTGCTTACTAGTACCACTTACTTCACTATGGGTCAATTTATACATGTTTCTGAGTTTCTATGAATCTTAGTATTTGTCATTTCTTATATTGTAGTCATATCCTATTGAATTCATGTACCACTTTTTTTTTAGCCATTACACAATCGATGAGCATCAACTCCCCCTCCCTCCCATTTAGGTGACTTTTACATATAGCTTTATGACTTGAGAAATACTTACCATAGGTAATCTTATTTACAATTCACAATAATCCTATGAAAAAGGAACTATGTATATTTTTACCTCCATTTTTCAAAAAGAGGTTAAGTGACTTGTCCAAGGTCACACATTGTCACAGGTGCACTTTGAACCCAAGTCCTCAGATTGAGAGATAATCCTTTATTCTAATGAATTCATATATCAAAGTAAAGATAGATCAGTGCAAATTTATTGCACTGATGGGGAAAAAAGTAATATGTATGCTAGCTTATAATACGTGCTTAATAAATGCTTGTCGATCGACTAATTTTTATTTCTTTTGGGAGCAGGGAAGGTAAAGCAATTGGGGTTAAGTGACTTGCCCAAGGTCCACAGCTAGTAAGTATGACAAGTGTCTGAGGCCAGATTTGAACTCCAGTCCTCCTGACTCCAGGAATAGTGCTCTATTCACTGCACCATCTAGCTGCCAAGACTGACTAATTTAAATGTTATAGAGCACAGGTGTCAAACAGAGGTCACGTGACCAACACCTCTGAATACTGCCTAAACCAGATTAAAATATGATTGGGAAATATTTAACAAATGAATAAAATATAATAAAGCATAGATAACACTTCATTTTAGATTAAGTCAATATGTAACCTTCAAGGGCCTTATATACGGTAAAGACTCACAGAAACACACTGTGAATGGCCCAGTTTCTATTTGAGTTTGACACTTATGCTCTAGAGCACCTATCTAGGCGATAGGATAGTCTCCTTTTTAGTGCCACGTGAGTTCTTTGTCTAAAACTCTATTTCAGTTGGAGCCCTGAGAGGCTTTGGGTCTAGTAATGAATTCTGCACTGCTACATGTGTGAATCAGTAGCCTACTAGTGTGAATCACTAGCCTACTAGTGGAACTGGGGACAATGAGGGAGAGGGGCATTTGTTCCCCTCCCATATCTGTTATCTTTGTGTGGTAGTCACACAAAGGGAAAACAGATTCCTCTTTCTTTTCCACTGAATGACCAAACCACTTGCCCGATGGTCAAAAGAACCCCAAAAAACTAGATATCATTATTTTAGGAATCATAAAACAAAAAATGCCCAGTACTGTTAGAACTAAAAGGCAACATGAAAATTGAAAGGATCCAGAAAAATATTACAAACTAAACACACCCATTAATGTGATAGGCAAATTCTAGAGACTCCAGTCAAAAGAAAACAAACAAACACACAAACTCTAAGCATCTGGGAAGGCAGAGCTCATAATAAGGATAATATAAGAGTATGAGGTAATAAACATACATGAAAGCAAAACAGAATGTAATATGCCAAAAAGCAAAATCCAAAGATCTGCAGCCAAGAAAAGCTTATTCTACAAGACTGGGTACAATGTTAAAAGGGGAAATGTTAAATGAGGTTGTAATAGGATAGATGACTTCTATGAATAACTGTTGGTAAAACTAGATCTGAAAGTATCTACAAAATGAATGTACACATAAGAAACAAGAGAATAAATTTTAAATACATTTTAAACACACTGCATGGTCTAAGTGATGCTTATGTGTTTAATCCTAATAGTGGGAGAAGAGAGCCTTTTTCTTTCAGAATCCACTACTTTAATAGAAGGAACAAAGGAATACAAATTTAGAATTTTGAGTTGGATGTTTTAAGGGGAAAAATAAAGGGAGAGAAAGTAAATACACTAATAAAAATGATTCAATAGACAAGAAATTACTCCTCATACAAGCAAGGAGATGAAGAAAGGGTGAGCAGCTACTTTAGGGACTTTATCCTTATCAGAATTTGGCAAAGGAAGGCTGAATGCATATACACCAACAATATAAATAAGGGATAGACATTCTTGAAGATAAAACTGAAAATTTAGGTTGCAGAAAATTGAAAAGTTTTTTTTTAACAGGTATCAGAAGGGGAATCAAAAGGGAAAATATTAAGGAAAAGCTTTTGCGGCATGCTTTTCTAATAAATATCTGAAATCAAAGATAAGAGAAATTAATACACATATATTTAAGAATAAGAGTCATTCCCCAATAAACAAGTGGTCAAAGGATAAAACTGTATTCAAAAGAAAAAATTACCCATCAACAATGACATAAAAGAATACTCAAGATTACTATTAAGAAGAGAAATTCAAATTAAAACAACTCTGTAGTTTTGCCTACTATACTGAAAAAAATAAAAAATATGAAAATGATAGATTGTGGAAAATTAAGGGAGGATAGTTGTGACAACATACTGTTGGTAGAGCTATGACTTGCTGTAAGTATTCTGTAAAGAAATTTTAAACTATATGCATAAGTTCATTAAATTCAATAATAGTACTATTAGACATATTTGCAGTAGCATTTGTTGTAATAGTAAAGAAGTGGGAATAAAACAATGCCTATTCATTAGAAATGGCATACAAATTGTAGCATATGAATTTAATGGTATATCATTATGCAATAAAATGATGAATGTGAAGATTTCAGAGGAACTTGGGAAGGTTACATGAATTTGTAAGGAATGAAACATACAGAACCATTACAAGAATTTATATGATTGTGTAATGGTAATTAATTTGAATTTGAAGACCTCTTTTTTTGTATTGGCAAGTACTCAGGTACTTAGCACCTTCTTTCAACTTAAGCAAAGGAAGGTAGTAGGTACTTAGAAGTTAGTAATTGATCAAACCCTGTTAGGGAAACAGAAGGTATGAACTCCTGTCTCCTGTTACTGACTTAACAGTAAGGGGTTGGCTGAAACAGGAAGCTAATACTGTATGTATATAAGAAAAGCCCCAGAGAGGTATCATCAGAATTTCTTGAGTCAAGGATATGGAGGCAGAGCAGCTCTTAGAGAGAACTGAGAATTAAGAAGCTGTTCTTCTGGAGAGAGACAGAATTTCTTGAGACCAGAATCTGGTGGCAAAATCTGTTCTGCTGGGGAGAGAGAAAGAGACAGAGAGAAACAGAGAGAGAGACAGAGAGAGAGACAGAGAGACAGAGAGACAGAGACAGAGACAGAGAGAGACAGAGACAGAGAGAGACAGAGACAGAGACAGAGACAGAGAGAGAAAGAGAGACAGGGAGACAGAGAGACAGAGACAGAGAGAGAAAGAGAGACAGAGAGACAGAGAGAGGCAGAGACAGGGAGAGACAGAGAGAGAGAGAGAGAAAGAGAGAGAGAGACAGAGAGAGGGAGCGCCTCTCTCAGCATCATGTGGAGGCTGGGCTGCTAGTGCTACTGAGTCAGACTTTTCTTTGGACAAGAATCATAGAGACTGAACTTGCTGCTACCAGGAAGGCTGAAGAGGAAAGCTCCCACTAGGCTGGAGAAAACGATATTGATTTTGGGTGCCAGCTGAGATTTCTTCTGGGTCCTATGGCCAGCTGAACTGCCCAAGGGCTGAGGAAGCATGACTGGAATGCAGGGACTTTGACTGTTTCCTCCTTGGTTGAACCTTGAATTCTCAGGAACAGAAACTGTGAAGGATGTGAGATGGACTGGACCTTCTGAACTTCAGTGTGAAGCAGGACCTACCTGGAGAGCTGGACAAGGAACTGGGAGCTGTCTGCCACTGATCTCAGGTGAATACAGTTTGATGAATGTAGGTAGAGTCTGGGACCATGGAAGGGGATCCAAGGAATCTGAGAACCAACCCCAAGTCAAGATGAAAAGACCCCTCCTTGGTTATTGAATGCTGTGATGATAACGTGGTTTACTAGTGACCTGGGGGTGGAGGGTTTGTGTATTTTCTAATGATTGTACTTAGTGATTAGTGATACTTATTAACTGATTGCTAAATAAGTGACTGATTGAGTTAACTTAGTTGCCCCGAGTGGAAGACTTTGACTATAGTACTTTGAGATGATTGAATGACTGAGTAAGGAGGCAAACCTCCTTAGGGTATCAGATGATTAAATATTGTAACCACTTTGGTGAAAACCATGTGGCCATTTTAATGATAAGGTGTTGTGAATACTATACTGTGATTTTCTGTGAGAAGTTGTAATTTTGTGAATGCTGTACCTTGATTTTCTGTGAATGTTTTGCTTTGATTTGTTATGGAATAAATAGAGTGCTCACTATACTATATGCTCAGAACTTTAAAAGCTGTTCACATTAGCATTCTTCTGGAAAGCTGCTCATGCATGGCATTACAAATGGATACAGTAGCAGTGATTAGTCATGATTTTGGAAAATTGATGTTAAGGTGCACAACTCAGAGGCAGAGGGGTAATGAAGAAGGACAGAATTATACATATATTTTAAGACACCGTCAATTTTAAAATTCAATTTGACTACTTATTTGTTAAAGACTATGCTTATATTGGCAATGGAGTTAAAACAGAAATTAACAGAGATATTAAAAAGAAAAAATAATAAAACATCAAAACAGAAAAAAAGCTTAGAAAGTCACAAACAGGTAAATTTTGTTATTACTTTTTGAAATTAAATATATTTTTAAAAAATATACCAGATGTAACAGAAATTTACCATTTCCTATATAATTGTCTGTTTTGTTCTTTGTATACTGAATGTTTTATTTGTTGAAGACTGTTAGGTTCTCAATAAGAAAAATTTTATAGAATAAAAAGAAACTGGGAGGAAAGATTATCAATGAAAACTAACAGGGACATTGTATAAAAGAGGCAAAGAAGTCAAGAGGGATTAGAACTGCAAAAATATTGTTTTAGCAATTAGTATTCATCTTGCATTGGCCAATTTCAGTCTAATAATGCAACCCCATTGTGAAGAGTTGAGAAGTGAATAGGAGACAAAGTCAAATTATAGAATTAAGCCATGAAAGTGAATGATGATGCTGTTAAAGAAATTTTTGTTTTTTGAAGGATGGGAGAGAATTTCACATGATTGTATGTAATATGGAAGTAGCCTATAGAAAAAGAAGTATGAAAATGATGGGCAGTAATGGTGATGGAAGGGGCAAGTTTCCAGAGAAAAAGGAAAGTGCATCATGAATGCAAGTAGAAGGGCTTGCTGAGAAAGAGAAAAGGGATACTTATCAGAAGAGAGGTCTCTCAGAAAATAGGATTTTTAATGTAAAATGGGGGAGAGAAAAGAGAGGTCTTAATGGATAGCCCACACAAGGTTGCTTTTTAAAATTACAATTAAAATTGATTGGTAAAGTACCAGTGAATCCATATTGGTCTTATTGCACAATTTCTCTCTTTTTTTCTTCATCAAAATAATTTCTCTCTTTGTATGTGTAGAATTTCATCTTTTACAGCTTCCCATCCTTGTTGGACTGAATTTCCCCAAAGAATTTGAATCCATGACACCTTACACATGTGTATTCACACACACATGCATACTTATATATATATATATATATATATATATATATATATATACATATATATATATATGAAACACACGTGGAATACATGAAATATACATACATTTATATTGCATATATTGATTTATTTGGAAATCTGCTCTCCCCCAGTCTAGGGCAAATGTCACATAACAGCCAGCTGTCTTATCTCCATCAGTCATATTTCTTAGTTGGAATGGTCACATTTCCCCAAGCTGTCAGTCATTTCTATTTTAACCAGAAGTTCTTCATTGGTAAACTTTATATCCAAAATACAATTTTTCCTTGTTGGTCCCTTCACCTTAAAAAAGATGAGATGAAATTGAAGTAAGTCAATAAAACAACAGATCAATATGAGAGAGAGAGAGAGAGAGAATGAGAGAGAGAGAAATAAAATTAATACCCAGAAGTGAGAAACAAATTAAAGCTAAAAGAAATTGAAAGAAGGAAAAGAATAATTTTCCAAGAAACCCAAGATGCATCCCAAGGTAACATATCCTGGTAACCTGAGACTAGTCATCAATGAAGAAATAGGAAATATCAACAAAAAGGGTGAATTTTAAGCATCCTTTCAAAGCAAACCAGACCTGAGCAAAATTATTTGTTTTGCAAATAACCTAGTCGAGAGCAATATAAAAAAGGTAAACAAATACAGGAACCAAGGAAGGTACAAAAAATGAAATAACGTGAACCACTCCACAGAAAAAGAAATAAAAACAAACAAGAGAGAGAAACACCTCTGAGGACAGAAATAAAAGCCACATCAATAGCAGAATAACAACAGAGGGAACACTAAGAGATTTCTTTCCAAAAGTACATATGAAGACAAGACTGAAAGTGGAACTTAAAAGGGAGGAAATTTTGGTGGTGGAGCAAGCTTGGAACCATACACCAAAACTCAGGATACTCTGCCTATATGTGAATTGAAAAAAAATGGAGGTGGTGGTGACTAAACTGTAGAATAGGAGAGTATATTAAAAGGAGAAGGAAGAGTTATGCGGTGTATCATAAAGTCAATAATAAAAAGTAAAAAGAAAATAATTCCTGGAGTCTCTCAGGGAAAAAAAAACGGGGTAAGTGGAAAAGGTAGAAAAGGGAAGTACTGAAAAAGGATTACAAGAGAGAATGCCAATGTATAATAGGAGACGGGGACCTTATAATAGGTATAGTATGCAGTGTTATGAGAGAAATACGCCCATTTTGAATTTATGTGGCAGCCATTTGCAGTTAAAATAATTCTGCCACAACGAAAAAATTATAGAAGTAAAAACCAAGGTTTTACTATGCTTAAGCATAAGTTCAGGAGGTAGAAAAATAATCCTGAACAAAATTTAGCATTCTAAAGAGGCTCTTTATATACAAAATTATGTCAATGATAGAGAAGTAATTCTTTTACATATTACAATCTTGCACATTCTCTTAGGTCATAATTTTTTTTAAAAGAGATTCATAGGGGCAGCTAGGTGGCACAGTGAATAGAGCACCTGCCCTGGATTTAGGAGTACCTGAGTTCAAATACAATTTCAGACACTTGATGCACTTATTAGCTATGTGACCTTAGGCAAGTCACTTAACCCCAATTGCCTTGGCTTCCCCCCCCAAAAAAGACATTCATAATGCCATGCTTCCTTCAACATCATAACAGTTGAACAAACTTAATAAACGCAGTCATAATCTTATACATCCCTTAAGGAAACAAACCTAGCTAAACAGAATCTATAGGTAAACAGAAACAAAGTCAAGTAACAGATTGAAAACTGAGTTTGTAATATCCTACCTGTAAAAAATCACAAGACAATGTTTTTAAAAAGCCTCAGTGTGCTAATTGAGAGGAAGGGATTTACATGTCAAAAAGACTTTGTCTAAGGGATATTCTTCCACAAATAAAATCTGATGGGGAGATTTTAAAGACATTGTATTTCCTTTTTCCACTATATATATATATATATATATATATATATATATATATATATATATATATATATATATTTTTTTAATCTCAGGAATATCAAAAGTGTTCCTTTAACACTATTATTGTATAGTGAGGTTTTAGTCAGTTTAATATTAGCAGAATAAAGACTTTTAGTTAACTAAAAATTTCAGGGTGGATTGTCCTGAGCCCCAAACAATACAAATTAATAAAAAAAATCAAAGGTAAAAAAAGTTATTATCATGGCAGTGATTTGCTTAGAGAGACTACTGTCTCTGAGGTACTATTTTGTGCACCCATGAACAGCATACTGCCTCAGGATAAAGGGACTGAGAGCTACTGGGAATAACTGACAGGCAGCAAAATGAAGGACATGAATTCAGAGAGAGCATTTCATGCTTATCTTGGGGAGAACAAGAAGGTAGTGTTGAGCACAGCAATCCACATGGGCATCTACCATGGGGCAATAATTTTGTGCTCTCTTTCTGTTCCAGTAACTGGTATCTATAGGACTTAGAAGAACCCTGTCTCCCAGCAACAACAACAACAAAAGAGGTGGTAAAAATCACAAAGCAATAATATAGAAACTGTTAAAAAGAAACTAAAAAAATAGAACTTTTACTTTCATAAGCATGGAAAGAATAAATAAGTTTAAGGGTCTTGAAGCAAACAATAAATGTCTATAAAATACACATAAAGTTAAGAAAAAAGGAAATGATTAAGGGGAAGAAAATTTTTTGAGGAAAATAATGTTTAGAAAATGAAAAAAAAACCCAACAAACCAAATAAAATGATGGAAATGGGGATTGTATTTGACTACTTGCCAGAAAAGGGAGGTAAAGCATTAAATGACTAGATAAAAGGAAAAAGGAATTGTTAAGTAAAACTGGGGTACCTAAGTGGTAAATCGGATAGTATGCTGGGTCAGGAGTAAAAAAGACTCATCTTCCTGAGTTCAAACCTGGCCTCAGATGCTTACTAGCTGTGTGACCCTGGGCAAATCATTTAACCCTGTTTGGCTCAGTTTCCTCATCTGTAAAATGAGCTGGAGAAGGAAATGACAAACCACTGCAGTATCTTTGACAAGAAAACCCCAAAAGGTGCCATGAAGAGTCAAGCATGACTGAGAAGGACTGAACATCAACAAAAGTTAAACTAGGAAAAAGAGCAGCAGAGCAAGTAGAGGCATTGGAGAGAATGAGGCTTTATTTTGAGGGTTAAAGATTAAGCCTTTGGGAACAGGGCTTAGTCTAAGGAAAAGTAACTGAGTAATACTGTCTTTATGGGAAAAAGGCTCAAGCATGGGGGAGGGGGAACCCTGATTCATTAGCCCTAGATAGAAGTCTAAGATGGGCCATACATTTCATTCATAAAGTAACAAACCACAGTGAGATGTAGTCAAGATGGTGGCGTAAAAACAGGAGAACTCTGCAGCTCCCCCCATAACTACCTCAAATACCTATAAAATATGACTCTAAACAAATTTTAGAGTTCCAAAAACCCACAAAATTACAGAAAAACACATCTCCTGCTGAAGGCAACCCAGCAGGCAGATGGGAAGGGCTCATTGCAGAGTGCTGGGACCTGAGACCAGTTCAGCTTCAGCCCCAGGGCAGTCAGGACAATCCATGGCTAGAGCATTCAGAAGAGTGGATCACCAGCAGCTGTGGTAGTTTCCAGAACTATCAACCCATAAGAGTCAAGGACAAAGTGGAAGTTGGCTAAATTTGGGGGAGAAAAGTGGGTCCAGCCCTCTGACCCCAGGGCAAGAAAGCAGCAGAAACATGGCCCTGCAGCTGCCTCCACATAGCTGCTTCAGAGCTCATGGCCTGCAGATTGCAGGGGGACCAAGCAATCATTCAGAGGCTAAGTGCTCTTGCCTTAACCTGCCTGGATTGAGATTGTGGTCTTGAGTGGTGTTCCTGAGATGCATGACCAGTGAGCCAAAGCTGGTGGGGGCTGCAGAGATGGTGGCCTCCTAATAGTTCCAACAGCTGCAAAAACCCCAGTGATTTGGGACAAAGCTCTCCCCTCTGAAAGCAGAGTTCTACAGAGCCCAAAAGTCAAGTAATTGACTGGCAACATAAGGAGACAAAGGAAGCAATCCAAACTCAGCAATCCAACTTTAGAATATTTTTGGGGGGTCAAAAAGGATCAATCCATGGAGTGGGAAGAAGACAAGACAGTTGGAACTCCCACACCTAAAGCTTCCAAGAAAAATATAAACTGATTATAGGCCATAGAGGAGCTTAAGAAGGATTTTGAAAACCAAATAAGAGAAGTAGAGGAAAAATTGGGGAGAGAAATGAGAATGATGCAAGAAAATCATGAAGAGAGAGTCAACAACCTGACTGAGGAAAATAACACCTTAAAAAAATAGATTAACTCAAATGGCAAAAGAAGCCCAAAAATCCAATGAGAAGAATGCCTTAAAAAAAAGAAACAAACTACAATCAACCTCTCCCTACAGGATACACAGTCCTACATTATGCAGTGGCCCAGTTCCTTTGGGAGGTTTGAGCCATGTGTGATGCTCACAAACGTGAATGCCATAACTTTTAGCAGAGTCATTAATTGTGGGAACACTGAAGTGTTTCAGTTACTGCTGGCCCATGGAGTCAACCCGGGTGTGATGCTTTGTGATGATACTGATGGGGAGATGGGACCTGGATCCCTAAAAGGAAAAGACTATGTCCCTGAACTTCCCCACACAATGCAGCCCCTGGCATTTTGACTACAACATCTGGCCCATTGCAACCAACCTAGACATTAAATAATCCTCTTAACTGCCCTTCCTGAGGTTCTCAGATCACTTAACTCCTCTCATTGTCTGCAGTTGGCCCACCCCAAGCTATTTACCACTCCTCATCCCATACACATCTTCTCACTGTCTCTTCTTGTATATAAGTAGGAATCTTACCTTTGTTAAATTTGCAGACACACTAAACATTCTGCCCAGTCCTATCGGCAATACAATAGCAGATTAATTTAGAATCTGGCTGCTTCTGTTGCCATCACAAATAAACCTCTCTTCTTTGACTGAAGGAAGACTTGAGTGGTTGAATTCTTTTGAGGCAGACTCCCTGAACCCTTGCATTTTGGGATTCCTAGCACCCCAAACCATAACAGTAAGACTCCCTACACAAGGCTGCTGAGAGCGGTCATTTGGATCTGCATTGCCTCCTATGATAGCATAGCCTAACTTTGAAAGCTGCTGCAACAGAAGGGCATTGTTAGCATGTGACTTACTGACCTGCAATTGTGGTATCAAAAACCTTGCTTGCTAGTTTAATAACAAGATACCTCTCTCTCTCAGCAAGCAACCCTGGAACCAGGATCCCCAGTGGATATAATCCTGAATTCTACAAAGTAGGAAACTGAGAGTCAGGGCTGACAAAACAGAACAAAAGAGACAGGACTATTTTTAGGGAGGTTAGTGCATAGGCTAGGAAGAGAACCTCCAGCAAATGATGAAGACTAACAGGTGATCATATTCTGAATTAGCAAATGTAGAGATAACTGTCAAAGCTATTTCTGTAGTTTAGAGCCGGCACTAATGACAAGATAATTCGTAAGGGGAAAACTCAGCTTACTTCTCCTGCTGTGTACCCCAGAACAACTCTTCTTAGAGTAAAATGTTCCTTTCTCCTGACACTGATCCAGTGAGTTAGTCTCATTGTCATGGAGCAGACAAAGGAAGAGAATCAGACTTACTTTTCCTTTAGAATTTTGCTAGCATACAAAAACGACCCTTCCACACCTTTAAAAACTGAAGGCAAGATCTACATCTGGCCAAACTACCAGCAAGCAAAGGGTTACTAGATTAAAAAAAATTCCAGGACATCAGGAAGCTTGGATCTTCCCACAATGCATTAAAGTTCTTACTAGGTCAAAAGCTCTGATGGTGTTGCTAATTTTGGACTTCTTGGCCCAGGTGAGAGTTTAAAAAGTCATCTGGTATATAGAAAGAATGCTAGATTTGGAATCAGAATCTGGGTTTAAATCCCAGGTCTGTTAGGACTTTTGTCAGATGGGTTGTTTAGAATAGATGGTGTCAAAGATTTCTTCCAGCTCTAAATACAGTTTTAGATCCCTGTTTATATTGAATGTAAATCTTTATAATTGGATCTGGCTCCTACAATGTAGTTTGTACCACTGCTGACTATTTTGGCTCCTCTAGTCCTTTTCCCTCTATTGCCATCATGTCTTCTCTCAATCTGAGTCTAGTACCATCTCCTCTTATTTCCAACTCATTTTCCATTGAAGGTCAAAATTTTAGTCAAATGAATTAAGCTGGTTAAAGTTTTATAAGCAGAACTAGTTTAAACTAAACTAAACCATCCCTAAGAAAAATAGTATAGCCTACTTCAGGAGAATTAGGAAAGAGAATTATGGGATTGAATTTTGGTGGTCAGGAATGTGGAACAGAAATTAATTTTCTTTGATTTACTCTGGAGTTGCAAAAGGAACTCTTTACAACAGTGGTTCTCAACCTGTGGGTTATGTTCAATTTGTAACAATGAAAATACATCCTGCATATCAGATGTTTACATTATGATTCATAACAGTAGCAAAATTACAGTTATGAAGTAGCAACGAAAATAATGTTATGGTCAGGGATCACCACAGCATGAGGAACCATATTAAAGGGTCATGGCATGAGGAAGGTTGAGAACCACTGCTTTACAAGCTTCACTTTCTCTAATTATGAGAAAAACTTTCCTGTTTATAGACAGGGGAAGTCTGATGATCACATTTGCTTTGGTAAGGGGGGGGAATCTGATCCTTGTTGCCAATCCCTAGGAAAATAAGCTTAACATTTTTCATAAATTAAAATATGGTACTCATTGTGAATGAGAACAAGATGGAAGATTACCCCTCTAATATAACTCCTATGCAAAGTATAAAAATGCATCAGGCTAAGTTCTAAATGAGAAGTCCAAAGAAACATGAAGGAATATTTTTTAAACCTATGTCTGCATAGAAATAGATAAAAATATCATAGATGCTGGTGATATGATCTGGCCAGGAGCTCACAGTTCAGAGAAATCCACCTCTAAGGGACTGAAAGAAGACTGGGCTGTTCATCATGCAAGACTAGGTGCCAGAATGACTCATACCAAAGTATCTGTCCTTGCTAGGCAGAAATTTAAACAGAAGCCAGAGAAGTCCTTGGAACATGACTCCAGAGGGTGTGATCTGATGGAATCAAAGTGGAAAGTCTTTCTTCTTTAGATGCCCATAGCTTGGAGAAAATCCTCTAAAAGACAAATCTCTTTCTAAAAAACCAACTAAATGTGTTAAGAGCCTTTAGAAAGGATATACTGTACTCTGTCCCTTTTTGAGTGTTTGAAATGGGGAGTTATATGCATTTGTCCTACGAAAAATGGATTACCCTAGCAGCCAGTTTGCAGAAAAGGATCTGCTAAGAAGGCAGTTTACTTTGCCCCAATAGAGCAAGGACATTCTACAAGGACATACAGCAAGTATGTGGTCTCAAATGCTTTCCAAATCTAAGAGGCCAATAGCCCAGACGACTTGGGCTTTTCATTAACCCTAGGCCAGAAACTGAGGCCAATTAGGTTTCCCAAAGACAGGAAGCTTCAGTGAAGAGACACTAGGGAAGCTGTGATTGAAGGAAGTTGTGTATGTGGGTTGTGTGAAGGGAGAAGGTTGTGTCAGGGTTCAAGAAGTTACCTTAGGAAACTGCTTTCCTAATACATGCCTACAAGGTACACAGAGCCCAGCCCTAACCTAAAGTCCAAAATCAAGTGGTATCCCAGAATAATGAGCAAACAATAAAAGAATCCTCCATAAAGAAAAATTATGATGGCAAGAAGGTATTGTTGGTTGATTTGTTTAGAAATATTTGCCTTCCTATCAGAGATCTCTAATAGGCCTTCACAAGTTAAACATTAAGCACAAAAACAAAAATCAAAAAATGCACACCAGTCCCCACTTCTTGTTTAAATTAGAATTACATATAGAACTATATATAAAAGAAAATTCTAAATGTAAACTTCCAATCAGAGTTGTAAATATATTCTCAAAATGATAACTTATTTAATTTTAAGAAAAATGTTTATAATTTATAGTAAAATACATTTTAAAAATATAATGAAAATATTTTATGTCTAACTTTTTTTCTAAATGGTACAGATCTGACATCTTAGACTTAGGAAATCTTTCTTTGGAAGAAGATAAAACCAGTCAGATAATAGCCATTATTGGTAGGATGATCAAACACTGAATAAAAGTGATTTATGAAGATTCTTTTGAGACAAAAGTTGCCAGAGATACAATTATGTGTCCTGTATTGACATTTGATAGAAACTGAGGCATACTCTTTGCTCCCCCTTTGAAATCAAGTATCTCTGACAGAGCAGAGTCCATGTTATAAATTTAATTTTCACTGAGTGGTTGCAAGTGCATCCTTCAATGTGTCTGACCTTATAAAAGTTTACTAATAGTTTATACTACAATGCTAGGAATTCTATGGTAAATTTAATTAGTTAATATTAGTAGATGAAGATAAAAGAGAGAGTACCAGATTATATGTGCCTGCTTTGGGATTTCTTTCATTTTGCTCAAAATTATCTCATTTTTTGGTATGCATGGAAAATGAGTCATTAATGATTATAATCTTTATGCTTTCCCATTTTAATAATAATTTGCTTAAAAATAATTAATTGAGTTCTTTGCTCTATTTTCTTAACTATTTACCATAATTATGGGAGATCCAATTATTGGACCTATGCAATAAAACCTAGGTGGCACCACTCAGCCACCACCATACTATATGAAAAGGATAGCCAGTGTTTCACGAATAGACAGAAAAATAAATCATTATAGATCTCCTTGTTTCCATTTCCTTTACCCATAAAATGAAGATGCTTTTATATCTCACAGGACTGATGTTATTATTTTACTTTGTTAATCTTAAAGTGCTCTAGAAATGTGAGCTATTTCCCCATACTATATGATGAACATAGTCTTATCTATCTATCTATCTATCTATCTACCTATCTATCTATCATCTATCTATCTATCTATCTATCTATCTATCTATCTATCTATCTATCTATCTGTCTATCTATCTATCTATTTTTTAGTGCCAGGTCTCAGCAATATGTAAACCCTACTTGACAGTCCAATTGGATAGAGAGGAACAACAGAATCCTGCACTGACAGCTGACAGAAACTAACAGCTCTAGTCCTCATTCCCTCTTTACATTTAAGTATCTGACAGAATAGGGTCTATGGTATCGATAGAATCTTCACTGAGTGGTTATAAGGGCATAAGGATAGAATAGAGAAATTATCAAGGAAGCAAAAATCATGAGAACAGAGAAAATGAGCCAAGGTCAAGAATTAGGTAGTATTGAAGGAAAAGAATAGGGTGGGTTGTATTTGGGAAATTCTGTGGCACTTCCAAAAACTCCAAGCTTCTCCAAACAATGAAATTCAACCATTATGACACCACTGTTCTTTCACTAATACTCTATGACTACAAAGTCCTGTATATCACAATCTCTCAAGAATCAAAATTGTATTTCACCTAAAGAATGCTGCGAAAATGTGTAGGATGTGTGTACAAAGTAGCTAGTACAGTGTATTAACAAAGTTGAAAAGTCATGTAAAAAAACAACAAAGATGGATTTCTGTAAAAAAGAAATGAATTGGTCACGTAACACACATTTGTAATAGTAGGTTGTTACCATGATGTTAAGACAATTAAAGGAAGACTCCAATATATCCAAAGTGAACCTATTTTGAAAAATTTGTGGGTGAACAATGCAAAAAATTCACATAGGGAAGAGAGAAGGGAACCAGCATTCTAAAGCATCTACCATGAGTCAGGCATTGTGTTAAACCTTTTTACAAATATTATTTCATTTGATTTTCACAACAAGCTTGAGAAGAATGTGCTATTATTATTCTTGATTTACAATTGAGGAACTGAGGGGGACAGAGTTAAGTGACTTGCCTATGGTCAAGTACCTAGGAAGAGTCTACAGCTGGATTTGTACTCAGGACTTCCTTACTGGCATAAAGTGAAGTGATGTAAAACAAGAGCAGAATATATGGGGCTGTATGTCCATTAATTATAACTATGTATAGGAAAAAAAGACCAAAATCTTCAGGCATACCAGGAAAAAGGCATGGTATATGGACACATTTATTTACTGTTTCCTTTTAATTCATTTAGTTCCACTTTGTTGAATGCAATATTTTTCATGAAAATTTAATTTCTTTTGTTGTATGTTTAATTGTTTTTGTTGATAGGTATTAAATTTTAAGTTTCATTTATCCTTTGTTTCATAACTTCTCCCTTGACTCAACAAGCTTGGATATTTCCTGGGAACCCTTTTGCATTTGGCTCATTTGTCCACACTTCCACTCTCCGTATGTGAACTTGGGAAATTTGATACCAGGATATTCCCCAGTTCTATTACCCACTCTCTTTGAAAACTTTTAGGTCCAAAGGTCATCAAGCACAGATCAAGCTTTGATTTAGACATTAAAGAACGTTATTATTATAACCTTTTTAATACTTTTCCCTGTGTCCCATGTTCAGCTTAACAAGGTACTTGTACAATAGACAACATAATTTACTGTACTAGTATGAGGGGCACTCTGACAATGGGACAGGTCCCTGCTGTGGCTCCTTCTCCCATTCCTCACGATTGTAGCTTGTCTCTAAGCAGGCACCTATTACTCCACCATTGTTTTGTCATTTTTTCTAACTGGTATGGCAATTCTTCTCATTGCTCGCCTCCATCCTCTTTCAATACTTCCTGTTGTTTGACTTTTCCTCAAGAGATTCTATATCTAGTAGACAATTGCTGAAAATAAGTGATTTTTGAAAAATCATGGAGATTTGAAGAGGTACTACAGACCTGAAGAAGGCCAAATGCTTCTTCAAATTTCCAAAAAGCAAAGGAGGAAAGTCTTCAAACCATAGGCTAATAAGTACTGATTTCTATTTATGACAAAATTCTATAACATATCATGAAGCAGATAATTTGGTAGCATTTAAAAAGGAAATTATTTCCTTTTCTTTTTGACAGCATTACTATCTTGATACAAAGTCTTGTATATAGAAAGGCATTTAATAAATACGTGCTGATTTGAAGTGGATCAGCAGGGAAACATAATCAGTATTGTGAAGTAATGCTGAATAAGCATTATTGTACTTAAATATAAATGTACATTTCAGCTCAAAAAATAAATTTCACATAAACAGGATCAGGAAGGTATGGCTTAAAAATCAATTTGTCCAAAAATAAGTCATTGATTTTAGAGGCCTTCAAGCCCCAAAGGAGTCAATAGTGTGGCATCTGAGCCTCAGAGAGAGTTGAACTTGATGTGAGGAAGGCTTAGATTCAAAGCCTACATCTGATATTTTGTACTTGCATGATAATTGCTAGCCAATTAGTTTCCTCATTGAGCAAGTACTATATACCTCCAAAAGTTGTGAGAAAAGTACTTTGTAGACAAAGTTACATGTAAATATGAGATTTTATCACTAAAGATTATGAAATTGAGGTCCAGAGAGGGGAAATTACTTTTCAAGACGATGAAGCATGAAAACCAGGCATTGAATTGACAGTTATTTCAACTTAGTTTATTCTTTTTGAAAACACTTACTGTATGTAAGCCAAAATTCCACACACTTAAAATATACAGTTCTTGCTCTCATGGAGCTAACATTCTACAAGGAGAAACCAACATGATCACCTTCAATTCATTGTTATATTTATATGCATATGTATCGTGTGTGTGTGTATACAGAGAGAAAGGAAAAGCAAGTTCTCTAATGCGTGCAGCCCTAACCACAGGGGTAGATCAAGATAGGTATCCTATAAAAGGTATTACTTGAGGTGAATTTGCAAGGATTCCATGAGGCCCAAAGTAGGAGAATATTCAAAGCTTTGAAGAAAAGCTTATGTAAAGGTATACAGGGAGATGCATATGGTATACAAAGAACATCACATAAGTCAGATATAACATTAAGTGTATAAAGGGCTGTAATATGAAACCAGTCCTGAAAGGTATTTTTTCAGTCAGATTATCATGGACTTTAAATGACAAATGGAAGAATTTGTTCCATTTTTTAGTATTCTGGACACAACAGGGAAGCATAGAGACTTCTTGAAGGAAGCAGGGATGTGCTGTTTGCAGTTTAGCATGTAATTTCTTCTATCAAAATGATGAAATCCAAGATAAAGGGTGAAAAAGAGGAAAAATAAAAAGAGCACAGTGTTATTTAGCTTTGCCTGCTATTAGAATATGGGAGACATTTGTGATATTATAAAAATACTATTTTTATTATTTACCTTGTTGAGTTTCTCAGAGAATTGGAGCATAGATACATTTATACCAGTTTAATACTAGCTGTACCTAGACTTTCAAATTGTTAATACATATGTCAGGTTGAATTTTGTGTAACTCAGTCCATTGTTGAAATTTTCTTCTAAAGCATTTGTGGATTTTATTTCAGTACAATTAATTTAGCTGTTATTTGCCCAAGTGAAGAAAGTGATGTCTGTGTAGAATTCCCTCTGGGACTAGTCCAACCTGGTCCTGGAAAGCTGGGTACCCAGAAGGATAGTTATTACTACTGTCACACTTCTAAGAATAACACTGTGGGCGGTTATTTTCTGGACAACAAGTCATGAGCTCCCACATGTGTTTCCCCCCCTTAACTATTAGTTCTATATCTAGCTCTTTAGCAAAAGCATTTCCTCAAGCAATATGATAAGAACAGTAGTTACAAAGTATTTCCCCCCAACCAAGGGCATATCTAAGGAATACCTCAATTGCTATTGAAAATGTGCTTTCCAGTCTGACTTAAAAATTAGTGCTGGGGGAGATTCTGTTAAGGGAATTTCTTTTGGAGAAGATGTCACATAGTAGATAGTTTTCGTATCACCTGCTATTTAGTCCATGTTACTACCTGTTAAATATCACAAATGGGCGCCTGGGGAGGAACTGATTTGCAATGGCCCAACCCCTTTAATGACATGGTCCTATCTGAATTTCTTTATCTCATTTCAAAAGTTATCCAAAAAGCTGGCTCCATCTTGAATTTCTTGCTCATCTTCAGTGATATCAACACATTGCTATCATGATGCATATTTAATAAATAACTTTTAATTCTCTTTATCCTGGCTTTGTTTTGTGAATCAGAGATAAAACTAGGACAAAGGGTTTTTCTTTTAACACTCTGTGCAGAAGATGGTAGGGAGAAGCCAGAAAATTGCCCACCTCTCCCCAGTTTCCCCCAGAAACAACATTAAATCAAACCTCTAAATGAATTCTGGAGTGACAGAACCTACAGAAAGACAGAATGGAAGAATTCTCCAGTTTAAGATAACTTAGAAGAACTTTAGGAGAAGTCTGTCTCACTTGGGTAAAAGGAGAGTGAGAACCAAAGCAGATGGTGTCTGGGAAAGCCAATTGGAGGCTTTTAGCTACAGCACAGATTGACAAATAAGGCCTCTAGGTCCTGCCTCAGCAGACCAGTGGCTCAGCAGGCCAGTTCTGAGGCCTCCAGTGTCAGCACAATTAGCAAGCTTCCAGCTTGCCCCAGTGCACAAATCCAGGGCCCTGGCCCCTAGCCCCCAGCACAAGAAGCTTGGGACAATGTCCCCAGTGACACAGGGACGTAGCTCTATTCTAAATACCACAAAATAAGCAAAAAAAGAACATTGGCCATAGACAGTTACTAAAGTGAGAGGGAAGATCAAAACACAAACTTGGAAGAGAATGACATTGTCAATGTACCTACATGTGAGGTCTCAAAGGGGAATATGAATTGTACTCAAGTACAGAAAGCCTTCTTAAAAGAGCTCAAAAAGTATTTTAAAAGTCAACTGAGAGAGGTAGAAGAAAACTAGGGAAAAGGAATGAGAGGCATGCACAAGAAAGTCAACAGCTTGGAAAAGGAAGGACAAAAATTGATTCAAGGAAACCATTCTTTAAATAAGACATTTGGCAAGAAACTGTTATTGCTCTACAGATGACAGGATGAGATACTTAGAAAATCCTAGAGAATCAAATAAAAAACTATGTGAAACAATATGCAACTTTAGCCAAATTCCAGGATATAAAATAAACCTGTGCAAATCATCTGTATTTCTATATATTACAAAAAAAAAAAACAACAGCAAGAGATATAAAGAGAAATTCCATTTAACGTTGTTGTAGATATTGCAAAATATTTGGGCATCTACCTGCCAAAACAAACTGAGCAACTATATGAACACAATTACAAAACACTTTTCACACAAATTGTCAGATCTAAATAATTCAGGGGTGGAGCCAAGATGGCAGCGCAGAAGCAGCAAGGTCCCGCAGCTCCCACACCGCCACCCTAATCACCCATAAAATATGAGCCCAGGCAAAGCCTAGGAAAGTCTAGGACTCTCAGACTCACAAAAATGCAGAGAACACATCTCTTGCTGAAGGCAGCTCAGCAGCAGGGACTTAGCCCAGCCGCCAGAGCGAAGGCTGGAACAGCCCGAAGTGGAGACCGCGGCCAGGCCTAGGGCAGTGGGAAGGAGCTGAGCCAAGCTCCGCAGCCAGCCTGCACGGGTTCTATAGCCTCCAGCACCCCCACATCTGCCAAGGCGTGAGGAGCAGGATGGGAGAGAGGCAGCTCGCAACAGAGCAGAACAGAGACCCGGCCAGCCCAAAACCACAGCCACAGCCAGGCAAGACCTCAGGGTGGCCAGGAGGAGCAACGGAGCCTCCCAAGCCGCAGTTTGAGTCTACTTCAAAGAAAACCTAAAGCACCAGCCTAAGGAGTTCTTTAAATCTTCAGATAC
>CM053600.1:2475600-2533322 GCA_028646575.1 Pseudocheirus occidentalis
TGATCAATGTTCTGGGCTGGGGGGTAGGGACAAAAAGGGGAGAAAATTTGTAACTCAAAACCTTGTTGAAATGAATGATGTAACCAAGAAAATAAATTAAAATTAAAAAAAAAAGAAAAAAAATAAAATTATATTATACAGCAGCAATCATTGAAACCATTTAGTACTGGCTAAGAAACAAGAGCGTTGGGTCAATGGAATAGGTTGGGTATATGAGGCACAGTAGTTAATAACTACAGTAATCTAATACTTAATAAACACAAAGACCCCAGCTTCTGGGATAACAATGCACTATTTGACAAAGACAGCTGGGAAAACTAGAAAAAAGGTATGGCTGAAATTAGGCATAGAACAACATCTCACACCGTACACCAAGATAAGGCCAAAATGTATATGTGATTCAGACATATAGGCTCATACCATAAGGAAATTAGGAGAGCAAGAGATAGTTTACCTGTGAGATCTTTGGAGGGAAAAACTTATGACCAAACAATAGATAAAATATAAAAGAGATGATAAAACAGATAGGCTATACAAATAGGTAGATAGATGTTAATTGCAAAATGGATACTTTTGATTACATTAAATGGAAAAATTTTGCATAAACAAAGACAATGCAATGAAGATTATAAGGGAAGTGAAAAGCTGGGAAACAGTTTTTACAACCAGAATCTTTGATGAAGGCCTTATTTCTAAAATATATAGAGAACTGAGTCAGATTTACAAGAATACAAGTCATTCCCCAACTGGTAAATTGTCAAAGCATGTGAATAGGCATTTTTCATAGGAAGAAATTAAAGCTATCAATAGTCATGTGAAGAAATGTTCTGAAATTGTATTGATTAGAAACATGCAAACCAAAGCAATTTTGAGTTACCACTTCATGAAAATCTGGCTTGCTAATATGACAAAAAGGGAAAATGGAAAATGTTGGAAGAGATGTGTAAAAATTGGGACAATAAATCATTGCTGTGGAATTGTGAACTGATTGAGGCATTCTGGAGAGCAATTTGGAACTATCCCTAAAAGGCTATAAAATTGTGCATACCCTTTGATCCAGAAATACCAATACTATGTCTGTATTTTTAAAAAGGGGAAAATGAACTACATGTGCAAAAATATTTATAGAAGCTCTTTTTAAAAGTGGAAATGCATTAGGAATTGAAGGGATGTCCAACAATTGGGGAATCGCTTAACACGTTGAGGTATATGAATGTAATGGAATGTTATTGTGCTATAAGAAATGATGAGCAGGCAGATTTCAGAGAAACCTGGAAAGGATTACATGAAATGATTCTGAGTGAAGTGAGCAGAACCAGGAGAATGATGTATATAGTCACATTGTGCTATGACTAACTTTGATAGACTTAGCTCTTCTCAGCAATACAGTGATCTATGACAATTTTAAAAGACTCATGATGGAAAATTGTATATGATCCAGGATTCATGTAGTTCTGTGTGGCCAGTGATGCAGCTACTTGCTGGAACTTCCCTGATAATCTGGGATCCAGGGCTTTGCCATGTTCTGGGATCTTGGCCAGAGGATGTTTAAGGTCTTCTGGACATCTCGGTACTAACTAGAAACATTGATATAACTCCATCTTGCTCAAGGGAGGATAGCTGAACATCCTGCCCAGCACTTGTACCCTAATAACTAAGGTCAGAGAGAAACATAGTCACATATGAGGAGGATGGGAACTAGGGCACAGGGAAGTGTTCCAGGAAAGTAGCTCTAGAAGACTCATGATGACTATGCAGTTTCCCACTATATATGCTTGGACCCTCAGATGAATAAATTGGCTCAGCTTTCACTGGCTTGCCTGACCCATGTTATTCCACTCCTCCATGAGGTGGCCTACCTGGTGCTGGCATCAGAAAATGCTCTCTACATTCAGAGAAAGAACTTGGAACTCTGAATGCTGATCCAAGAATCCTATTTTCTCTTTTGTTGTTGTTTTTTCTCTTATGGCTTTTCCGTTTTCTTGTGATTCTTCTTTCACAACATGACTAATGTGTAAATATGCTTAATATGATAGTACATGTACAGCCTATATCAGATTGTTTATAGCCAGGGAGGGGTGAGGCAAGGGAGG
This sequence comes from Pseudocheirus occidentalis, assembly GCA_028646575.1. Taxonomy (NCBI): domain Eukaryota; kingdom Metazoa; phylum Chordata; class Mammalia; order Diprotodontia; family Pseudocheiridae; genus Pseudocheirus; species Pseudocheirus occidentalis. Next base: position 2,477,694 of record CM053600.1, read on the forward strand.
GAGGGGTAAAGGTAAGAAAGGAAGGGGAGAGGAAGGTGAGAGGGAAAAAGTTTGGAACTCAAAATCTTGCAAAAGTGAGTGTTGAAGACTATCTTTACATGTAATTGGAAAATATAAAATACTATTAAGTGGAGTGGGAGGTGGGATGACCAAAAAACCCATCACTACATGCAAAGTCCATGAAGGGAAGAGTGACAAACTTATAGTAAAATGATAGTAAAACACATATTTAGGAATACCTTTGAACAAAGCAATTGAGAACTACATGGTCTTGATGTCTTTTTTTCGCCCCTCTGGCACACATTCATGGAAGTCTCTTGAGGAGGTTGCATTAGCAATGGATAAGTCAGTAACCTGGGGTTTTTTCTCAAAGGTAAAGATGTCTCACCTGGATGGGTTAATTTGTTGCTAGATTCAGTCAAGTAGGTCACTTGGCTATGGAGCAGTCTTTTCATTGGGTTCTTTCTTTTCTGTTCTGAGCCAGGAAGGTCAGTCTACCATTGGGCTGGTTCTGTACAGGTAGATGATTCAGCTAATGATGTGATGTCTCTTCAGCAGGTGAATCCACTGAAGGTCTAATCTACATCACCTTCAGCCTATGGCTCAGCTGCATATTACTGCACTCCCTTTGGATGGCATGTTATAGAAGTCTTTAGCTAAAGTCCTTGGTCAGCAAGGTCAGCACTCCAATTGCCAAAGTCTCTCTGCTTTGACTCCCTTAAGGACCAAATTCTAATTTTATCATTTCAAAGCAGGAGATGGGAGAGATCTAGACTCTCCAGTTTGACAATTCTTTCTGGTTCACAGCAAATTCCCTCAGTGACCAAGTACACTTTTACTTGCAGAGCTATCAGTTATACTTTCCAGATTTCTGTTGGGTTTTTATGCAAAAAGGGGGCTGGGAACAAAAGCAGTTTATGATCTAGGACAGATGCATTGTCTTTGATGACCTCTGCATATACACTTGAGCTATTTAAAACTCATATGCCTTTTAAGGGATCATATGCTCCTTTACTTCTTTTCCATTTTAAAGGTTTTCTCTTTTACACTTTTATGTTTCTCATTTTGCATTTAGTGACCTTCAGTTTTGCTCAAAATCTAAGGAGCTAGCAAGCTCAGGACCTACTTTAAAGGCTGAAGCTAGTAAATCATAGAGCCCATATATATGTGCATAAATATATTCAAATTCTTCACCTACACATGCTGTTTTTGTCCAGAAGAAATGATTTCCCCCCAATTGATTCCACCCTGTTTCCCCCACCAAAAGTGATCAAAGCACCCATAATTATTTCACTTACAGATAATAATAGGCTTGCCTATTAACTTTAAAAAAAGATTACATGAACTAAATACCGCACTTCTCATCCAGTATAAATACAGTCTAAGCATTTCCTAATTATCAGTGCAATAGCATTATTTGCTTTAGTTGTTACTGTTAAAATGGGGTGTAGGGGGTGTTCAGGGAAGACTGGGACCTCTAGTGTGAGGGCTGCTGAGTCCTTTTCAGTGTTGCTTTCCACCTTTTGTGTCTACCTCATCCATCCACCTGTCACCTGTGGCTCCAAGAAGCTGCAGTATGCACAACAGTCACACTCTGGTAAACCATTTTGACAGATGGACTATCATCAATCAGGGCTGAAGCCATTGACTGTTTACCTCAAGTTGAACTCAATCCCTCCTTAGCTGAAGTACCAACTGAAGAAGAGGTTTTTAATGTCATTAGGCTCTTTTGTGTGGCAAAACACCTGGTGTTCAGTTATTTTCAGCTGAGATTTATAAGGTTTGTGTGTGTGGTGTATTGCTCATACAAAAGGTGACTGAAATTTGGGGTTATATGGCAAGAACAGGGCATGCTTCAGGAGTTCAAGAATGCCTCCATTGTCCATCTCTATAGATGTAAAGGAAGTAGATGGCCCTGTGACCATCACAATGGGACCTCTCTCTTAGTAACATCTGTCCCACATGCCTGAAATGCCCCACCTTCATGTCTCTTCTGTACAGAATCTCTTTCTTCCTTCAAAATGCAGCTCACATATCACCTCTCTACATATTACTTCTTTGCATCAACTGATGAAAAATATTTGCAAAGTATTTAGTACAGTGCTTGGCACATAGTAGTAGGTGCTTAATTAATAAATCCTTCCTTTCTTACAAAAAGGGAAAAACTTTAAGTTGGTTAGTATTGATTAGTTTGATTTAATTTTAGTTTGATTGTAGGATTAAGTTCCCTTATTTAGGAAAATCTAGCCCTGACATCTAAGCCAAACTAACACAGAAAATCTGTTAAGTCTAGGCTACCTATAGATTTAGGAAACAGATTGATAAGACTATCATTTATTTATGTTTTAAAATTTATTTTTAGTTTTCAACATTCATTTCCACAAGATTTTGAGTTACAAATTTTCTCCCTGTCTTTCCCATAATGTTTCCAAAGGCTAAATTCCTCTTTCTGGCATCTGGAGAAGTGAGTTGACTCCTAACTTACAAATGCTAAATTCTCTTTTTTTCCCCCTTGAACTAAAGATTTAGCATAAGGTAAATAACATAATCTTCTAAGGTTAGGTTTCCCTTTTTTGAAGCTAGACAGGGTAACGGCTAACTTATCAACTACAAACCACAAGTTCCTCCTTCTCAGTCTTAGTTCAAACTATAGGATCCTTTAAATAAGCTTTTTGGTAGCAAAATGAAATATTAACTTCAGGGCAAGGACTTCTGGGCTAATCTCACTTTGAAAGCTAAAAATTGCCTATAGAATGAATTTGGGTTAAGAAAGCCTGGAAGAAGTAAACTAGTCAGATGAACTGCCTTGTCCAATTGAATTATGTTCAAAACAAGTTTCTTAAATTGCTGTAGTTTTTATTACTTTTTTTTACTACTTTTACTACTTTTATTACTTTTTTTTACTACTTTTATTACTTTATTATTCTTTTATGTTATAAAAATAAGTTCTGTAAATTGCTCCTCTGTCATTAATCATTGAGGGATTTTTGACCTAGATTTGTTGACAATTACATACCTTGTCATTAAATCAATATGCTTAGAAGTTTTTGTGCCCTCAGTATGTTATTTCAGATAAATAATTTTTAATGATTCCTTCTTTCCTTTCTTCCTTCCTAAACTACCTTGTATTCAACTTCTTTGTATTTACACCTACACACACACATACACATGATTATATACACATATATTATATATATGCTTAGCATATATAGTAGTGTGTGCATAGTAATACAAAAACAAATTTAATGGCAATGTATATGTTTATCAATAAATCTAGGTCAAAAATTGTATTTGTAATGCAAATAAATACAAAGAAGTTGAATACAAGGTAGTATAGGAAGGAAAGAAGGAAGGAAGGAAGGAGGGAGGAAGAGAGGGAAGAAAAGCAAGAAAGAAAGAAAAGAAAAGAAAAAAGAAAGAAAAGATCCAAAATATACCAAATATTTATAGTAGCATTTTTCATGTTAGGAAAGATCTAAAATCAAAATAAGGACCCAACAATTTGGGAATGCCCAAACAAATCATGATTTATAAATGTATTGGAATATTCTTGCAGTAGAAAAAAATCATGAATATATTGACCACAGATCATCATAGGAAAACTAATATGAACTCTTGCAAATGCAAATGGAAAGAACAGCAATGAAATCAATGAAAACTGAAAGTTGTGACATTGTAGGGACCAAGATTGGACCCAAGAAAGAGAGGAGAGAATGTATGTATATTTTCTTTTGGCAGAGGTTGGCAGGGAGGGAATATAGTTATGGAATATTCCACACAATTTCAGGCTTAATTGATATTGTTCATTTTTTCTAAATTGTCCCATTTTAGTGTTTATTATTAAGGATGTTTCTCTTGGAGTGGAAGAGAGAAAGGATATATTGGAAAATGTAAATTCCATAAAATCTTCGAACATACTATGAAGATTCCCTCTAAAGTAGTACAGGCTAATAAAAAGAATAGGACAGATTTGGAACACCAAAATACAAATGAATTTAATTTGGATAAAGAAAAGTAGCAGATCCCAGCATTAAAACATGCTTACTTGAAACATATTAAGCCACTCATCTGGATTTTATACATGATTTTATACATCTGGATTTAAAGATCATCAAGATAGGCTATTCAGAGGCAACTAGAAGAGCATCCTGGTCTCCCCCAAGAAAGAGTTGTTTTGGAAATTCTAAAAATTCTGGAAATCATTTTACAGATACCACTATAAGTTATTGGCCCAGAACATTCAAATATAAAGTACCATTTAATCAAGTCACAACATCATCCCCAAAGCAAAATCCTGTACCTAAAACACCAATGCATGCAAAAGTAAAATTTCAGAATTCCAAAAATATTGAGCCTTCTCAGAAGCGCTTGGGAGAAAAGACCTTACCTATGATGGAATTCCAATTCAAATAACATATGATCGATTTCTGAAAGGTTTTGAATCACCAGGGACTTTCCATTTAATTCCGGAAGTTTTAGAGATCCTCTGGAGTTGGAACCTCATCAACCTCATCTCTATGTGAACATCCCTGAAAAGTATGTTGGTAAGGCAACCAACAACATCACTGAAAACATCATGCTAAAAAGCATGGAAGCAGGCACACAACCTGCCTCAATCCATTAGTGACTAGTGAAAGTGTGAGCATTGTCCTTCATCTAGAACCTGTGCAAGCATGCCATCATGAAACTGGCATATGATACTGATGAACTTCTCTGGGAAAGTAGATTTTGCTATGATCTTCCAAAAGTCCTCACAACTGACAGAACAAGCACCAGTGCTTTTGCCACACAAGTGGAGGCTAATAAAATTCAAAACCTCTCCTTCAGTTGGAAATGTGGCGAGAGTGGGATTGATTTCAATTTGAGGAATATAGCTAATGACTTCATCATTGGTTGATGACAGTCTCTTGAGAATACTATGAACATATACAGCACATCTCCCCAGGATGATGTTCTCATCACTAATCAATGTAGCTCTAACAGGGCTGAAAAGTTGAGATGCCCCACAGGTCTTTGGCCCTTAAATAGCCATCAGGGCATCATAAAAACTCTTTGGATCTTTACTATCAGCATGGAATTGAATTTCATTTGCCTTCTTACTAAGCCAAGAATCCTACATACCTATTAGCTTTGCTTGCACTTTGATGAAGTTAATGTTGTCTTCTTAGAGAGACTGAACTATCCTGCTGGCAAAAACCTGTGGAGATGTTTCTGTGTTGTTTATTTACCATCTTATGAATTTCCCCATTATTTTCATCAAACAAATCTTGATTTTTACAAGTGTTCTGGCCCAGATGAGTAAATGCAGTGGTGGAAACCAAATCTCTGAAAGCTGCACACTTCTTTTTGCTTCTCTATTGCTGTGTTGGCTCATCTGTCCCTCAAAGTTAGTAGCAAACTCTTCATACAGGGAGAAGTGCTTTAGTCTATTGACATTGTCTTCTGGTAGTCATTTTGCATTGGAGTTGCCCTTTTTGTTGAATGCAAATGTTTAGCTTGGAGAAGATAAGTCTATGATCAGTACAACACTTTGCGCCACATATTGCCTCTGTCATTTTCATATCCTATTAGCCTCTTCTCCTTAAAATGACAGTCTTTTAAATGCCAATGTTTGCTGTAAGAGTGCATTCACAAGGATTTATTGTCTTTATGTAAATGGAAGACAGTGTTGATGATGAGAAGGTATCAAAGTACAAATCTTCAGAAGGGACAATTGCTATTTTCATTGCTGACTCCATTCCTCCCAAGAACTCCCTGTCACATCTGACAGTCTCTGCCTACTTTGACATTAAAGTTACCTAGAATTACAAGCTTGTTCACTTTTTGTACATTGATGATGGGTGTCTCTAGGTCTTCATAAAATTTTTCTTTGATCTCATCAGGGTTCATCATGGTGGGAACATACACAGTGATGATGGTGGCATGGCACTCTCCTGCAAGTGACAATTGCATTGTCATAAACCTGTTGTTCACTCCTTTTGGGAAGCATACAATGCTTGTTGAATATATTAGATTTGATTGTGGAACCTATGCCAGTTTCACTGTACATCACAGCAATCAATCCAGAAAAAGTGTGTATCCAGCTTCAACTTCAGTAAGTTGGCTTTCATTTAGCAGCTTTGTTTCACTCAGAGCTACTATTTAGATGTGATTCCCACTGAGTTCTTTCATGATAAGAGCTATCTGTCTTTCAGGTCTACAAGATTTCATGTTGTCCATAAGCTACACACATTCCATGTATCAATGGTGAGTGGAATCATCACAAAAAATTTTGCACATTTCCAGTACAAAAGTCTTCTACCTAGAGTAGAATCTCCCCCCTACTACAATAAGCAGCCTGGGTTAGGGCAGGTGAAATAGGCAATTGTTAGGGTATCTTTTCTAGCACCTTCCTCATGCCAGGAGGTGAGCAGTGTGGTTCTTTAAAATGGCTTCTCAGATACCAAAGGGGCTGAATCTCACTGCTGCTCAGTCCAGTGAGAAGATAACTCTAGCCTGAGGTAATTGTGTGTAGGGTTCTAATTATAGCTCTTGGTATATCTGCCCACATGAGATGCTTTCTCACTTGCCCATCACAAGACTTAGAAGTAGGCAAAACATGATAAATTTATGTCTTGTGACTCATGTATAAACTGGATATAAGTGAGGCAGAGTTGAGAGAAGTCTTTGACTTTACTCTGTCTTCCAGAGTCATTGAAGTTCAGTGGCAAGACAAAAGTTAAAACACCTGGCCATGGCTTGGGATACGGTGGATGACTTTGGCATCTTCAGTGTCTACCCAAGCTATAAGCATTCCACAGTGTCTGATTATACCATTTTCATGGCCTCTTGGAACAAATTATTCATATCTACCTATTTCACCACCGAAGTTTTCACAAACTTGGGGTGAAAAACCCCGTAACTCACTGATGGCACTGAGGACCCTATGTAACCCTTAATTTTCATTAGCTGGTTTGCTGAAACAATTTACTGGGGTGTTTCCTAGGAACCACAGGTAAGGATTGGATCACAGGTGGACAACAAAGTGAAAACAGCCCTCAAAAGGACTCAACAGCCCTCATATTAGAGGTTTAGTCTTCTCTAGACAACGCAAATGAAATAGAAAGCAAAATCTATAAATAAATTATTTTGAAAGAACCCCAAACACTTGAAACATAAAAATTCACACCATGTTAAAATAAGGAGCTAGAACAAAATTCCTTATATTTCAGCTGAATTAAAACTCAAAAACTTTGATTGATCCAACAAACAATTATAATTACCTGAGGTCTGGTGATGAAGAATACAACACCTAATGGAGAGGGGATGGACTTAAAGTACAAAATGAGAAAAATATATTTTTGTACATGACCAAATTGAGAATTAATTTAGCTATCTGTAAGTGATTTTTATAGGTTTTTATTTAATATTTTTAATAATGGGGCATGGGAAGACAAAATTAATATGTGGTAAAGGATAAGAAAGCAAAGGTTACATTACAAAGAAAAAAATACCCTATGATTATTTTTTAGCCATGAAAAGTCAAAGAAAATAATGACTAAAGTATTTGAAAAAGTCAATGGACTCAAGATGAAACTCAAAATAACATATCCTACTAGGTGAATCTATCAATGAGAACATGGAATTTTATAAAATGAAAAATCCTTACAATAAAAAAAAAATCACAGAGTAGAGCAGAACATTTGCCATTTTAAAACTCCCTAGGGAAACACAAAAAAGCACAATCAGGAAAATACTAAACAAGAAAAGGAAATTGGATTGAACGCTAAAATAACAAAGAAAGGTAATCAAGTGAAAACAAAAAGACTAAACATAGTCCCCTAACCAGGAAAAGATAAGGGAAAACAGAACTATAGACCAATATTATTACTGGAAATATTTTTTTAAAAATAAGTAAAAACTGTCAGACTAGAGCATGTATAAATTGTATATAAGTGAGGCAGAGTTGAGAGAAGTCTTTGACTTTACTCTGTCTTCCAGAGTCTCAACCTTCTAGTGGTTAAGTGGTTCCTTCCTAGTGTCGCAGCCCTTTCATATAGTTCCTCATGTTGTGGTGACTCCCGACTATAAAATTATTTTCTTTGCTGCTTCATAACTGTAATTTTGCTACTGCTATGAATCTATCTGATATGCAGGATGTATTTTCATTGTTACAAATTGAACATAACCCACAAGTTGAGAACCGCTGGACTACAGCATTTTAAACAACAACAACAAAAAATCAGTCATTATAACCAAGTTGGATTTACACAAGGTATGTAAGAAATGGTTCAGCGTTAGGAAAATAATCAACATGATCACAGTAAGGATACAAACTTTGAAAACCACATTATCATTTCATCAGATGCAAAAAAGCCTTTGAGAAAGTTATCAATAGGTATATGAAAAATGCTATGTCACCAATAGAGAAATGTGAATTAATCCAACTTTGAGGTACTACTTCACTCTACCAGACTGGCTAAGATAACAAATGGAAAGTGACAGATTTAGGACAACTGGCACACTAACACGTCTCGATGGAGCTGTGAACTTGCCCAACTATTCTGGAAAGCAACTTATAGCTAGGCACAAAAAGTTAGGAAACTGTACATACCCTTGAGCCAGAGATACCACTGTTAGATTCATATCCCAAATCAACCAAAGAAAAAGGGAAAGGATCCATATATACAAAAATATTTATAGCAGCTTTTTTTTCTGGTGGAAAAGGATTGGAAATGGACAGGATCACCATTAATGAAGGAAAGGCTAAAAAAGTTATGGCATATTAATGTGATGAAATACTATTGGGCTGTAAGAAACAATGAAAGGAATGGTTTTATAAAAACATGGCAAGGCTAATATGAATGGATTCAAAATGAAGTGAGTATAACCAGGAGAATAATTTATACAGCTAGAGCAATTTTGTAATGATAACCAACTTTGAAAGACTTTAGGAACTCAGATCAACATACTGAACAACCATAATACCAAAGGACTCATGATGAAACATTCTTTCCATCTCCAGTTTAAAAAAATGTAGTTTGAAGCATATTTTCATCTTTATATCTCCTCCTCCCTCCCTCTCTGTCTACCTCCCTCTTTCCTCTCTCTCTCCCCCTTCCTTCCTTCCTTCCTTCCTCCTTCCCTCCCTCCCTCCCTTCCTTCCTTCCTCCCTCCTTGCCTCCCTCCCTTCCTTCCTTCCTTCCTTCCTTCCTTCCTTCCTTCCTTCCTTCCTTCCTTCCTTCCTTCCTTCCTTCCTTCCTTTCTTCCTGTCTTCTTCCCTTTTAACATGGTCAATGTGGAAATTTGTTTTGCTTGGTCTTTTCCTGATTGTGCTTTCATTTCCCTAGGAAGTTTTAAAATGGCAAATATTCTACTCTACTCAATATGTATATATATTTGTAATGGTTTTTTTTCTTTCCATCCCAATGGGTAGAGGAATGGGAAGGAGGAGGGACAAAATTTTGATGTGAAAAAAACTGAATGGAAAAACAAAATGGCCTCTTACAAAGTACGAAACTCATTTTGTTGGGGGAAAACCCTATGAAGTATAGTCAAAGGAGAATTTTTAAAAATAGCATTAAAAATCTTTCTATGTCCAAATATAGGAATCATAGTAATGAGGAAACACTATAAACTTTTCCAATTAATATAGAGTCAGAATGGCCCTTCTTCCTGTGACTAATATCAGTCCAGAAATGCTAGTAATGGCAATAAAAAGATAAAAAAGGCTTAATCAGAGGCTAAGTGGAGATAAAGCTATCCTCATTTGCAGATGACATGGTTATTTACTTAGAAAATCCTGTGGAATTAGCAAAGAAATTGATCGAGGCAATTAATAGATTTAGCAAAATTGCAGATTACAAAATAAAACCAGAAAAATTAACAACAGCTCAATATGGTAACAATGAATCCCAAGAGGTAACAAGAGAAAGGGAAATCTTTTGCAAAATGGCTACAATAAGGATCAAACTACCAAAACATGCAAAATATTTGTTTAGATTCAACAGTAAAATGCTTCTTAAAGAAAACAAAAAAATAAATGGTTGGAGGAATGTTCAGTCCTCATGCTCATATAATAAAAATTCAGAGACTAACAAATTGAATTAACTGTTGTAACAATAGCAAACAAGCTACCAAAGGAATACAATATAGAACTCGATCTTTGTGGGAAGGAAAGCATTAATGGATGGGAGAACTGAGGTGGGAGCTATTCAGAAATGACTGATATTAAAACAAATGGCATAAATAAAAAATTTTAAATGGATCAACAATGACTAAATGAAGGTGCCTTGAAATCATCTTACCTCAACTAAATTCAACAGGCATTTATTAAGTGTGTGCTCTGTGCAAAGTAAAACATTATTGTAGGGGAGAATAGAAAATTGGGGTGAAAGAAGAACCAGGAAGATCAAAGGAGGACATGACATCTGAGGTCTAACTTGGAAAGAGATTAGATTCTAAGGGTTGGAGATGAGTGACAAGTGTGTTTTTAGGCACTGGTTGAGCATGGAGAAAAGAGACTAAATATACAGTTTGTTTTGTAATGTATAGGCCACCTTGGCTGGAAGGTCTATTAGTTTGAAACAAGTCTGATAATTTAAGTTGGGCCCAGATCAGGAAAGGCTTTAAATGCTAAATGAAGAAATTTCTATTTTGTTTAAATTAGGATGGAATCCCCTGAATATTCTTCTTGTTTCTTGGTTAATGATTGTCCTTTTGGGGGTAAATTTTGTTTCTGATTTATGAGCAAATATCTGGTGCCAAAGACATAGTGTAGCCCAAGGCAAAGACCTATGATAACACAGAAATTCTAGAACCTCATAGAAAAGTATGGTGGTATTTATCTAAGACTTCAGACATGACACCTGGCATTTTAAAAAACCAGGGACTCAGACACAGAGCTGAATACCTGACACATATAAAGATATATTCTGGTTGTACCTACTATATTCAAATATAGGCACAGATATGGTACCATGCATGAAGTTCAGGTTAGTCCCTGGAAACTCAGATCCTGGACCAAATTTCCCACCACTTTGTAAACTTAATGCCCCAGTGTTTGGAGTATAAACACCTGCAACAATTTCACATTCCACCATCACAAGACCATAGAAGGTAGATGTCCCAGTCAAATCATATTTTCCCATTGCTGCAGCTTTCAAATTCACAGGTTCTACTGACCCAATCCCCATGATTCAGTCACAGTTTCTCAAGGATGAAAAAAGTCCCTTTGTAATTTCTCTCTGTTTTCTCATCCCCATCTAGATACACTTTTTCCCCCCTCTCCAATCCCTTTCTTCCTCTTGCCTTCCTTTTCTATGGTCCATTGTGCCTTCTAGATCCCCTACTATGTTGAAATCAAAACTCTTTTAATCTTAGATTCCTTCTTTTGACATTTTCTATTCTACTGCACTAAGAAAACATTGGCTTTCTCTCTAGAGGGCATTGTATCAATAGCTATCTTCTGCAGTTTTGATTACATCCACTTTTTTCAGTTCCAAAACTCTGGACTAGGTAAAGGAGAAAGTGCACTCCTATGTCTTCAATGCCACTTCTAAATCCTCCTTCTGCAACCATCATTTAGTAGCTCCTCTTTTTTAGGTTCACTTCACCTGTCTATATTACCTGTCCAGAATTTTCTTGTGTGATCCGACTTTTAAGTCCATCTTCCTTCTCTTAGTTAATACTTGAATCACAGCTTTCCTCTTCCCCTGAACCCATGTCTTCATTTGTGGAGAATAAAAGATACACATTTAAGCCTCCTCAACCTTTCAGCTCAGTTCAAATCTTCTCAATTTCAGTGCATTCCTTATAGCTTACCTCTCCATCAGACACCCAAAGGAAGAGCCAATACCTTAACTCTAATGATTATACACATTTGCGTTACAGGCATAGTCATAAATTCTTATATGCTTTCTGATAATATTTTTTCTTCTATCTCTCCCTGGGAATAACTCCTACAGTTGCTTCATTCTTCCTTATTCTTCCATCCCATTATTCCTTCTCTGGTCATACTTTTTTCCCTTCATAGTCTTAACCTTTTTATTAACCAAAAAATTAATCTTGCTTTCTAGCCCTTAATTTCCGTGTACCATTTTTTCATCAGTCATTCAAGTTCTGTCAATATGAAGTGTTAACTGGGTATACAACAGATAATCTGGACTATACATAATCTTACTGCTACGTGGAGATCCTATTTAAAAAATAAACTCTGGTTTTTTTTCAGATCTTCATTTTCTCTTTCCCACCTCTCCCCATCTCTTTGAGAGAGAGCAAGAAAACAAAGTCCCTTTTTTGAAGACATCTACTAAAGCAATATAAATTCCTACATGGGCCATATCCAAAATATATGTCTCAGTCTGTATGGTGAGTGAGTCGTGTATCTCTCAGGATGTGGGTAGCATGTTTCATCTCAAGTCCGCTGGAATGTAAGATGGTAGCTCTGGGAGTTCATTATTGTGTTGGTCAGTCATTCAAATGTATCCATCTTTATAATATTGCTGTGATGTTATATATTATTATCCTCGATCTGCTCTCTTCATTCTGCATCACTTCATACATAATAAGGTTTTCCAGATTTTTTCTGAAATTATCCTCTTCATTTTTCCTTACAGCTCAATAGTATTTCATAATATACACACATATGTACGTGTATATTGTGTATGTGTATACATTTACAGGCATATATTGATATATATATATATATATATATATATGTCTGTATATATGGATGCATGCATGTGAATTTATCTGTCTATCCATCCATCATCTATCTATCAATCTATCTATCTCTATTTATCTATCTATCTATCTATCCATCCATCCACCCATCCATCATCTATCTATCTATCTATCTATCTATCTATCTATCTATCTATCTATCTATATCTATCTATCCATCCATCATCTATCTATCTATCTATCTATCTATCTATCTATCTATCTATCTATCTATCTATCTATCTATCTATCTGTCCGTCTGTCTGTCTGTCTGTCTGTCTATCTATCTATCTATCTATCTATCTATCTATCTATCTATCTATCTATCTATCTATCTATCTTAACCATTTCCAAATTGTTGATGGACACCTCAGTTTCTAATTCTTTACCATCACAAAAAGAATTGAAATAATTAATTTTCATGTATATGGCTCCTGTTCCTTTTTATTTAATCTCTTTGGGGTATGGATATAATTGTGTCATAAATGGGTCAAAGGGTATGTATAGTTGAATAACTTTTGAAGCATGTTTCCAAATTGCTTTCCAAAATGATTAAATCAGCACTCAGTTCTACCAAAGGTTACATAGAAATCCTTAGCTATATATTGTTTCCTTCAGCTACTATTATCAAGGTCCTATCCTCAAGCTTACAAACCCATCTCTATCATCTGTTCTTTCAACAGAAATCCTCACCTCCATTTTTTACTAAGAAAATTGAAGTTACACATATATCACAAATCTAGAGCCTGAAGGAACCACAGAGAGCATTTAGTCTTATTCCCTAAGTCTATAGATGAATACATTGAAGTCCAATGATGATAAGTGTTTTTCCCAAGATGGTACAAGTAGTTAAATGCCACAGGCAGTATTTGAACTTAGTAAATCTGACTTCAGAGGCAGCATTTTTCCTGCTGTACCACACCATCTCCCTTCAGGAGCACTTTCATTCCTCTTGCTCCATAACTCAAAGAGTATTACATATTCACTTATCCTAGGTTCCTCTACAATAGTCTCCAACAAAGCGTCACCTCCTTTTCACTCTGTTAAAAGGATGAACAATTTTACAAGCAAAATAAGAGGAAGTTAGTGATATTAAAGCTGAGTCAAATTTCATGTTCAAATGTTTGGTGGATAGATTTGTATCATTAATAGTTAGATCTACTTGCACTCAAATCCAAGCTACTACTTCATTTTTCTTGAATACTTAAATATATCATTATAGGTGACCAGAAAACAACCTATCCTGACCTTATGAATTGAATTATACAAGATAAAATAGTAAGTGGTAGTATCATAGGTGAAAATAGCGTTAGTATTAATAATAATAATAATAATAATAATTTACCAATCTCTGAAGGTGGACCTTGGACATTGTAAAAAATGTCAACAAAAGAAAGACAAAACATTAGGCATTGGATTATCTTCTAAAGGCTAAGACAGGCATTTATAAAACAGATTTTGTTGAATCATCTTTTTCATATTAAATACTTTAAACTAGTACACAAGTATGCTTAAATATAAAATAATCATATTCATTCTATGTCTATAATATGTCTCAAAGGCTTCTCTTTCGCATTCCCACAGCATCTAGCCTAGTCAGGCATGAATTCGTTCCAGCATTCCTTCAGTCAAATCCATTCATCACACTTCTCTTTGCTGCAAATATATCTTAATATGTCTGCACACTTTTAAAAACTTTTTATATAAACATTTGATTTTATGAATGTTCTCTTGTGATGACACTCTTATACATAAAATTGTCTTTATTGGTTGACAAGTGTATCTGCCAACTCAATCCAAACTGAGCAGCAGGCTGACTTTGAAGGACCTACACTACCTGATAGCATTTTATCCTTAACTGTTACTACTTGCCCTTGAGAGTTCATTGTTTCAGCCATTATGGAATTCCAATTATTCTATTAACATATATCATGTTCATTGCCATTTATAACTTTATCAACACCATTCCTTAGATGTGAAATGCCTTCCTCCTTACCATTTCTACCTGCCCAAATTCTACCCATTCTTTAAAATCTATCTCAAATGTTATCTCCTAGATGAAAATTATCATTCTCCCTGGGTAGACATGATTTCTTTCTCTTCAAATCTCTTATTTTTTATTTGCAATCCCCTTATTTATTCTATGTGACCTTTTATTATAGCTCAGATTTCCTATGTACAAATCAGATTGGTTGGCTCTAATCTGACAGATCCCGTAAACTTCTGATTATAACCTAAACAAACCTCCCTATCTTATACAACACTCGTTTGAATTTGTTTTTCTTTAGTTTCCTCTTAGACTTGTTTATAAATGACATGAGTCACAAACCCTCTGCTCCATGGTAGATATTCTTCTCGACTTGCCGTGGCTGAACAATTTCATAACCTAGTAGCCAACTTTCTGGTGATTTCTTTTCCAATTTGCCTCGTTTATCCCTCAGATAAAATCAATATTGATAGGTACAATCTGCTATTTAAAGATTTGCAGCTTAGCACTACATGCCAGAGACTGTACTATTAATCCCTTACACAGCAAAGCTACTGAAATAGTCATTCTAATTAGTAACTTACATAATTTAAAACTGATAATTTTATGCTAAGTGCAGAAACATAGTCAGGAAGATTTGGTTAATCGTTGTTCCATACAAACTAGATGTCTGACATTGGAGGTGTCTTTGGATTGCAAATTGTCTCAAGGTCACTAGTTTTGGAATCAAAGCCCCTGTGTTCAAATCCCACCCTCATTACTTTCTACCTATTTAACATCGAGCATTTCATTTAATCTCTGAAAGTCTCAGTTTCCCCACCTACAAATTAAGGGAGTTGGTTCGATGGTCTTTAAAGTCTATTTTAAAGTGTATTTGGTTGGGAGGGGTAGAGACTAGATCCAAATCTATTATTGTAGGAGGAACACATAATTCCTTCAGAAGTTAGTGAATCCAACAGTTTACAATCCAAGAAGTCTACACTGGCATCACACTTGTCTTTACCTTTTTAGGGTTCTGAGTTAATTTTTGACAAAGTCTAAAAGACTATATCAGTCATTTTTCAGAAACTATAATAATATGTTTTTTTAAAGAACCTGATCAACAATAAAACAAGTCACACTGTGAGGGCTGGTTTTTGTTAAATAAAGATGATACTCAAAGACATTTTCTTATGAAAAATCAAGCCCAACTGCCATTATGAAGAATAACCTCTGCAGAGCTGCAGCTTTATTTAAAAATCAAAAGAAAATTGTAGAGGACACTGCTATTTTGTTAGCCTTGGTTTTTGAAATGATCACCTTTTAATAGTGTGAATTTTTCTGTATTATTCCATTATGAATGTTTAGGAACTCTTAGGAATTTCTTACACATTCAGTCATCTCTGTATATGGGTAGAAGTAAAGCTTTGGTTTCTATAACTTTCAATACTTGTATTACCTTTCACAGTCACATGCACACTCTGGCTTGTGGAGAGTTGAGGTTGAACCAGCACATTGCAAGTATATTCACCCTCATCAACTTCTTTTTGTACATCTGAGAGTTTCAAAGTCCCATTGTTCTCAAAAGCCACTTGACGGTGATTAAAAGGAAGCAGGTTGGAATTCTTATACCATTTGATGGAATAGTATGGGTAACCAATCACACGGCAGTGAATGTATGTATCCCATCCTGCAATTGCAGTGATGTTTTTCATTGGCCGAATACTTGCAGGCCCTAAAGAAACATAAAGAAACTCTTCAAAATAATTTAAGGGTACACATAATGAGGAAAAACAGACATTCTTTCCTCTGCTTGTAAATATAAATAAGTTCAATCTCTAGACTTTACTATTATAATATTTTAATATTAATTTTCTGCATTCTCTGTTAGGGAGATAGTTCTAAATCCCAGCTCTAACATTAAAAAATTAATTATAGCGACATTAATTATGTTGTTCCCAACTATTTATTTTAAAATTCCGGAATTTTAAAAATTATAAATGAAAGGAAAATTAATTTAACCGACAAAACTAAACAGTGCTATACCATACATTATATATCAAAATAGGTATAATTTATCAATTATTTAACGCTGTATATAAAGTATCGTGTAGATGTATATTATGCCATGTAGGACTATAGATGCAAATTAAGATGCCATGAACATGAATCACTATGAAAGTAGGAAACTAAAGATGAGGAGGAAAATAAGAAACACAGAGACCAGAAATGTAAAAATCAGAAAGAAAATATTAAGAGGCAGGATTAAGGGGGAAAGATATAAAAATCTGACAAAAGAAATAAAATGTCACTTCTAAAATGAACATATTCAATGCAATCCCAGAGAAGGAAGAAAAGGAGAAGAAACAAGAACAAAAGTCAGTACAATTTCATATTTTCAGACTTAGCTTATTGCATACAGAAGTCTTTTTTCCCCATTATACAGAGGGGTATGTGTGTGCATGTGCATGTGTGTGTGCATGTGCATGTGTGAGTATGCATGTGCATGTGCAGGTATGTGTGTGTGTATGTGCGTGTGCGTGTGTGTGTGTATATATGTGTGTGTGTGTGTGTGTGTTTTGAGGAGCTGATTTGACAAGCACCTCTTACGTTTATTCGAGCCTGGTATAGGACGACTCCTGCAGAGTTGTTGGCAGTGCAGCGATAGACTCCACCATCCCGAACCTGAGTGTTAGAAATATTCAGGTAGCTGACCACATTGCCCTCAGAAGTGATAATCTGGCTGACACGATGACTGCCACCCTTAAGTATTAGGTCATCATCTAGAGTCCATGTAATTGTGGGCAGTGGGGTCCCTTTCACATTGCACATAAGGGAGACAGGTTCTCCTGGACTCACCACTTTCTCACTAAAAGCAGAAATAATTTTGGGAGTTCCATCTGTAGGGAGAAAAAGAATGATGGAAGGAAGGAGCAACACTTAAAATTTTAAAGACATTTGTATATTCATTAGAGGCAATGAAATGATGTTAATATATTATAAGAAGTTCCATTGTTTATCATATATTTTCATGCGGTAGGCTGAGTTCATCAACATTCATGGTGTACAAAATATGATACATAATAACAGCACTGTACACTAATGGAAAATTATCACATCTCAGTAATAGGTTACCTATGGCAACTGCTTTAAAAAAACTTGATATAATCAGTAAATCTTGAAGATTGAACAATTATAAATCATTTATCAACTGAATCTTACATAGTGACAACTTCACAGAAAGTCAGCTACTACAGACTTCAGCAGGTGAAACTCAGATGTAAACAGTAGTTTCTTAGTCACATTAACACTAATTGTGTGATTATATTTGCACAAATGGGATGTGGAAAGTCTCAATAAACTGGTTCTATGATATTCTCGACTTAATACATTATTGAAGAGCTGGTTAGACTGAAAAATGTAAGGTTTGGGGGCAAATTGAGTTCATTACATATCTTCGTTCAAATGAATAGCTTGAATTATCTATTCTACCAAATGCTTCTTTCTGCCTTGATGCATAATTCGATTCATATTCCCAATTTCAGCAGAAAGTAAATATGTCACCTGAGCTAGGTGAAAAGAAGACTTAGCACTTAATATTGTAATATTAATAACAATAATTAATAATATTATCAAATATGTCTTTACTTGAGCTTCTTTTTTTGCATTATTAGATGATCAGATTGTATTTTACCACCGTCTGAAAAGCTGGAAAACTGACCTTCAAGCATCACTTGAACATAGTCTTGAGCAGACATTTTGTCCTTTCGAACAAAGCACTGGTATGCACCACCATCACTTTTAACCATGTGATCCATTATAAGTTTTTCATGGTTGAGCCCTGTAATCCGCACATTCTTCCCAGGTTTGAGGATTTCCCCATTCCGGTACCAGGAGAGTTCTTGATCCTCAGTTCCAGTAACACTACATGACAATGAAACCTGGCTACCCACGCTGCTCTTCACTTTCCTTGGGCTTATTGTGGCTTTTAGTGGCTCTAAAGATTTTGAAAAAAAAGGAAGAGAAGGAGAGAGAAACATTCAATTAAACATTATTTCAACAGATATTTTCAGTAATCACATCCATATTGCATTCAGAAGAATATCAAAAACTTTGGTTAATACATTCAAATGATCTCATGATCAGTACTTTTTAATAGAACACTTTTTTTTAAAAAAAGATTTTTCTTAATCTCCATTCTCCCTCTCTACAATGCCACACAAAGTGGTCAGATTTAAGAAGAGTCATGGATTAATTTATTTCTAACTAATAGTCAAGATGCTGTTGCTAAGCCACTGTCAATAAAAATATATTCAGAGTAGATTTTGGTATGATGCTGATGGATTTGGATTGGGTCATCCACAAACCCACAAATCAACAAACATGTAGCTGTTCTGTTTTGTTTCCCCCTAAGACCAATCGTATGCCACTGTATGCAAAAGAAATACCCAAGATCAGAAATACAGATGGTAGCTATGGGACACATTTTTTCTTAGTCCAAAACTATCTGGTCAGGACATGGATAGACTCTACAACCTAGTTCTCCTTAGCATTAAGCATCCTTTAATTTACTAAGTCAAGATATTTATCAAATGCAGTTCTAGAAAGTTAGAAACAATTTAAAGTTAATAATGCAAGACACCAAAGTAAACATGTTTTGATAATTAATAAATATTTACGGTTTAAGAGATATTTTACTAGGCTATCGGTAAAGACAAGGGACTTTTGAATGTGCTATCTTAGAATACTTGATATGCCTTTTGACATCAAAATTTTGCATTCCAATATATTGAGAATTTCAAGAAAAAAATGTTTGAAATGAATGGTTCTGCAGAAGTCATTCCATTCTTAGCAAATACTAGTTTATATAATAGGTAGCATGGTCAGTTTTCTTTACAGCTTCATCAAACAACTAAAATTAATAACTGACACGTTTCTTAAAATGACATACCCAGAAAAATAAATCTTTGTATTTCTTCAGTCCTCCAAGTAATTTACATTGACTTAAATAAATATTCATTCTATGCTATATAGTCTGGACTACAGTCAAAAATGAGTTCTGCATAATCAAATGGGCTCAAAAGATATAGTTGTCTATAAAAGAGAAGTAGTAACTTAGATATGGAAGAACAGCCTTGATTCGGTGGTAAATGCTATCAGTTGTACATTATTAGGATAACCAGTATCATCAAAAGGAATTTTGGGAATCAAATGTACCATGAAATAATAGTCAGCTTCAATCGTTATGAAAATGACTCAGAAGGTTTGTGTGAGGTGCTTGCTATTTTTTAAAATGTCTAGAGAAAAAGTTTACTTAAGCAAAATATATATTTCTTTTGATGTACTTGCCTCATAGGTTGACTGGTAAGGTGAATTAAATAGAGTGCTTTGAGCTTTTAGAAGAAAAGGTCCCTTATAAATAAAATATTGTAAGAAACTGCTTTGGATAGGGGAAAAAATAATAAGTCTAGAGTATTTACTCTGGCTCTTAGGTTAACAGGCTAATAGATGAATAGCTTTGACCTCTCTGAGAGAAACAGACCTTTATCAGCCTTCATCATCTTTAAAATATGGATCAGAATATAAGCTATCTCAGAGAGATTTTGTTAGGATCAAGTAAGGTAAGATGTATAAAATGCTAGGCAAATCTTGAAGTGTTGTATAAATATTAGCTATTATTATGAACATGAAAACATATTGGAACAAGACAATATCATAATATTCCATTTGCTTTCTGACAGGAATGATTAAGACACAGAGAGGGGTAAGTAATATCCACTTCAATAAAGATTTGTATACAATCCAGTTAAAATTCTAGAAATATGATGAAATTGCCAAGGAAACCAAGTCCCAGTGAAAATTCTTAAGAATATTTAGAATATTTCCTGGCAGTTAATTTATGGATAGCACCTTTTAAACTTGTATATCAACTTCATTTCATACAGAGAAAGGGACAATGCAAGTGAAACATGTGAGAATATTTAAAAACTAAGAAATTTTCACTAACAGGAAGTTTGTAAATTGGAACAGTTCTGAGGAGATCCTTAATTGACAGCTTATTCTATGAAAAATGAAAAAAAACCTTACTTTATGACAGTAATAAGCCTTAATTATATTAATCATAGTCCTTTTATTTTTATGAGAAGAATCATTGTGAATTTAATAAACATATTATTCTAGACTGCCAGTCTAGAGCACCAAACTCCATTTTCAATTTTAATAGGGGGATTGACCATAGACGCTTAAGAACGTACTTCAGAATATATTGAGATCATTTTTGCTGAGACCTTTTAAAAGCTACTTTTATTTTATACAAAAGGTTCTTGTAAACATATAAAAATTGCCCCATATGCTGGCCTGGACTTATTTTAAAATCCAGGATAGCATATCATAACTGATTTGTATGTTTAAATTAGGTTTTTACCAAGTCATTTTTTTCCCTGGGAAGGGAGAACACTTCAATATTAAATAGTTCACCCACCCAGGAACCAAAAATGCATAAAAAATTGGCTTAATACAAAGGTTACTTTTACTTCTAACAATGTCTTTTTTCTCTTGGTAAATGCATCACTGATGCAGAGGCAAACTGGAGTCCTACTTACGTTTTACATAAAGGTGACCTATCACCTTTGCGGTTCCGTATCTGTTTGATACCTCACACACGTAGCTGCCAGAGTCTGAAGGACGGGAGTTCTCAATCAGCAACCCTGTCACTGTCTTCTGAAACCTTCCTACAACCTCTAGGGGCATGTTATCCTTCAGCCAATGGTAATTCGGCTCTGGGTGCCCAAATGCTTTACAGGGTAGCTCCACACGCTGCCCTGCCATGGCTTTTCGATGGTCAAACCCATCAAGAATAGATGGAGCTGAGTTTGCTGGATCTAGGAAGTGAATAATAGTTTTCAGATTTAGCAGATTTAAGAGGATGACATTTTTCTGACCTATATAAGAAAAACACTCTTCTTCAAATAGTATTGGAAGGCATCATATGTTACAAGACATAAGACCCATAATCTCAGTTGGTGGCATGGAATCTGTGACATCAGCATTTTCCATATTGAGTTACTTCGGCAATAGTTCTAACTTATACTGAATACTTTACTATGTCAAGTTAAATTTCCTTTTCTACACAATGCTTTTTTTGGCCCAGAAATAGAGCACGCACTCTATTAGTGCTGAAATTCAGTATTGTAACCAATCTCTCTTACGGTTGTTCTGAGTGACCAATATCCCTAATGGCGTGAACCCTGATTTGTGAGACAAGATTTTTAATAGTTTCTTTTCTTGAATGTCAAAAATAAACTCAAATGACTCTTTGCCTAAAAATCTAACCAATTTAAGGAACTAATTCATGGAATTCAAATTAGAGGGAACTGAAAAAAGATTTTGGTTTTGTTAAAAAAAAGTACTGTGTGAAGATTAAAAAAATTTTTTTTTACTGCTTACAACAAAATAAAAAGCAAAGGATGATATATCAGTTCTCCTATCAAATGCAAGGCATTTTGAAAGATCCCTACAAAATATTCTTATTTCTATCATTTACCAGGGGCTGTCAACAAAGCAATGCACTATCTAGGTCTAGGCCGTAGAGATGCACAGCTAGGGAACATGGTCTCTAGCTTTACTATGAAACAAAATACAAACTTGTTAAATGAATAAGAACAAAATGAAGTGCTGTAAATTTGGATGAGACAGGGATGACTTTGGGAGCATTCCACATGTAAGGACATGGCACAAGTAAAGGCCCAATGGCAGGAAAACTCATAATACATCCAGGGAATAGTGAAGGATCTCATTTGGCTGGAACACAGTGTTTGTGAGGAGAAATAGTATGAGGCAGGAGCAAGGGACCTGGGGCCTAGAGGTCACATGTGGCCCTCTAGGTCCTCAAGGATGGCCTTTTGAGTTCCAAGCTTCACAGAGCAAAATCCCTTAATAAAAGGATACTATGAGGTATTAGTGGAAAAGAAGATTTGATAAAAAATGTTGAAAGACTAGCCTGTCCTTAAAAAGAATTTATGAAGATAGATTGGGAAGCTAATGTTTCAAAAATATTTATTTAAATTATTTACTGAAGAGCTAAGAAGACACTGAACTGATTTAAGATTTTTGATACTACCATTACTACTCCTATTCCTACTGCTGCTACTACTACTACTACTACTACTACTACTACTACTACTACCATCACTACTACCACTACCACTACCACTACTACCACTACCACTACTACCACTACCACTACCACTACCACTACCACTACTACTACTACTACTACTACTACTACTACTACTACTACTACTACTACTACTACTTACTAAATGATAAAAGCCAACAATTATATAACACCTGCTTTGTGTCAAGCACTGTGCCAAATGCTTTACAGTTATTATCATTTTACCCTCATAATCACAGCGAGAAGTAAGCACTTGCATTATTCCCATTATATAGATAAGGAAATTGAGGCAAATAGACATTTAAGTGACTTGTCTAGGGTCACACAGCAAGTATGTGTCTGAGGCAAGATTTGAGCTCAGAACTTTTTTTTACTCTAAGCCCACTTTATCAGTTGTGGCCCTTACTGGACTAATTTCACAATGTTTTAAACTTTTAACTGTCAATACTAAGAAGTAAGAAGTTGCCCCTTTCCAACATGTGGTAACTCTTCCTAAGCAACAAAAACAGAGGGGAAAAAAGCACTTATTGTACTAGTGGAACTACTTCTGTATCTAGTAGAGCTCATTAACAAATGAAATCTATCCCTGCTCAGACATAAAGGATTTTACTGTTTCTGACAAGGTTAACTCTGAAATTCTAAAATCCTACCTGAATATTATTAATAGAAATTAATTACAAGGATAACCTCTTTCTACAGTACTATTCTGGTATATAGTTGTAGAATAAATAACTAATGACTATAACACTCATTAAATGCATTTAAAATTTAGTAATGGAAAAACACATGACCATATAAAACTTTCTAAGTCTGGCCTTTAAGACACAGTCAGAGTCAAATATTCCAGTTTTATTTCAAAGTGCTACTGTTCATGTATTAATGTTCTAGACATATTAAATTACTCAGTTCCCCCAGTAGTTTCATATTCTCTATCAACTTCATGTGCTTGTTCACACTATCTCTCCAACCTGAAATGAGCTACTTTCTCATCCCTGTCTGTCGACATCTTTGTCTTCCTTTAAAGCATAACAGGTGCTATATCCTCCACAAAGTCATTCCTGATCTTCTTATCGAAAGTGATTTTAGATTATTTAAATGATTTAGATTTATATTATTTTAGAATGATGCAAAATAGAATTATTTTTGTCCTTTAAATCACAGAATTTCAGTTTGGAGAGACATTACAGCCTCTTTATTCAATCCAAAACTGAACAAGAGTCTCTTCTATAACATATGATAACAGTATCATTAACACAATTCCTGTGTCCTTGAAGACTTCAATTCAGAGTTTACACATTAAAATATTCACAGGAATTTTTCTCTTAAAAACCTCATGGTGCTAAGATATATAGGGAATTGTTGCAAATTCATCAGAAAAAAGACAGTTTTCCATTGACAAATGTCCAAAGAATAAGAACAGCCAATTTTCAGAGGAAGAAATACAAACTAAGAGGAGCCAGATTTTTTAAAAATGCTCAAAAACATTAATAATTAGAGAGATGTAAATAAAACAACTCTCATACTCATCAAATTGGCAAAAAAAAAGATAAAACATGATAAATGTTGGACAGCATATGGGAAAAAGGTACATTAATGTAGTACATGAAAGCTGTGAATTGGTCTTGCCATAATGGAAGACTATTTGGAATTATGACCAAAAAGTTCTTAAAGTGTGCATTCTCTTTGAATCTAGATGAATACCACTACTAGGCACATGCCCCAAAGAGATAAAAGAGGGAAAGGAGATATTTGTATAAAAATATTTACAGCTCTTCTTTTTGTGGTGTCAATGAATTAGAAACTGGGTGGAGTGCCCATTGTTTGACAAGTGGCTATGATACAGAATGAGGAGTACTGTTGTACTATAAGAAGTGACAAAGGAGATACTTTCAGAAAAACTTGGGAAGACTTCCATAAACTGATGCACAGTAAAGGTTGCAGAGGCAGGAGAACAATTAATATAAAAATAATGATATTATAAAAAACAAACAACTGTGAAACAGGTACTCTGATTAATGCAATTGTTTTGCTTAGTTATACATA
Source organism: Pseudocheirus occidentalis (assembly GCA_028646575.1). NCBI lineage: Eukaryota > Metazoa > Chordata > Mammalia > Diprotodontia > Pseudocheiridae > Pseudocheirus > Pseudocheirus occidentalis. The sequence continues at coordinate 2,502,581 of CM053600.1, forward strand.
TTTGCTCTAAGGTCTTTGCTTTCTTACTTTTTGAACTCGTCTTAAGAGAGGTGGAAAGAAGAGAAGATGTACTTTGGTCAATTAAAAAAGTAAAATTTCATTTTAAAAAGAATGAACACACTTCCAAGGTAGCCCATTTCATTTTTTGATAGCTCTAATTGTTAGGGAGCCTTTCTATAATCTAAATTTCTTTCCCTGAAATTGCCAAAGGCAACTAACTGATGGAAAAAAGGATAGAGTTCTGGACCTAGAGTGAGGATGAATGAGATCAAATATGGCCTCAAACATATTAGCTGCGTGATCCTGAGCAAATCATTTGACCTCTATTTGTCTGTCTCTGTTTCATCAACTGCACAGTGGAGACAGTAATATAAGCTATCTCTCAGGGTAGTCATGAGGATCACATGGGAAATTTGTAAAAAATACTTATAATTCCATATCATATATATAGAGTACTGGACATGGATAAAATGCTCATCCTCATTCTCCTCCCTGACCATGCATTTTACCTGGTTCTGTTTTCTGGACCAAGTAGAACAAGTTGAAGAAGACAGATCTCATATGTCCTCCATTTTCCTGGCTAAATATCCCGTTTCTTTACTTGAAGCTTACATGTCCTAAATTAAAGGACATTCTCTGTACTGTTATCTTCTTCTGTATACCCTTTAGTTCATCAAAATACTTTCTAGAATGTGACACACAGAAATGAATACAAGAACCCAAATACAGTCTAATCAATCCAAACTAGAACAGAATTCTCTGCCTCCCATACTAGAACTGCCTCCCTAGTCTGGAAAACTGTTCTTCTCTTACTGTAACCTAGTACTGTGTCAATTTTCTTGGTTTTCATATCTTCCTGTTGAGTCATGTTGAACTTGCAATCTACCCCAAAGTAAGGTTTTATTCAGACAAACTGCTCTCTAGCCTATCCCTCACCAATCTTGCTCTTGTGAAATTATTTTTTTTTATCCCAAGCGCAAGATTTTACATGATAGGAAAAAATAAGACTGATTGCATCTAGAAGAAGACTTGATAATTAAAACCATGATGAAAGCACATTATTATGATGTCACAAGGATGCTTATGAGAAAAATGGAGAATTTAAATATAGATACGGCAGTTAGAGAATGTGAACATGGAAATACCAAGCAGTTATAATATTCTTTATAATTTCTTTCTCTTGCTTTGGCCATTCCTCCTCATAAATCTTTTCCATATAAAACTGGAGAAATATTCAGAGTACTCTGATGTTATTTCCTGTTCTTTGAACAAATAATATCTATTCAGTTACTTTTACTCAATTTGGTGACAATCAGTTTAAAATTTTGAGGTTCAAAAGAGACATTCTCTCTAATGGCTACAGGAGGATCAGAATGTGAATAAGTGAGAACTGCCTCAGTTGCCTTTTAGCCAGATCAAATTCTGGTGATCTTTTGCTCTAACTAAATCCTAACAAGAGGGCTGCCTCTTTTAGCCTCTGTCAGGCTCTGATAACCTATTGATTTTTAACTAAATGGGAAAAACTCATTGTCCTATGAAAAGGAAATTTAGAGTAATTTTTAAAACCTTTTCCTAAAGGATTTAACCTTTTTAGGTTTAAGGAAAATTCAGACTCTTCTAAAGAGCAAGACTATGCTCTCAGCAGTGTTTGTTTGCATTTAGTGTTCTGAAAAGAATTTCTTTTTCCCCTTGTGGTTTGGTCAACTAACGGAAAAAAGATAAAGAGTGAGATTTTTAAAGATTCAAATTTTCAAATTTTCAAATATAGTTTGAGCTCTGCATTCCCAATTCTGCTTAGTTCGAAATACAGAGAAAGAGGTATCTGAGAAATAATGGATTTTTTCCTGTCCATCTTCAGAAGTGTATCACAATAGAAATTTGAGAAAGATTAAATTTGTGATTCAGGAAGGATCTTTTAGCATGAATATACAAATCGTGATTTGTTATAATAGTTTTCTACAGAGTTCATGTTTTTAAAATAATCTACTTGGAAAATTCCTCACTGAGAATGCATAGGAAAAAAGTCCATTTTAATTTCAATAATGGAACATTTCATAGGATTCTTTGGAATCTGAGTTTCCGGTTGTCATTTTTCTATAAAAATCTATTCATATATTATGTTTGATGAACTAGAATTTAGTGAATAGAATCTTCACTTTACACAAACTGAATAAAATGATTCATTTAGTAAAGTAAAAGGAAAAAAATAATAACAATATTTTTATTTACATGTTCCAAATTCCTAATATAAATCTTTAATATTCTTGTATTTGAACTTCACAATTTTTATTTCACTCTGAATTTTTTACAGGAATGCTTAGAAGCCCTTTACTTACTTAAGAGGTTTATTTTCTCCTGATGTATCATAATCAGTTTTGCTAAGTAAATTATTCCTGGCTGTAGGCCTATATCCTTTGTCTTCTAGAATATTGTATTCCAAGTTCCCTGGTCCTTTAGGGCAATGCTTCTCAACCTGCAGGTTATGTTCAATTTGTAACAATGAAAATACATCCTACACATCAGATATTTGTATTATGATTCATAACAGTAGCAAAATTACAGTTACGAAGTAGCAACAAAAATAATTTTATGGCTGGGGGTCACCACAACATGAAAAGCTGTATTAAAGGGTTGTGGCATTAGGAAGGCTGAGAACCACTGCTTTAGGGAGTAGAAGGTAAATCTTGCATGTTGCCAAGTGAATGGTACTTGAATTTTTTTCTTTCAATCTACTTGTAGTTTTTTTCTCTGATCTTTTTCTTTCACCCCATTTCTACCTTTCCAGTTTTCTCACACCCTATTACCTTCTGTGTATGTTGTCATCCATTGTCATTGGCCTCCTTGCTGTTCTTCCCACAGAACTATCCATCTCCTGACTAAGCACGTTCATTGACTTGCCCTCATATATGGAATGCTCTCCCTCTTCATCTCTACATCACAGCTTCCCTGGTTTCCTTAATTTCATTTAGAATTGTATCTTCTTCAAGAAGCATTTATCAGTCCTACCTAACCATAAAGTCTCACTGAGATTCAAACTCCCCCTACACAATTTATTCTGAATTTTGAATTTAGCACTGAATTTTGGCTCTGATATGCTTGTGAGTTTTAATTGTGGTCGTTTCTTTCAGGAGGTAACCAGAGGAGTTTTTCTGTTTCTACTTTGCTCTTTGGTTCTTAGAGATTTGGAAAGTTTGTTTTTTTAAAATGATTTTTGATGTCTAGGCTTTTTTTGGGGGTGGTGGTCTGTTTTTTGGGTAGTTCACTAATTCCTCTGTTTTTTCTTCCTCAGAGTAATTTTTTCTAGGAGATATCATTTTTTATTTTTTCAATCTTTTGATTTCATTTTAATATTTCTTGTTTGTTTGTGGGGTCATTGACTTCTCTTTGGTCCATTCTAATTTCAGGGAATTTGTTACTTGGGTCAGGTCTTGTACATTAAGAGGTACAATATATTCATTCTCTCTCCAGTTCTTACTTTGATTTCTTTTCCATTCTCCCCTTTAGTCTTCTCATTTCATTTATAAAAATAATTTCAACTAATAAAAAGCCCTCTTGTTTTATCTCTTCCAGGACTTCTGTCTATATTTCTGCCCAAGCTGTGGTGAGGTTTTGCTTGAATATAGTTTAGAGTCTTTCTCTTCTGGATTTTTACTTGAGCATCCCTGACTATATACTTCTATTTTTAAGGGTTGAATAATCATACAGGTAGTTCCTGTAGTTAACTTAAACTGATGAGGATAATGATGGAGTAGGTATAATTATGATGTTAGTGATAAAAGGAAGATGGAAGTAGCAACGAAGTGCAGATTTGCAAGGAGCAGTAAATAGACTCATTGTGGCTGAACTGAAGTGCTTTTGAAGAGAGGCAAATATGAGAATTTGGAAAGGCAGGAAGATGCCAGGTTGTTAGTGTTTGAATATGTTTTGGTAATTGTCTATACATTTTCAGGATAGAATGGTCTTCCTATATAGGAAAGCTACTCTTAGTTGCAAATTAACTTTTAAATCATGTGTTTTCCTGTGTGATTTCTCTCATATTATCTCTAGTAACAGAGAGGCACATTTTACATTTGATTTGGTCCTGGTTACACTGACCTTCTGTAACGGCAAACAAAGTAGTACTTTGCTGCTTTTTTCAGCTATTCAAGTGCCTTTCAGCCTCACCTTTGATTGTATCAAGAGTCTTTGTTGGAATCAGCATACACTGTGTTTCCCTTAATACCCTAAGGGAATTTGAAGACCTTCCCTGCCCTCTATTACCCTAAGATAATCACACAGAACCCACAGTGATGGAGCTTGCTGAAAGAGCAGAACATGCAGGGTGGAACAGGAAGAAGCAGAGCAAAGGACAAGCAGAGCTGGGAAGAGACAGAACTAAGAGAGAAAATGCTTGTGATTTTAGTGTTTTGTTGATCTGTGTTACTTTCTGAGAACATAGAGAGAGAATGTTTGGGATGTTGGCACTCTGTAGCACTGTTTTGTTGGACAAAAGCCTTGTCTGTTGTTCTGTCAGACAGAAGCACCCTGTCTGTTTTTATTAGACAGAAGAAGTCCTGAAAAAGGGCTTTACTGTTGATTTTTGCTTGATTTATCAGACGCAAGCCTTGTCTGTTGATTTGTGTTACTTTGTCAGACAGAAAGTGCATTGAGATGATAATGTGAGTAATGTGTATAAATATTGGTGTAGCGTGGTTAAGCTTAACGTGTGTAAATATTTTTGTAACTCAGTTAAGTTCTGTCTTCCTAGAAACAGAAACTGTAAAGGAATTGGAGTGGAGAAGTCTTCATGAGCTGAGAAATGAAACAGGAGCAGAGAGCTGCCTACTTGTGAATCCAGGCAAGAGTTGGGTGAATCCAGGCAAGATCTGGGAGTGGTCAGCCCATGGAAGAGGAGCCATGAGGTTTGGAAGTCACACTTGAGTTAAGATGAAAGAAGACTTTACTTAGGTATTCTGTATTGACTGATAAGATTGTGACTGTGTCCTAGGGGTGGATTGTCTTTGAACTTTCTGCTACTCCTTAAGTATGATTGACTTAAGGATGAATGGAAGCCAGTCAAGATGTAAGAAAACTTTACTTGGACACTCTGTATTGAATGAGGAGATTGTGACTTACTGTGACCTAGGGGTGGATGTTTGACACTATGTGACCACCTTAGCCATAAATTGTTATGCCATACTGTTGTGGATGTTGTGCTTTAGTTTCTTGAATATTGTGCTTTAGTTTATTGCTGAATAGAGAGTTCATTATACTATGCAATTTGATTCTAAAAGTTATTCACAGTAACAGTCCTCAGGAGAGCTAATTGGTTTTACACTTTCAGATACTAAACTTTGATCCTATGATCAAATGACTTCAGATTCCTTTAGCTGATAATCACTGAAAACGTTCACTTGTCTTGGATAAATGAACACACTGAGGAGGAAGAATAAAGTCTGTTTCCCTTTGAGGTATCATGAAATTTAGAACAGATATGTCCATTACATTTTTATGAAATCAGAAGTATGCTTAAAGGTAAGCATTCTGGGATGTAAAACACAGATATCATAATTTGAGAATAGGAATATAGACATTGCAAAATGTTATATTATTCTTGGCATTTTCTCACTATTGCTTAATTCATTCCACCTTGTCTGCAGCTTAGGGCTTGTTCTCACTTGAAAGAGGCAGTTAATAGTTACAACAGATAATTCAATAATATTTAGAGCCTTTATTGAGCACAATTCAGTAGAAAAGTTGGAGGAGCAATCCAAGGGAAAAAGAATCTATATGTGGGGAGAAGAGGACAAACTTTACTCATCAAAAGCTTGACAAACATAGAGAAGAGGGAAAGATTTTCTGGGGGATTTGATCTCAAAGTAATTAACAGTAGATGGGAGAGAAGTTCCCTGACCTAAAGAGGGCTATCTTTATGCTAGCAAGGCGGGTGGTGTCAGGGGACACATAAGTTATGGTGGGAACTAAAGAAAACCAATGAATTTTTTTTAACATACTCATGGCTCTGTACTGGTTTTTTGCTTGATTCTTTCTTTGAAGGGAATGGCAACTGGACTTAAAGGTTCCAGGGGTAATTCCCTAGGGGTTCTTTCCATATTTATCTTAAAGTACCTCTTTAAAGCTATTAAAATGTGTAGATGTAATGTAGATGTAATTCTATGTAATGAAGAATTAGAATACTTTTCAGAGTGATCTGACCATTTCCTCTTGTTTATACAAGAAAAATCTATTTGTTCATGTCACTTTTACTGAGCCTGATTCATGATGTTATCTATTCCTGTTAAATTACAGAATGCCCAAATATTCTTGCCAGTCAATATCTTTTTGAGGCATAGTACTGACATATAGTGTTAGCTATACCCAACAGCCTTGTGTCATCTACAAACGTGATAAACATCATCTATGTAATTGTCCAAATCATTGATAAAAATATTAAACAGAACATAGGGTCAAATACAGATACTCATAGCATCCCATGATTATTCTAATCTTTCAATTTTTTAAAAATCTAACTAAATGCTATTATTTATACAAAGTCCCTTCTTATAAGCCACAAGATTAGCACAGTTACTTTCTCCAAATATATATTTTTTGTTTTACTTCTTTATTCATGAAATTGAAGCTTAGAGACCATTGAATCCATCTACCTCATTTTACACATGAGGCACAGAGAGAGATTAAATGATTATCCAGATTCATAAGTCAGTAAATGCCAGACTACAATTCAAACTTAGGTTGCCTATCTCCAAGGCCAGCACTCTACACATTATATTAGCCTGCTCTTAGATTTCAGTCTTCCTTGTCAAAGTCAGTTTATTCTGAGCATTAGTACTCCTGACACCATTTGTTCAGGGCATGCCATAGTTTTGTATTATTCTTCCATAATCTGTCCTTGTTTAAAAGACAAAAAATCTAACTTGGTTAGTGAATTCATTGTGTTTCAATGGATAGTATATTTGGTCAGTGTGTATGTAGATCACAACAGTTACATAATTTGGAAGATTTCCTTCATTTTTTGCTATGGCTAATGAAGAATGTGATCAATCTGGTGACAAACCTCTCTGAACATAGCAAGACTGTCCCATGGAAAATAAGATCTGTGATCAGAGTCATACTTGAAATACTCATAGCTTTTAGGATTTGCCAAAGCTGGGTCTCTGCTGGTTAATCTTAAAAAAAATAATCTGGTAGGCTTCTCTATACTAAACTGAGGTATCAATTTTATGTGAAAAAGATGCATCTGTATTTAAATTAGCTTTTAATATTTTATATTTATATAGATATTCATTATTGTGGTAGGATGACAGGAACAGCCACAGGTTATGACCCTATGCCTCCAATGTTCTTAGTAAGAACAAATTAGAAAGTTAAATGTATGGAGAGTGCTTTCTCCAAACTCAATAAAACTAAAAAAGAAAAAAACCTGTTGTTTAAGTGCAGTGAGAGGAAGAAAGAGATAGCACACTGCTTCCATGTCAGGGCAGGGAAGGTATGTATCAATAGAACTGTCACCTTAAGCTAAGAACTAGGATTTTGACTGAGGCCTATACAGAAACCTAAGATGTCCTTTTTTTTTTAACTACCTTGTAGAACTGTGGTGCTGACTCACAAAAGAACAGAAGAACTGTTAATAAATCTATAAATATACTAATCCTGGTTATCTCTTTTTAAGAACTGTAATATTTTCCTGACAAAGAAGAAGTAGAAGATGATAGTAGTTGGAGCTGGCAGCAATTAATAGCAAGAGGTTCTTGGATTGAGGGAGGGAATTCCTGACATTCCCAGGAGATATGGGAGCCATAAGGGAGATGATGAAGTGACCTCAAGTGCTTCAGATGTCAAGAAGGATGAGAACTATCAAAGGTTATTAGATTTAGAATCTTTAAAGAAGATCATTTCAATTGAACATAGGGTGGAAGACAGATTGCAGAGGGCTTAGAATCAAGAGGGAGGAGAGGAAGTGGAAATCACTGATAGCTTTCTCAAGGCATTTAGCCATAAACATGAAAAGTATAAAAAGAGTAAAACATGAGATGGTAGGATTAAACAAGGTTTTTTTCCCCTCTTAAAAATGGGAGAGACATGAACATGCTTGTCGACAGCAAGAATGTTGCTGTATTGATCTTAGCAAAAAGAAGGACCCCCTCTTGGTGAGACTGGAGCGAATATCACCTGTATATACTGATTATAACTTTATAATCAGGTAACTTCATCTTTCCAAACTTGTTTACTTCCCTGTAAAATGAAGAATTTAACTTAGTTTCTAAGTTCCCTTCATGTGGTTTCATCTTCTCAAATTAAGTCATAAATCTTTTTAAGCCCCTCTTGTGTGCTAGCCACTGGGCTAAGTGTTGGGAATTATCTAATTTCTTTTGCTCGTGTCCCTATTATATAGCCATGAGACTTATCTTGTTATTGTTGTAATAGCAAGCAAAGTAGTACTTTGCTCCTTGTTTCAATTATTCAAGTGCCTTTGAGCTTTGCCTGTGATCACATCAAGTCTTTTTTGGAAACAATATGCACTGTGTTAGGACTAAAAGAGTTTAGAGACCTTCCCTGCTCTTAATAGGTCTAATGTCATCACATGGAGCCCACTGTGGGAGGAATTTGCCAAAAGAGTGGAAGAGGAAAGACCCAACAGGAAGGAGTAGAGCAGATAAAAACTTGAACATGAGTTGGGACCAAGTAGAACTGAGTGAGAATGCTTGTGATTTTGGCGCTCTGTAGCACTCTGTTGGTCTGTCAGACAAAAAAACCTATTGGTTGGTTTTAGACAGAAGTCCTAAAAGTGGACTTACTGCTGATCCAGAAACCATGGAAGAGTACTTCACTGCTGATTCAGAAGCCCTGAAAGAAGACTTTGCTGCTGTTTATAGCAGTCCTAAAAGAGGACTTCTACTTCTGTTTACAGAAGTCCTGAAAGAGTGTTCTACTGATGTTTACAGAAATCCTGAAAGAGGACTTTACTGCTGTTTACAGAAGACCTGGGACTTTACTGCTGATTTGTGTTTGATTTATCAGACAGAAGTTTTATCTGTTGGTTTGTGTTACTTGTCAGAAAGTGAATTGAGATGATAGTGTCAGCGATGTATATGAATATTGTTGTAACTCTGCTAAGCTTAGTGTGTGAAAATATTGTTGTGACTCTGTTAAGCTTTGTCTTCCTAGAAACAGAAACTGTGAAGGACTTGGAGTAGACTGGTCAACATGAGCTGTGATCATAGAGGTGCCTCCCTGTGAATCCAGGCAAGAGTTGGGTGAATGCAAGCAAGAACTGGGAGCATGGAAGAAAAGTCATGAAGTTTAGAAGTCAGCCTCCTGCTAGGATGAAAGGACCTTTACTTGGGTACTTAGTGTTGACTGATGAGATTATGACTTACTATGGGTGGATGGCCTTTGTGCTTTCCATTACCCCTTAAGGATGATTGGAAGTCACCCTTAAGTCAAGATGAAAGAAGCCTTTTACTTGGGTACTCAATACTGATTGATGAGATTCTGACTTACTGAATGATATATTTTGTTTAAGACTATGTGGTTACCCTGGTAATAAGTTGTTATGCTATATTGTTATGAATGTTGTGAATTCACAACAATATGCTATATTGTTGTGAATAAACTTTAGTTTATTGCTGAATTAGAGAGTTCATTATACTATGTGATCAGAAACTTAAAGTTATTCACAGTAGCAGCCCTGAGAACTGCTCATGATTGACCCTACAGTTGTCTAGCACACAACTTAGATGTATCACTTAAAATATTTCATATTTGCATAACTTGCCTTTCCAACTAGATTTAAAACTACTTGTAGGCAAGGATTAGTCTTAAATTTATTTTACATCCACAACATCAAATATATGAGTAATACAACAGTGCTATGTACATGGTAAAAACACAGTAATGCTTGTTTACTAATGAATCAGTTTTGAAGACAAAGACCTGACTAATTCTCAGAACCACGATTTTCCCTCCAACCATCACTTTAGCATATTAAATGAACATAATCTAGTTTTCTACTTCCAACATTCATTTGTTAAAGAATGGACACGTTATTCATAGTAATAGCTGACTTATACCAATGAATATAAAAGCATAAAAACCCAGCTATAGTTTTGATTATGTCTATTACTTATACCTGATACAAAAAGTCTAGCACTGTTGCTCTGTCGTGTTTCCCCGGTGTATCTGTGCCGGGTAATACAGCGGTAGTTATACAATCCATCTTCGTTCTGTACATCTTTAATATACAAGGCTCCCGTGGATGTGATGAAAAATCTAGATCCTAAAGTACAGAAAAAATAATTAGGGAATTTAAAACCAAACAACCATTTAAACAAAAGTATTCCCATTAAGGAAAGGTAGGAGGGAGGTAGATTCAAGACTTTATACTTCTCTGAGTACCCATTTTGAGCACTGTAAGTGATAACTTCAATAAATGAAGAAACTGAATGAATAATTCACCCAGCCATTTTAATTATTCAAGCCCCCTAAATGAGAAATTCAAAGGAAGTAATATGCAAAATAGAAACATAAACTTCATAAATTGTCGCAGAAATTGTTTTCTTAGTTTCTACATTTCCACTAATTGAGTTGCATCAATATATTTCAAGCCCCAAAGTTTCAGTGGCCAAGTTAATGCAGATCATAGGATCCCAGTATTTAGAGCCAGAAGGTACTTTAGAGGTAATCTAGTCTAATCACCTCATATTTTATATGCAAAAATTGAGACTCAGACAAATTAAGTAGTTTGTCTGAGCAGTTTATCTCGCAGGTAGTAAGTATCAGGACTGAGATTTGAACATGGGCCCTTGGAATCCAAATCCTGAATTCTGGGGCATCTTTAATGTAATACCTCAATTCTCCCATCTGCTGCATTTCAGAACTTCATTGGTAGAAAAATTACCATACTTTCAGAAATAACGGAAAGCTTTTTTAAGATCACAAAAACAATGAAACTCACACCAACTATATTATTTTATTCTTGTGTCATAAGAAAGAGGGAATATTCTTTACCACTTCAAAATAAACTGAAGGTCTATCCCAAATGCCAGAGATATTTTGTTTTGGTTTTTTTGGTAATCTGGATGACTGTTAAAATGATGAAATAATAGGAGAAAAAGTCATCTACATTTTTTTACAGGAATAACAAACATTTCTATAGTGCTTGGAGCAGTTATGGGCTATAAAAGATTTTAATAGAGAGGTATAAAAAAAGCCAAAACATTGTATTTGGAATTACAAATTATAGGTTCAGATTCTGACTTAACTTCGTGTTTAACTTTGGGTAAGTCACCTGACCTCTCTGAGTTTGAATTTCTTCACTTGTAAAATAGAAGTGTTATGAACTCAAAGGTTCCTTCTCATTCTAAAAATCTTATGTGCCTATTATACTCTGTCATTAGATGACTACAGCACTGCAAAAATTGGAGGACAAAAATTATTATCCCCATTTTACATATAAACAAACAAGCTTAAGTGGCTTTCCAAGATCGTAGAACTAGTAAGTGGTAGAGGTTGGAATAAAGAAACAAAAACCTAAAACAAATAAAAATCCTCAGATATTGTGATTTTTTATTTTTGATTACTATCACATGCCCTGTGAAATTACCTCATGATTCCTTTCTAAGCATATTTTTCAACCTGTTTTAGGATATGCTAATGCTTCAACTAAGGTTAATTTGTGAAAACTGATTTCATTTTACTTTGCGCAGTATAATGGAAACACCAAGGACTAAGGAGTGCTCTATCTAGCTATGGCATTGAGTGAAATGTTTAGTGTCTCGGGTCTTAGTTCCCTCCTTGATGAATTCAGAAAGCTGGACTAGATAATCACTTTGGCCTTCACATTCCGTGATTATGTGTGCCACTTTCTAGTTTTTACTTGACAATAGTAAACTGAAAAAAATGATGATTTTATAAATTTATATAAATGATGATTAAATAAGTTTTACCAAAGCTCCAAGTTCTGTCTGATTGTTGTCTATAGAATGTTGACTGTGTCTATTTGCAATGGCTCCCTTCAGATGTCTTATTTTGCTATTTTGGGAAATCACCATGATGGGAGAAAGCTGTTGCTATATTTTCTTGATGTTTAGTGAAAATTTTCCTTAATTCAATATGAAAGATTGGGTCTAGTGACTATGTTATGAATATTAAAATATGTAAAACAGGTTCTTGTCTCATATTATTTTAGACTATTAACAAGGATAAATTTATTTGGATAAACATAATGTTTTGTGGTCCTTGAAGCTCCTGTTACTAAGACTCATCATTTAAAGATCTGATACCATAACCAGAACAACTTTATAACTTCTATACATGGAAAACAAGAACAGAAAAAGAATTTACTTAAAAAACAAAATGCTTCTCTCTTCCACAGGGTTTTTCTTAAAGGTTGAGTTGCATACAAAGACTTTTGGGGGAACAGTTTTAAAATAACATAATAAATAGAACTTTTAAGTAAGTCATTCTTGGGAACAATTCCACTTAGCTCATTCCTTTTAATAAGAAAAAAACCACCTTTAAATAATGTATTAGCTCTTGTGGCAATTCAGCAGTTTCCTGATGAAGTCCTCTTTCCCTAAGAAAACTTTCTCCAAACACACAATTCCCACACAGCTTCCTTTGGCCCCAGCTTCCCTAGTGGCTACTGCCCTGGTAAAACTTCCTCCCCTCACTTTGCTCCAGTTTCTCCAATGTAACCTATGGCCTAGGGCCAAGTCAAGTGCCCCAACCATGTAGGCTCTGGGTCTCTTAGTCTTGGTGGGTGCCAGAAACCACGTTAGTCAGCATACTCTCATGAGTGATTGACCAGACCTGTTTCCAGACAGAGACAAGGGTAGCCGCATTCAGAGAAGCAAGTGCTGCTATGTATTTTGCAGTATATCCTTGCTATGTTATGGGAAAAGTAAACCTTCTCCTTCATTAAATATTCAGTGTCTCCAAAGTGCTTCATTTTGTCTAAATATTGAATCTGAATTTAGAAAGTGCTGGCTTTAAAGACATGTCTACAACAGTTCATAAGTGTTATGATGCTATACTGTCTAAGATATTTTTGTTTATTCCCAAAAAGTCAAGCAAAAATTAATTTTTTGCCATTTGTCAGAAGTTATCACATTAAATATTTTCATTAGTACATTTTGTATATATAAAACTCTGCAGTTCATTTTTTCTGTCACTATATTTTTCATAGCTTAATATATTAATTCTTTTAAAGTACAGAGTAATGGAAATAGGTAACAAAAAGTAAAATGTCACATTCCTAATATTCCTAATATTGTCATTTGAACTGATATTAGAATGTAAGTACAAAACTAAAGTGAGGAGTATTCCCTTCATTATACTTCAGAATTGTTCAAAACTGCATAAGGATGGGGGAAAGCATGCACCTATTCTCCTACTGATTTTTAAGAGCGGTATATTCTTCAGGCACATTTAATTTAATTGATCTTATTTTTGTTCCTATAAAAACCATTTTCTTTTTCACTTATCCACTTAACAATTTAAACATGATTCCATTACATTGCTTTCAGAAGAACTTGGGTTCCTTTTAAAATTTGTCCGCTATTAAACATCTTCTGAGGAGATAGGTAAATTTGCTGCCGGAAGGTTTCTTTTTTCATAAGTTGAATGGTCATTTTTAACCTCCATTTTTTTTTCTGGAAGTACACTAGGAAGCAGTAAATATTTTAAAATTCAAGATAAGAGTGAGGAATAGGATGTAAAAATGAGGGCAAGGTAATGAAAACCTAGACATTCTGTGGCACATCCTTAGAATACTGGAAAATTAAAATACACTATGTTTATTCAAGTAATTAAAGCAAAGGTAAAATTATCATGACTTCAGATGAGGCTACAGTAAATGTAGATAAAACAAAAACATAATTAAGAAAATTATGTAATGTTTAAAGGGATTTTACATAGTTAATCAATACCAATATCATATACATATATACATTTTATACATTACATATGTGTGTATTCATCTAATGATATTACATCTATTTTTAAAATTTAAGCAAACTAGAGAGAACAGTAGATAACAAAAGTGTAATAATATGGGATCCTAATATGTCCCCTCTCAGATCTAGGCAAATATAACCAAAAGATAAACAAGATTGAAGTAATGTAATGATAGAGCACTTAGGACTATTGAATGGGAATAAAAGGGAAGTTACATGTCTCTCAGTTACAAATTGCACTTTTATGAAAATTGACTATATTGAGGCATAAAGCTCTCACCAAAGCATGTAGAAAAACAGAACTTTTAAACACATCATTCAATGATCATAAAGCAAACAAAACATTGATATCCAATAAAGATGTCTTAAAGAAAGAATGAAAAAAGTAATGTGAAACTAAATAACATAATTTTTAAAACTGATAGGTGAAAAAAGTGGAGAAACAATAGAAGATTTTGTAAAATAAAATGACAATAATAAAAATGGAAAAATTTATGGGATACTATTTATAACTATTTAGTTCTGTGCTAAAGTAGTTTTGAGGTAAATTTATATTTCTAAAGACTCATCAAAAAATTTAAAAATCAGTGAACTGGGGGAACAGTTTAAGAAAAACAAACCTGAACAACAATTAAAAAAATCTCCAATTAAATGAAAAAGTAGCAATTGCTGAAAAGTAAAGGAGAAACTAATAGAATTAAGAACAAAAAGAGCACTGAATGAAAGTAGTTTAAGGAGTATAGTAACCTATCTGACTGGGTGAACAAAGGCCCAAAGGGATCTTCAAAACATCTGATAGAGAAGTTGTATTACTGTGTCAGAATAAGACCATCAGTAATGATTCAAAGTCTCTTTTCCTTTCAGGAGGGAAATTTGAATATCCTCTAACTACCAATTTGGCACCTAATAGTATGTCCTATCATATCCAGGATTCTTGCTCACTGTTCCGAAAGCCTGTTCCTGTAAGTCCAAGAAACAAACAAACAAAAATCCCACCAGACTTTACTGAACTGGAGAGAAGAAGTGCACCTTTTCCTCTCTGATCTGTTTCCATCATATCTCCTAGACAGCTCCTAATATTCTAAGTATCTTCCTTTAATAAAATTGGTTTATTCTACTGTCTTGTGAGTTTCATCTTTCTCTGTACTGGACTATTGGTATTCTGAGACACATGAGTTTATGCTAAGCCAACTAAGAGCTAATTTTTTTTCTTTTAATAGTAAGACTAGGTAAAGAGATAACTTTTTTTAAGAGAAAAAAGTCTTTCCAAAATACAAAAGCAAACAGAACAATTAATAGAAAATAAAGGAAACTTTCAAAAACTGCGTTCCTTAATTAGTACTACAATGATCATAATTTAGAGAAAATAGGTTAATATTTCAAAAATCAAATTAAAAAAAGAAAAACAGACCCAATATCAGAAAAAGAAATTGGACAAGAAATAAAAGAACTTCCATGGAGTTCGGATGGTAAACCCCACAATTATACTGATTTACAAGTGAATTCTATCAAACAAAGAACAGTTAATTACTATGTGCCATGACTATTTACAATGACAAGAAAAAAAGTACCCTTTAAAACTATTTCTGTGACACAAATATGATACTGATAACTAAAACAAGAAGAAACAGCAGTATAGAAATTGAAAAAAATTGCAGACAAATATACCTAATGAACATTGATGTAAAAATTGTAAATAAAATAGACTATAAAAACATAAAAATTATGCAGGCCCTAGAGTCTGGAGGACATGAGTTCAAATTCAGCCTCAGACACTTAACTAGCTGTGTGGCAAGTCATTTAATCCAATTTCCTTGCCTTCCCCCCTCAAAAAAATAATTATGACCAGACTGGGTTCATACTAGGAATGTAGGATTGGTTCAGCATATGAAGACCATACATAAAATAAAAGAGTATATATAATAAATCATATTAAGAAAAACAATAATATAAACCATCTCATTATGCAAATGAAGAAAAACCCTTTTGTTAGGTCTCTGATACCTCACGTGGGGAGGAGACTCCTAAAGAGGGTCGTTGATACTCCATGTGAGATGGACGGGTTGAGCCGATCCTCAGCTAACAGGAGTGCATGTGGTCGATCACCTGGGGGCAGAATGAAAAGGCTGCACCTGCTTACAATAAGCAGGATAATCTCTCCACCTTCGGGGTGAGACACATTGACTCGCTGTGGTGAGGACATGGCTAGGGCAGGGGCCCTAAGGGGCCCTGGAGAAAGGACTAAAAGAGAGGCTACTCAGAGGCAGGGGAGTTCGGGGGAGCCAGGCCAGTGGAGCCAGGCCAGTCCAGTCCAGTCAGCCCAGTCCAGTCCAGCCACACTAAGATAGAGGATGAACTCTCAATAAAAGCTAGAAGCAAGTCCTGTGTCCTGAGTTTCTCTGTGCAGCTGTTTCTCCCGGAGTGGACGGGAGCTGGGGACACCCGAGGCCTGTTGAGGTGGGTATAGGTAAGCCCTATACATCCTGATCCAAAAAGATAACCCTCACCTGAATAAAAAATCCGTAACACCTTTCGACAAAACCTAACCCTTGTCCATATATTAAAAGATCTAGAAAGTATGGAAGTAAATGGACATTTCCCTAATAGAGTAAACTTTTATAGTTCAGTCATTCAGTCATGTCTGATTCTTTGTGACCCCATGAATCAGCATGCCAACCCCTTATATTCTCTACCATCTTTCAAAATCTGTCCAAGTTCATGTTCTTTGTTTCCATCACAAGATTTATCCACCTCATACCTTGATCTCGCCTTTTTCTTCAGTCTTCAATCTTTCCCAATATTAGTGTCTTTTTCAATGAGTGCTAGCTTCTGATTATATGGCCAGAGTACTTAAGTTTCAGCTTCAGTATTTGACTTTGTAGTGAATCATCTGACTTAATTTCTTTGAAGACTGGCTGATTTGATCTCCTAAGGGACTCTCAATAACCTTCTCCAGCACCACAATATGAAAGTGTCAGTTCTGCAGCCATTAGCTTTCCTGATAGTTCAACACACATACTGGAAAAATCATAGCTTTGACTATATGGACATTTATTAGCAAAGTGATGTCTCTGCTTTTTAGTATGTTGTTCAGATTTGTCATTGCTTTCCTTCCAAGGAGCAAGCAACTTTTAATTTCATGGTGACAGTCACAGTCACCAGTCCCAGAATACTACAACTGACACTGCTTCCATTTCTTCTCCCTCTATTAACCAGGAAGTGATGGAACTAGTTGCCAATATTCTCACTTTTCAAAATGCTTAGTTATTTTTTTTCAAACCAGCTTTTATACTCTTGTCTTTCCCCATGAGAGGTTTCTTAATTCCTCTTCAGTTTCTGCCATTAAAGTAGTGTTGTCTACATATCTAAGATTGGTATTTCTTCTGGCAACTGCAATTCCAGTTGTTTATTCATCCAGCCTGAACTGTGCACCATATACTCTGCATATAAGTTAAATAAATAAGGTGACAGTAAGCAGCCTTGTCTTATACCTTTTCCAATCTTAAACCAATCACTTGCTCCCTGTTTGGTTCTAAGTGTTGCTTCTTGGTCCATATACAATATAGATACTCCTATCTATGTCTTTGAGGACTTGACATGTTTTGTTGCGATCCACACAGTTAGAAGCCTTGGCGTAGTCAGTAGAGTAGAAGTAGATGCTTTTCTGGAAACTCTTGCTTCCTTCCTAATACAACAGCAACTTGGTCTCTAGCTCCTTTGCTTCTTTAAAAACTAGTCTGCTGGGCGGCTAGGTGGTGCAGTGAATAGAGCACCGGCCCTGGAGTCAGGAGTACTTGAGTTCAAATCTGGCCTCAGACACTTAACACAAAAAACTAGCCATGTGACCTTGGGCAAGTCACAACCCCAACTGCCCTCCAAAAAACAAAAGAAAAAAAACAAAAAAAAACTAGCCTGCCCTTCTCATAATTCTTGATTCATATAGAGTCTAAATCCAAAAGCAAGCATTATAGTAATGGAGAAAAGTCTTCCCAATAAGATCAAGGGGAAAAGAAGCAGTGCTGGCTGCAGTAATAAGAGAAGAAAAAGAAAAAGAGAAAACCCAAAAATGTTAAGTTTTTTTTGGGGGGGGGGGAGGAATCATATGATGGTATACTTAGAGAATACTAGAGCAATTGAAAATTAATAGAAAGAACAACCAACAAATTTATTAGAATATAAGAGAAAATCAGCATAAAGTATCTGTATTCTTATATTTTAAAAAATAAACTAAGAAGTAAGGGGTAGGAAGAAAAATTACACTGAAAATATTCACAGAATGTATAAAATAGTTGGGAGTATATCTACTGAGATTCACCAGGGGACTATCTAACTATGGCTCTAACTAACTATGAAGCACATTTTGTAGAAATACATAAAAACCTAAATAATTGGAAAAACACTAATTTCTTGTGAGTAGGTCTATCCAATATATAAAAAATAACAAAGCTTCCAACTTACTAGTTCTATGCTGTACCCAGCTGCCAAAAGAATATTTTATAGATCCCAAAAAAATAACAAAATTCATATGAAAGAACAAAAAATCTAATATCTCAAAAACAATAATGACGAACAGTAGGCATTGTATTGTTAATTGTTATTGTTAATATTGGTAGGAGATATGAATCACTACTATAAAGGAGTAATCATTAAATTATTTTATACTGGTGAGAGAGAGAAAGACAGAGATTCATTATATAATATAAAGCAAAAAAAAAAGTAGCATAGTGTTTGGCAATTTCTACCTTTCTCCCCTCCAAAAAAGTCAGTTAATGAGGGAGAAATTCTCACTATTAAAAAAAACAACTTCTCAGGAAACTGGATAGTATTAGGATTAAATTTCCACCTCACACTACACATCAAGATAAGCTTTGGATCAATAAATATCTTAGACATGAAAACTCATGTAACAAGCAAATTAGAAGAGCAAGGAAGAAATTAACTCTTGTGTATGGACAGAGGAAGATGTCATGACTATACAAGCAATAGAGGGAATCACAGAAGGTAAAAGGAACAATTCTGATTACAAAATTTTTTTAAACATCTTTTCCAAAATAAATCTAATATTGGAAATAATAAGACAAATAGTTAAGAAATCATCATAACAAATTTCTCTAATAAAGATCTTATGTCAATATAAAGAATGGACTTGTATTTATAAGACAATAAGTCATTCCACAATAAATAACTAGCCAAACAAAGGAATGGGTAGATTTCAATGGAAGAAATAGAAGCTATCAATAATCATATGAACAAGTGCTCTAAATCATTAGTAAAAAGAAAAACACAAATTAAAGCCACTTCAAGGTTCTTCCTCAGATCTATCAGAGTGGCAGAGATGGCAAAAGGAAAGTCTCAATGAGTTGTGGGAAAACAGGAAAACTAGTTTATTCTTTTTGTATCTGTGAATTAGTCAAGTCAATTTGGAACTGTTACCATGAAAGTATGAAGCCATGTTTACCCTTAGTTCTATGTATAGATCTAGTAGGCTTATACTGCAAAGAAATTAATAATTAATAATAATAATAATAATAATAGCTTTTTCATGATGGCCAAAAATTGAAAATGGGTTTCTAAACAAGAGAATGGTTAACTAAATTATGATATATGAGCATAAAGGAAAACTATTGTCCCACAAGAAATAGCAAAAATGATAATTTTACAGGAAATTTGTAAGATCTTTATGAATTGTTGCCAAATGAAGTGACAAAGTTAATAGAAAAATTTATTGATTTATAAAATATCGACATTTGAGAAAAGCAACTTTGAAAGATTTCAGAACTCTGATTAATACAATGATAAACTGTGAATCCAAAAGACTGAAGATGAAGCATCCCACTCACCTCCTGACACAGAAGTGATGAACTTACACTACAAAAAGACACAAATTGTCAGACATGGCTAAGGTAGGAATTTGTTTTCTGGTACGGGTTTGTATTAATGGCTTTATTTGGTAGATTTGGTTTTTTGTTTGTTTTAATTTGTTCAATGGAGAAGGAGGAAAAGTAGGAAGGGAAGATTATTTTTTAAGAATTCTTTTCAATTGAAAAAAATATGACAACCTATTTGTTAAACAGAAAATCCATGGTTGAAGAGATGGTATTTATAGCATTAAGTCAAGTTTTGGTTGACATCCATCTAGAACTCAAGTCCATGACCTGGATGAAGTTTTTAGCAAATGAAATTGACAAGGAGTAGTTGGGCAGGTAGGAAGAGAATGTAGAGAAAATGGTGCCACAAAATTGAGAGAAGAGTGTTCAGGAAAATAGAGTGATTGAGTGGCAAGTCTGTAGAGATCAAGAAGGTTCAGAGGGACTGGACTGCTGATTCCCCTTTGATTTTGTTCTTCTGCCTTGGTTTATTCCATTGCAGGTTCACGTGCTGGTCTACAGGTTTAAAACTAATCCCCTACATTGTTCTTGGGCTGAGAGCCATGCAGCTATGGTTCTGGAATTTGTTCTTTGTTCCTTTCGCAGGTGGAAGCCCTGCTCCCTAATGAGTATTCTCTACCCTGGAACTGTGACCCAGGACTGGATAGCAGGTGACAGAAGTGCCAGACAGTACCATTCATGCTTCCAGTGCTAGTACAGGGCTTCCCTGAGATCTCTTTCTGCCCAGGTGTTTCCTGACCTGCAGTTCTGTCCCCTTTTATCCTTACATGCTAGAATGCTTTCCACTGCTGCCCCAAAGTCATGCTGCTGAGCAGAGTTCCTGGTCAAACACTACCCTAGTTTCTGTAGACTTCTCTATTTTGCTAAGCTGCTTTGAGTTGGGAAAAAAACAAATGACTCACTGTGGCTTTTTCTTTTATTTTCTTTATAATTTTTTATTTAAAGTTCTGAGTTCCAAATCCAGTGCCTCTTCCCCTATATGCCCTCACCTCTCCCATCTCAGAGAGATCAAATTAAATCAAATCTAGGTTATACATATGCAATTATGTAAAACATTTCCATGTTCAGATAAAAGAAAAAATATGAGACAAAACATGAAAAATATCTTTTTTTCAGTCTGTTCAATCAATATCAGTTCATTCCCTGGAGAAGGGTAGCATGATTCATCATTAATTCTTTGGAGGGGTGGCTAGGTGGCACAGTCAATAGGGCACTGGCTGTGGAGTCAGGAGGACCTGAGTGCAAATCCAGACTCAGGCTCTTAACACTTACTAGCTATGTAATCTTGGGCAAGTCACTTAACCCTAATTTCCCTACCCTCTGCCCCCCCAAAGGCAAAAAATGGGGGGGTTGAGTCATTAACCCTTTGGAATTGTCTTGGATAATAGCATTACTGGAAAAAGCTTAGTCATTCATAGTTTTTATACAAACAGTGTTTCTGTTACTGTGTACAACATTCTTCTGGCTTCCTTCAGTTCACTATGCATCAATTAATAATAAATCTTTCCAGGTTTTTCTGAAATCTGCTTGCTTAATATTTCTTACAGCAAAATAATGCTCAATTACAATCATATACCACAGCTTGTTCAGCCATTCCTCTTTTTGTGATGGGCATCCCTTTCCCTTCCAATTCTTAGCCATCACAAAAAGAACTGCTATAATTATTTTTGTATGAATATGTCCTCCATTCCCCCCCCCTTTAAGGAGTGTCTTTGGGATATACACCTAGCGTGTCACTACTAGGTTAAAGGGCATGAACAGTTCGGCTGACTTTGGACATAATTCCAAATTGTTCTCTAGAACGGTTGGATCAGTTCACAATGACATGAACAATGCATTAGTGTCCCAGTTTTCCCACATCCCCTCCAACATTCAGTATTTTCCTTTTTTTTGTCATTACCCACTGTGTATGAGGTGGTGCCTCAGAGCTCTTTTAATTTGTATTTCTCTAACCAATAGGGATTTAGAGCATTTTTTCATATGACCAGAGATAGCTTTGATATTCTTACCTGAAAACTGCCAGTTCATATCCTTTGAATATTTATCAATTAGGGAGTGACTTACATTTTATAAATTTGACTCAGTTCTCTATGTATTTGAGAAACGAGGCCTTTGTCAGAAACATTTGTTGCAAATTTCCTCCCTCCCCCAGTTTTCTGCTTTCCTCGTAATTTTGGGTTGCATTGGTTTTGTTTGTGGGAAATCTTCTTAATTTTATTTAATCAAAATTATCTACTTTACATTTTGTAATGTTCTATATATCTTCTTTGGTTCTAATTTCTTCCCTTATCCATAAATATTTCACATAAACTATTACGTGCTCCCTTAATTTGCCTATGGTATCATCCTTTATGTGCAAATCATGTACCCATTTCAAATGACCTGATCATGGTATACAGTATGAGATGTTGATCTAAACCTAGTTTCTACCATATGGTTTTCCAGTTTTCCCAAAGTATTTTTGTAAAATAATGAGTTTTTGTTACATAAGCTTGGATCTTTGGGTTTATCAAATACTAGACTACTTTGGTCATTTACTAAAGTGAAAACCTGAAAAGACCTTAGCATAAAAGGGTCAGGGTTTCCCATTGCACCCTGGGACATCTCCATTCATGCTGATGAATATCTGGCCACTGGACCCAGATGGCTCTGGAGGAGAAAGTGAGGCTGGGGACCTTGCACTGCCCTCCCTCACTCAAATCAAAATCAACTTCAAGTCATGCCATCATCTCCTTCATGTCATGGTCCTCTTTGAGAACAAAGGACCAAGAGTTGGTACCTAATCTGTCCCACTGATCTGTTACTCTATTTCTTATATCAGATTGTTCTGATAATTATCATTTTATAATATAGTTTGAGATCTGGTGTGGTTAGACCACCTCCTTTCTAATATTTGTCACTGATACCCTTGATGATCTTGAGTTTTTGTTCTTCCAGATAAATTTTATTATGATTTTTTCTAGCTTAATAAGATAATTTATGACTGTTTGATTGGCATGGCACTGAATAAATTCATTAATTTAGGTAGAATTGTCATTTTTGTAATATAGACTTGGCTTCCCCAGGAGAAACTGATGTTTCCAATTGTTTAGATCTGACATTATTTGTGTGAAAAGTGTTTTTTAGTTGTTTTCATATAGTTTCTGGGTTTGTTTTGGCAGGTAGACTCCCAAGTATTTTATATCATCTCCAGTTATTTTAAATGGAATTTCTCTTTTTATCTCTTGCTGCTGGACTATATACACTGATAATCATTAAATATCATATTTTGGCCAAAGTCTGAATTAATCAAGCACTGCTTTCCCTTGCCTTCTGTGTCAGCAAGACACTAGATAAGGCTGGAGAGAGAACTCCCCCTTATCTTGGGAGGAAAACAGACATCCAGAGACCATAAAATATAAACAGAACCTGCTCCATTTGTTGTCAATTTGCGTTTACAACCAAGGAACGTCTTTCTCACATATAGATGATAACAAATGGAAGTCATAACGTTTTATGACATGGTCATCCTGAATTGGGATGGTTCTAAAACGTATAAAAAGTCTTCTGACTCATCTATTTATCAGTCAGGACTCAGCTCCTGCACTCCTTGTATAGGTCTGCTAGTTTGGGGGAAGAATTTCTGTAGATGGATATTGCTATATGTCCCCTTTAACCAAACTTTTGGAAGGTCAACAATACTGATGATTTATGTGAGCTTATTTCATATCCTGCAACTTTACTAATGTTAATAACTTCAAGTAGTTTGTTACTTGATTTTTATAGGATTCTCTAAGTATAATATCATATCATCTATGAGGAGCGATAGCTTTGCTTCCTCACCACCTATTCTAATTCCCTTAATTTCTTTTTATGTCATTGCTATAGCTAACATTTCTAGTATATTCAATAATAGAGGTGATAAATGGACATCTTCACTCCTGACTATTAGGAAAGCTTCTACCTTATCCCCATTACAGATAATGCTTGCTGATGGTTTTAGATAAATATTATTTATAATTTTAAGATATACTACCTTTATTCCTAAGATCCCTGGTGTTTTTAATAGGAATGGGTGCTGTATTTCATCAAAAATGAGATCATCATAATCATATGGCTTTGTTACTGATATGGTCAATTATGTTAACATTTTTATTAATATTTAACCAGTCCTGCATTCCCAATATAAATCCCACCTGGTCACAGTCTATGATAATTGTGATATATTGATATAATCTAATATTTGCATCAAAATTCATTAGGGAAATTGGTTTAGAATTTCATTTCTCTGTTTTCACCCTTCTTAGTTTGCGTGTCAGCACCCTATTTGTGTCATAAAAGGAATTTGGCAGGGTTGCTTCTTTGCCTATTTTCCCAAATAGTTTATATCATATTAGGATTAAGTGTTCTTTAAATGTTTGTTAGATGAGATTAATGACACATGTCCCCTGGCCATCAGTGAAGCTTTTGGTGTATGACCAGTTGTCACTTGATAGCAAGTAGGAGATAGAGCAAACTTTAGCAGTTACTATGCTGTTCATACTGACATAATTTCTTTCTGTCCTTCTAATGGTTCATGGAAATTCCTGGCAGCCAAGAAAATTTATATAAGTAACATCTTGCAACACCTTGGTAACCAAAGCATTGGAAAGATCCCACAAGAAAAGCAGTGAACCTACCCTTCTACTAAACTTAAAAATATGAACCCTTCTGGCATACATGTAAAATTGTCTATTATTATTTCTGCACTCACAAGACTGCAATCTCAGATTAACATGCTCTTAATGAACAGAATTTTTCTTGGCAAAATAATCTGACCCTTTCTGATAATGGCTGACATTTCAAATACTATATATGTAAAGTTCCCATGAACTCTGACTTGGCTAGTAGCAAACTTTTATGAACTCATTATAAAATATGGTGAAAATCTTAAGAATGCCACTAATAACCCAAATTAGAAAAATCCTAACAATGTTTAAATGTTTGGCAATTTTTTTGGATCTCTTGTACGACTTCAGAAGTTGTTTCATCCCTCAATGACATTGGGGCTCAATTATTTTATATAGTCATCCATCTTCTGATAATCAATCCATAGAAAGCATGGTCCAATTTAAACTAATAAATCACCTAATGCAAAAGTTCTTAAGGTAGTATCTACAAACCATTGTTTTTTATACTTGAGGTGTTTTATTAACAGATTTGGTTACATTCAATGTCTGTGACTCTCCACAGAAAACAGACAGGCCTCCATCCCCTTGTATAAAAGGGGCCAGAAGAAGGCATTAGGATGCTTAGTGTTGGGGGCCAAGACTTTCTGGGGTCTTGGCACACTAGCTCCCCAGTTCTACAAGGGCTTTAGGCAGATATGCAAGGAAAGTATAATCTTGTTGGGTTTTGTGAATTGGTTTTGTGAATATCTAAAGAATGTATTGAAAGTTAATTTGCAAGTCCTGATTAGTACTCCTGGTTTATTGTGTCCTCAGAGGTGGTTCTAGGATAAAGATCTTAATGACTGATTAGCCCTGGGCTAAGGTAGGGGAACAGTGAGACCCAAGTCACATAATCACCCCTGAAATAAGGAATATAAGCTCTATGATTTTCTTGTATCTTTGGCTCTGTATGAAATAGTTCTGCAATAAACAGACTATGGAATACATCCCCATCTTGCTCCCCCTTTTCTTATTCAGCTAGAAGCTTTCTCTCACTTTCTCTTTATTTCTCTCAACTGGTAGCAAGGCCCAGGCTGTGCTGGCAGCAGTACTTAGCAACAACAGGTTCTCCTTCCCACACCTGTATCCTGGATGATGCAGTTTTTGTGCCCAGGGATCGTCCTATAGGGTTCTGGGCACCCCAGAACAAATCTGACCAATGTTCCTAAGCAGAAAATGCCCTCAGGGCTATGTTGGTGGGCTTCATTGAGCTGTCTTGCTATACCCAGGATCTTCTCAGCTCCCTTGTTCAGCAGGAGAGTGGCAAGACTGAAAACCCAGGCTTTCAGTTGCCATTTGGGCTCCCCGAGATACATTCTGAGCAGTGATGCCCACCCGATGCACATCATCCTCTGGGCCATCTTCATGTTGGGCTAAGACAGTGATGGTTGCCTGCAAGGTTTACTTCTGACTATCCAAGCTGTCCAGACTCCATACTCCTTCAGCCAGGCATAGCTGCCAGTCTTAGAGGAATGTATGGGCTTCCACAGGCATGCTCCAGCCTCCTTCCAAATCCCTCCACAAAGCCCTCTCAGCAATTCATTGGAGCAAGATCTCAGGATAATGTAGCACAGGAACCAAATCCAGCACTTCCTGGTCCTTGGCTCCAACCTCAGTACTCAGGCCCACAGCATACAGGCATTCTTCAGGATAGGAGAGCTGCCCTTTACAACTCTGCCAACCTATACATTGCAGTTCAGCTGCTGCCAGGATGATGGCATTAAATCCCTGCTGATCATCCAACTTCCAAAGCCTACTATTGAGATTCCATCTAATATTTTTGAATTGTGGATGTGCAAATTTCTGCCACAGCTGGGCTGCTCTGCGAAGGGAACTGGTCCTTACCCCATTCATCTCCGGCAGGACACCCAAGGTCTACCCAGCACATTTAGAGTGGAAGATAAGACCATCATAGGGTTTCTCTGGCTTGCAGACAGCACCAGTAGTGAAGGCTAGGGGCAGTACAGTGGGCAAGTCCCATAGGGAATGTACAGCCAAGTCCACTTCATTCTTGTCCAAGGCATATTCCAGCTCCTTGGTGAATAGGATTTTCTCCCCAGTCTTAGAGAGTGCAGTATCCAGGATCTTGTCCCCAGTGGTGGACACTGCAATGATTTCAAACTGCAGACTAGGGTAGAGGTTTTTCAGCATTGCCACCACACTGCCAATCTGTATCCTTGCCAGCTGCTCTTGCAAGAACTCATGCTGATCAATCTCATCTTTGGGCTGTTTCCGTCCTCCGTGCCTGTTGGAAGCTTCTCATCTCTGAAAATTTGGCCTCTGCAGCAGCTGGTCCACTGAGATTCTGCCCCCCTTCCCCCCTTTGGCCAGGACCTACAAAACTTTTCAAATCTGAAGATAGCTACACTTCAGTGTAGCATTCTTTGCAATACTGTGTCTTTTAATTTTATTTATTTAAAAACACTATTCTGTTAAGAGATCCATAGTTTTCTCCACATGCCCATGTGACAAAAAAGTTTAGGAAATCCTTTCCTAAGGAGTCTTTTTCTCTCTATAGTTCTGCTATTTGGAGTACACCAAATTTATGCAATCTAGGTTTTAATTCTCTTCACCCTGTCTTTGTCCTTCCCTCTAACCCCTGGAACTCTATTTCAAAGACTTTGTCACTCATAGACTATGCCAGTTCCATTGTGACAAATTCCATGCTCTGGTTGTTGTCCACCTCCATGGTAGAAATGGATCCAGAGCTCCAACTCTCAGTAAAGTGTAATTTCCCAAGTTTTCTCTTTGAATTAGGTCTATTTTTGTTTTGGTTTGTCTGCAACCAGAATTGTCATTCCTTTTTTACTTCAGCTGAAACAATTAATTTTGCTCCAGATTTTTAGTTTAATGCTGTTTATATTCCATTTCCAATGTGTTTCTAATAAACACCAGGTTGTTAGAGTTTGATTTCTAATCAAGTCTATTATCCTCTTTTGTGTCTTTGTGGGTGAGTTTATTACACTAATATTTAAAATTATGATTGTTAATTTTGCATTTCCCTCTATCCTATAATCTTATATTTTTCCCATTTTTCTTTGTTCTCTCTTTAAGAGCTTTCGCTCACCTTCTCACTAATCTCTCCCCTAATTTACTCTCCTTCTTTCTTCTCTTTTTCTTCACCCTTTTCCATCTTATTTTCCTGTTAGGTAAATTTAATTTAGTATCAAACTCTCTGTATTTTATGCATTTTCTCCTTCACTGATTATTACTTCAGTTTAGAATGACTTTCAAATGTTGCCTATTCCTCATTGTTCTCTACTGGTTGTTTAGATTTCTTATGCCCCCTTTTATGTAAGATAAACTCCATTCTCCCTCCTGCTTTCCCCTCAATAAACCCAGTGTGTTCCTCTTCCTCACTCTATTTTTCTTTTGAGATCCAAAACATAACAGAATCACTCTTGGACATTCTGTCTGATTAGTTTCCCTCTATGATTTCTGATGATGAGTTCAGAAGGGATACATGTAGCATTTTCCCATATAAGAATGCAAACAGCTTAACCTTATTTAATTCCTTATCTTTGCTTATTTGTGTTTACCTTTTTATGTTTCTTGACTCCCTTATTTTCATAAAAAAATTCTGCTAAGTTCTGTTTTTTTTTTTTCATCAAGAATGCTTAGAAATTCTCCATTTCCTTAAGGGCTCATTTTTCTTCCCTGCAGGATTATGCTCAGTTTTTCTGGGTAATTTATTCTTGGCTATGAGCCTGTATCCTTTGCCTTCTGGAATATTATATTCCAAGCCTCTCTACTATTTTGGTGGTTGCTAAATTGTGTGTGAACCTGACTGTGGCCCTCAGTACTTGAATTCTTTCTTTCTGGCTGCTTACAAATTTCCTTCCCCCATCTGCCACTTTACCTGAGATATCTGGGTTTTGACTATAATACTCCTGGGAGTTTTCCTTTTGGCATTTCTTTCAGTAGGTGAACAATAGATTCTTTTCATTTCTACTTCATCCTCTAGTTCTAAGATATCCAGTTTATGATTTCTTGAACTATGAGATCTAGGTTTGTTATTTGTTCCTGACTTTTAGGTAGTTTAATATTACCTTGATATTGCTTTTCTTATGAAATACTTGATTTTTCTCCCATGTTTTTAGGTTTTTGACTGTTTTTTAATATTATTGATGTCCTGTGGAGTCATTAGTTTTTTTGTTTGATTCTAACATTCTTTTTTTTTTGTTTTGTTTTGCTTTTTGGAGGGCAGTTGGGGTTTAAGTGACTTGCCCAAGGTCACACGGCTAGTTTTTGTGTTAAGTGTCTGAGGCCAGATTTTAACTCAGGTGCTCCTGACTCAAGGGCCGGTGCTCTATTCACTGCGCCACCTAGCCGCCCCCTCTAACATCCTTTTTTGAAATGTTATTTATCTTAAATTTTTTTTTTGAAAATGTTGAATTCTAGATTCTCCATTTTAATATCCTTTCCCTCACCCACTGAGAAGGAAAGCAATATGATTGTCAATTACACATGTGAAATAATGCAAAACATATTTCCATATTAACCATATCAGAAAAAAGAAAAAAGTGAAGAAATTATGCTTTAATTTGCATTCGGAGTTCATCAGTTTTCTCTCTGGAGGTAGATAGCATTTTTCATCTTGAGTCCTTTAGTATTGCCTTGGATCATTGTATTTATTAGAGTAGCTAAGTTTTTTTACAGCTGACCAGCATTACAATATTGCTGTTACTGCATACAATACAATTACCACCTGATTCTGCTCACTTCACTTTGAATTAGTTCATATAGGTCTCCCCATATTTTTCTTACACTACCCCCTCATCATTCTTTAATGCAGAATATTAGTACTCTGTCACAATTATATGCCCAATTTGTTCAGTCATTCTCCAATTGATGGATATCACCTCAATTTCAATTTTTTTTTACCACCAACAAAGATATGCTACAAATATTTTTATACATTTTAGATCCTTTTAGTTTTTCTTTGATCTCTTTGGGGTCTAAACCTAGTAGCAGTATTTCATTTGGACATCACTATATAGATAACTTTGATTTTTTTCTTCAGAAAACTCCCTGCTTATATACTTTGACCATTTATCAACTGGAGAATGCTTCTTATTTTGACAGATTTGATTCAGTTTCTTATATAGTTGGTAAATGAAGCCTTTATCAGAAAAGCTTGCTGTAAGACATTTTGATTTTATTCCATTGTCTATGGTGCTTTTTAGTAATTGTAATTATTCTGGTTGTCTCTTTTAATTAGGTACAATTTTGCTTTTGTTTTGTCTGAGACCATGACTACTAACCCTGACATTTTAATTTTAGCTGAAGTATAATAGATTCTGCTCCAGCCCCTTATTTTAACTGTCTCTATGTGTCTAGTCTGTCTTATAAACAACACATTGTTGAATTCCAGTTTCTAATACATTCTATCCACTTCCATTTTATGAGTGAGTTACCTCACATTCACACTCACAGTTATGATTACTGTCCATTTCCCTACAACCTATTTTCTTCTCTTATCCTTCTTTTTTTATCCTGTCCTTCCACTACATTCTATTGTGCTTCTGAATACTGCCTCCCTAAATCTCACCTCTCTTTTATAATCCTCCCTCCTTCTTTATTCCCTACCCTTTCTGCTTCCCTGTTGGGGAATATAGTTTTTATACCAATTTCTATACCAACTCTGTGTGTGTGTGTGTGTGTGTGTGTATCCTTCCCTCTTTGAATTAAGTCCGATGAGAGAGAGGTTCAGGTATTCACCACCACCCTTCAAGTTTTCCTCCACTGTAAAAGTTCTTCCTTGTGCACCTCTTTATGTGAGACAATTTTACCCTTTTTTCCCCCCCTTCTCATACATCCCTCTTTCTTGCTCCTTCATTCTTTTTTCTGGAGATCATTCCAACAAAATTGACTCATGCCCAGTCCCTCTTCTATGAAGACTCCTACTTGCCCTAATAATGATAAAAAAAATTCTTAGCAGTTATATGTATTGTCTTCCCATATAGAAATGTAAACAGTTTAACCTTATTGAGCTCTTATTATTTCTTTTTTCTCTTTACCTTTTTGTCTTTCATTGAGTTTTGCTTTTTTTTTAAT
Organism: Pseudocheirus occidentalis; assembly: GCA_028646575.1. Lineage (NCBI taxonomy): Eukaryota > Metazoa > Chordata > Mammalia > Diprotodontia > Pseudocheiridae > Pseudocheirus > Pseudocheirus occidentalis. The sequence goes on from CM053600.1 coordinate 2,533,169, forward strand.
TTTAATTAATTTTCTTGGTTACATCATTCATTTCCACAAGGTTTCGAGTTACAAATTTTTTCCCCTTTTTGTCCCTACCCCCCAGCCCAGAACATTGATCACACTGTAAGACCCCTCCCACAATCTGTTCCCTTTTATGCCCTCCTCCAACACC
>CM053600.1:2533822-2571918 GCA_028646575.1 Pseudocheirus occidentalis
CTCTCTTTGTCTCACCTGGCCTCAGTCTCCATGAATCTTCCTTCACTGAGGAGCCAATTCCAATTCTGCCTCTCTGTCTCTAGAATTCTTCTTTATATACAGCACTGGATTCCTGTCTCAGCCAATAGCTTTCTTCCACATCAACAGGGGAGTTCATGCCTTCTCAACAATGGACAGGGTTCACACCTTCCATACTTAGCCCTAAGTTACTAAGTGCTAAGTATCTGATAAACTGATTACCATTACAACCATTCATATTCCCTTTTGAGGTTTCAAATATGGGTATGTTGTCAATGCTGTCCTCTTCTAAATTCATATTTTGATCTTCCCTGTCCCCATAATAAAAATCTTGTCAATGCTGTCCTCTTCTAAATTCATATTTTGATCTTCCCTGTCCCCATAATAAAAATCTATGGTTGTTGCTTTTGCTAACGTCCTTTTTGCCCATTGTGATTGCCTTTTTCCTGCCTTTTAAAGAGTATCTCTGTTTCTGGAGCACAAGGATCTCTGTCCCACACTTCTTGTTCTGGGAGCTAGGTGCCAGGTTATTGGCACTGTGTGCTGTGGTCTCTGGTTCTGTCAGCTAGATGCTACATAGTGCTGCAGCATATCTGGTGCTGTTCTGAAGCTGGATGTTGTATGTGGAGGCTGAGGTCAGGTGAGGTCTTTCTGTGTTTCTACTGGGTTACACTGAAGTCCCCTATTTCATTGAATATCCATCTCCTTCCCTGAAAGATCATGCTCAATTTTGCTGAGTAATTGATGTTTGATTGTAAATTAACCTCCTTTGCCTTACAGAATATCACATTCCATGCCCTCCAGTATTTTAATGTAGAAACTACAAGTTCCTGCATAATGACATCTGTGGTTCCATGATGTTTCAATTGTTTCTTTCTAGCTACTTGCAGTATTTTCTCTTTGACTTGGTAACTTTGGAATTAGGCTACAATATTCCTTTGTATTTTCAGTTTGGAATTTCTTTCAGGCAGTGATTGGTGGATTCTGGGAATAAAGGCATTGTCCTTAATGATTTCCTGAAAGATTCTTTCCAGGTTCTTTTTTTCATTATGGTTTTCAGATAGACCAATAATTTTTAAATTGTGTCTCTTGGATCTATTTTCCATGCCTGTTGCTTTATCAATGAGGTTTTTTTTAACTTTTTCTTCTATTTTTTACTCTTTTGTTTCTGTTTGACTGATTCTTCATTCCCCATAGATTCATTATCTTCCACTTGACCAATTCTAGTTTTTAACAAATTGTTTTCTTCTATTAGATTTTGTACCTCCTTTTCCATTTGCCCCATTTTACTTTATAAGGAGTTCTCTTCAGTGAGTTTTTTTTTTGCCTCCGTTTATATTTGGCCAATTCTACATTTTAAAGAGTCATTTTCTACAGTCAGTTTTTGTCCTTCCTTTTAGAAGCTATTGATTTTCTCTTTCATACCTCCCATTTCTTTTCACAGTTTTTCTTCTACCTCTATTATTTGACCTATAAAATATTTCTTAAACTCTTCCAAGAAGGGTTTTGGAGCTTGGGACCAATTCTTATTTCCCTTTGAGTTTTTAGAGGTTGATATACTAATAGTGTTGTCCTCTTTTGAATTTGTGCCTTGATCTGCTCTGCCCTCATAGTAACAATCTATGGTCATTGTCCATTTCTGCTTTTTGCTCATGCTGTTTGACTAATTTCTGATTTTAAAGTTCAGCTCTCCTAATAGAGTGCAGGGAGCATTGACCCAAGCTTCTTAAGCTACAAGGCTGAGAACTTGTCACTGGCTTTGTGTGCTGGGGTCTCAGGTTCTGGCAGCTGGAGTCTGTAGGGGTCTGGCAGCTTACTGGTGCTGACTGGGGTCAACAACACTGGAGTTCTTGGGGTGGGAGTGAGGAGTCTGTCCCTTGGGACATGCATGTTAACCCAGGCCTTGAATTAGAATGTTTGGCTCCTGCTCACCAGGGTCTTCCCCTCAAATGTTTGGCTCCTGCTCACTTGGGCCTTGCACTCAAATATTTCACTCCTAGAGGACGTCTGTCTGCCTGGAACTGTCCCTCCTTGAGTTATGCTTCCTGGAGTTGTGCTGAAGTACCAGGAGATTTAGCTACTGGAGAATTCCAGTGCGCATGGTAGTTTTACAAGCTGGTGTCTACTGGTTCCCCTTCCTGTGGTAAACCACTAAGGGGTCCTAGTCTTGGTGCTTGCCTGCTCCACCAGCCTGGGGCTCAAGATCTTCCTCTGATTTGCTGAGGTGGGGCTTGCTACTATCTTGTTGGGACACTTCCTGTCCTGTAATGCTTCCTCTCTAGTAAGAGGGTCCTTTCCTATTAATCTCCCAAATTTCCTGGGCTAAAAGATTGCTGCACCCCATCTTTTTGCTGGCTCAACTCTTCCAGGATTTTTCCTGGGACAATATTTTCTGGGCATTCAGCAGTCAGTAAGTGAGGATGAGATGGACTGTCTTCTTATTCTACCACCTTGGTTCCCAGAAGTAGAACTCTATGCCTATATTTTCTATGGACTTTTTTTAGTATAAATGAGTATTGCACTTTGTCAAAGACTTTCTCCACAACTGTTAAGCTAATCATGTAGTTTTGTTTTAAAAATTATTATTATAATTATAATTATTAGAGTTATTATAGTCATTGTTTTTATTATTAATTATTGGAGTTATTATATTCATCGTTTTTCTCATGTTGAGCATCCTTTATATAAATCTAACTTGGTTTCAATGAATAGTTATCTTTAATAGATAGACATCTTATTTATGACATCTTATTTACAATTTTTGACTTGATGTTCATTTATTATAGTGGCCTTTGATCCTTCTATGCTTTATTCTTCCTTAACTTAGGTATTAAAATACATTTTTCTTATCCCAGGAGTCTGATAGAGTACCTTCTCAACTTTGAAAATATGTTGTATAGTAGGCATGCTGCTAATCCTAGATACCAGGGAAGTTGAGGATGGCAAATCTCTTAATCTCAGAAATTATGAGCTACAGTGAGCTATAGCTGTTGTGTTTCCTCTAAATTCCCAGTTATGATGGCAAGATCCTGAAAGGAGTGAAAAAAGGCACCAGACATCAACTGGGGAATGGCTGAACAAGTTGTGGTATATGAATGTAATCGAATACTATTGTGCTATAAGAAATGGGGAGGAGACAGTCTTCATATTTACCTGGAGAGGCTTATACAAACTAAGTGAGAACAGCAGAACCAGGAAAAATTTGTACACAATCACAGACACATCGTATGTGTGATGACCAACTTTGATAAACTGGACTCTTCTCAGCAATGCACAGTTATAAGAAAACTCTCCAAGTCTCAGGGGGGAAGGAGATGTCTACATTCAGAGAAAGATCCAGAAAGACCAGAGTTTAAATGGAGATTGAAGCTATCTACATGCTGTCGTTCTTTTCCATGTTTGGTTTTCTTTCTTTTTTCCCACTGTTCGCTCCATTGGTTACAACCTTCTACACAACCAGACTATTGTAAAATGTGAAAGTATTTGCAGATTCTGTACTTGATTACACATCCCCATGGGGGTGGGGGGTGAAGGGAAGGGAGGGGAGAATATTTGAAACTCAAGGGATTGTGGAACTGAATCTCATAAACTAAAAGTAAATAAACAAGTCAATGAAAATTTAAAAAAAGAAAAGAAAAGAAAAGAAAAAGGGCTCCAGACTGCCTAAGGAGAAGCAAACTGGTCTAAGTCTGAACAGGTAAAAATTTCTGTACAGATCAGTAGTAGCAATCAGGTTTGTGAATAGTCATTACATTTCAAGGATGGGCCTGATAGAGAGACAAAGTCTAAACAAATTACAGAATTCTCTTGGGAATCTATATGGATTTGTTTTTCTTTTTCATTTTTGAAGATAGTTCTCTTTCATTTCCTGGAATTGCATTTTTTTATGTATTTGGTTTTTAGTTCATTTGAATATTTTACATTTTCTAAAGTTTTCTTCTATTTATTTTCAGGTTCTCAGTTTTAATACCATGTAATTGTTCATATCAGTTTATGCAGTATACACACATGCATACATATATATTAGTTTGTAGGTATATATGTATATAGTTTATAATAGGTTATAGTCATTTTTAAAAAATTACTTTGCTTTTTGTTGTGATTTTACCTTGCTAATTTACTATTTCATTCATTTGATTTTATGTCCTTTTCTTTTTAACCAAGTTGTCAAAAGATTTATCACATTTGTTAGTTCTTTCAAAGAAATAGCTTTTAGGTTTTTTTTTTAAAATAATTTCTATGTTCTTTCTGGAGTCCAATTAAGTTCTTTGTTCTCTAATTTCAAATATCTTCTTTTTAATGCTTATTTGGGGTTTCTTTGTTGGCATTCTAATTTTAATGAACAGAATATGTTCATTAGCCCTCTTCTTTTGGATTCTGTTCATTTATAATTTGCAGTATATATTTCTCCCCTGAGAACTGCTTTAGTCTGCATCTCAGACATTTTTGTATAATTGTTACATCATTATCAGCATCCTTATCATTTTCTTTCACATAATTATAAGCTGTTTCTATGATTTGGTGCTTAAAGCCCTCATTACTTAGGATTTCATTGTGAAGTCTCTATTTGGGCTTGTGAATTTTGTTTGTGCTTTCTCTCAGCTGCTTAGATATCCATGAAGGCAAGCTTCCCCAACTAATAGCAATGTGGCTTAAGGGAGAAGATCCATATAGTTCCATCATGATGGACAGAGTCTCTTCAGCAGAGCATTGAATAGTGACTAGGCACTCTGAAGGCAATAGAGAAGGTTCCTATTGAGATAAATCACAAATTATACACATTCTTACAGAGCAAAGAGAAGCACAACTCATGAACAATTTTAGGAGAGATCCCTAGACCTTTGAGCAAGACTCCATAGAGAACTGGGCCACAAATGCAGGAAAACTTAGGAAATAATCAAAGGTCCTACCTTTGATAACTTACAGGTTATAAGGAAATGAAATCTTGGACTCACATATTTATGTTGCCAACATAAACTTGAATGATTCTATGGACCTAGGGAAACAGCAATATTGGTACTAATTGAGTTTGGGTAAAATATGCAGTGAACAAGGGAACTGATATCTCAGTTCTTTACATGGACAGGCAACCACTTTTATAGACTAATAATTAGAAGATTGGTATGAATGATCTAAGTAGCCACAGGACCCAAGGGCTGGCCTGATCTAAAAGGACACATGAATGTCATTCATGTGTTAAAATGAATATTAAATTTCCAAAATTCCCTATTACACTCAAGGACACTGCCATCTTTCCACTTGCCCAGCCTGACAACCCGGCTTTTATCCTTGACTCTCCACTCTCAATCCCCATATTCAATTTGTGGCCAAGTCTCATTGATGTTTAGTCTTATAACCTCTCTTGCAACCCTCCCTGGTCTTGTCAAATACTGGCAACTTACTGGTGCAGGTCTTCATCACTTCAGGCCTGGAACGTTACATAGACTTTTGATGGGTCTCAAATCTCTTCCCATTACAGCTGATATTCATTCAGCTAACAAACTGATTTTTTGCAAGCATGGGTCTGGCCATGTTACCCCAATTAAATAAACTTCAGTAGCTTCCTATTTCTTCCAGGATCAAATATGAAATCCTTTCTTTGTTGGTCCAAGCCCTTCACAATCTGATCACCTCCTACCTTCCCTGTCTTTTCACACCTTAATCACATGCACATATTCAGGAATCCACTGATACTGGCCTCCTTGCTGTTCCTCAGATGACATTTCCATGTACTAATTTGGCATTTTCACTGGCTGCCTTCTGTTCCTAGAATGTCCTCCCTCCTTATCTCTATCTTGTCTTCTTTCAAGTCTCAGCTAAAATCTCACCTTCTACATGTAGCTTTTCCAGACCCCCTTAATTCTAGTGTCTTTCCTCTGTTGATTATATCCAAGTTATCCTGTATATATCTTGTTTGTACATAGTTGATTTTATATTTTTCCCTTGTGGCCTCCTTGATAGTGGGGATTGTCATTTGCCTCCCTTTGTATGCACAGCGCTAGGTGCTTCATAACTGCTATTGAGCATCCTTACCGGCAATATAGCATTAAAATATTTTAAAAAAAGTGGATTCTGGATGTCTTTTTTACAAAGGTGCAGAGGAAAGAGAGAGACCAGTAAAAGCAGAAGGGAAAGTCATTGGAGAGAGAGTAAAGACAATAGGAGAGCTGAAAAGAAAAGTATATGGTGATTCAGACAAAGGATTTGTTCTTATTAATCAAAAGAGAATTGACCCATTTTCTTTTGATGCTCTTGCAAAAGAAGACATAGTAGTCCTCTGCAGGTCAAAAAAGAGAAGATATGGAAAGCTGACTCTTGCATGTGGTGAGATGGCTATGAATTCTCTGGACAACTTAAATTCTGACTGTTTGGGACATGCAGGGTTTGTCTGTGGATGCTCACTGGGAGAAAAGAAGTTCACCTTTATTGAGAAACATGGCAACATTTCTGTCATGTTGGTGATTAAAGGACCAAATTAGCACATGATTACATAGATCAAGGACTGTCAAGAATGCTATTGAAGATGGCTGTGCGGTTCCTGGTGCTGCTGTTGTGGAAGTAGCCTTAAAAAAAGCTCTCATTAAACATAAATTCAGTGTCAAGGGAAGGGCCCATCTTGGAGTCCAAGCTTTGGCTGAAGCATTGCTCATTATTCCCAAGATTTTTGCTCAGAACTCTGGTTTTGACCTTTAGGAAACACTAGTTAAGGTACAGGCTAAACATTCAGGATCAGGACAACTTGTTGGTGTTGATTTAAAGACAGATTAGCCAGTTAAGAATAGTTTTTCTTACTGTTGTGATAAAACCAAGTCTCTAAAATGGAAATTATTGGCAACTACTCAAAGGTAAGGTGCTAAAAATAATTACAGTATCTTTTTTATTACACTGAGGCCTATAATTAAAGCTGCAATTCTTACCCCCCCCCCCCAAAAAAAAGTAGTAACTGCTATTGAGGAGGCAGTTAGGTGGCTCTGTGGAAAACATTGGGCCTCGAATCAAAAAGACCTGTGTTCAAATTTGGTGTTCAAATACTCACTAGCGGTGTCACCCTGGGCAAGTCACTTAACTTCTGTTTCTCTTAATCCACTGGAGAAGGAAATGACAAACTGTAATGTTGAAGGAATTTGAATAGCTTCCCTGCCCTTTAATAGACACATAGACACTGGTCCAGAGCTAATCAGGTTCTGGCCTACAGGGAGTTTCAAATTAAGTGCTAGAGCATGAGGATTTTTCAATCTCCTTGATACTCAGCCAATCAGATGCCAAATCTTTGCTATATATTTTGGGAGGCTGGCATTTTGCTTTGGTGGTTTACTCATAAGAAGGAGCTTTTGATTTCCTGGTCAAGACTCTGAATACCCATGTGTTTAGAGCCCCCAAACTGCTTAGATGTCTGTACTCACTCAATCCAGTGATGAATGTAAAGTGTATGGTAATATTGCTTTACTCAAACACTTGGAGCCCTGTCTGTTGATCTTTGTGCTAACTTCTTTGCTTGCATTTTCTTTCTTTGTATTTTCTCCAAGTTCAGGGTGCTGCCTTTTCCCCTGAATTAGTCAATTTAATTAAAAGTAGAATTGTTAAACACTTTAAATCTGCCTTTCATTTAACAGCAAATCAAAGAACAGGTGCTAGCAGGTCATTCTGGAGGTGCTAGGATTCTTACTATTACACAAATCACTCCGGAGTCTTGGCCAAGAAAATCCCATGGGGAATCACAAAAAGTTGGATACTTTGGAAAGACTGAATAATAAAATGATATTGACTGACTCAGGGATTAAGGCAGCCTCCACCTCAGTGAAGTAAGAGAATGAACTGCGTGTGGCTATTCAGGAAGGAGAGACAAATGAGGATCCCTGGTATCCTTAAAAATTATACCTTAAAGATTATTATAGTAAACTGAATTCTAAGACTACTTTGCAGTACTTGGACCTCCCAGTTAATCTTATTAACAAAAGAAAGGAATCTGATTTAGAGAGACTTGAAACCGCTTTTTCCTTAACTAAGAAAAACAAATACCTAAGAATTAGATATACTCTCATTATTCTGATTGAGCCTAATACCTTTGTATTGCTAAAGGTCATCATTATCATCATTATCTTATCATTGCTTGGGAAGAAGCCTATTAAAAGAAAAACCCTCTCAGCTATAAGGGAAATATTTGTTTGGGAATGGGGGAAAAATAAAAGAATAGATGAACAAATGGATAGATAGAAGGGCAGATGAATGAAGCATTTATTAAGAGTTTACTATGTTTAAAGTTCTGTGCTAATCACTATAGATACAAATTTATATTGATAATCAGGGTTACCTTAATGTTGAAAATGGAGGAGTAAAGGCAGAGACTCTCCTGAGCTCTCCCCCAAAGCCCTGCAAATACCTTTAAAAATGACTTTAAATAAATTCTAGAGCAGCAGAATCTAGAAAAAGAATGGAATGAAAGAAATTTCCAGCCCAAGACAACCTGGAAGGTGAGATAGCTCAGATAGGCCTACTCAGACCTGGCCTTAGCAAACTTGGAACAGGTCTCAGGATTACTGAATCACTGGCAGCAGTGGCAGTTTCCAGACACTAAAAACAACTTAGAAGGTCAGCAGGAAAGGTTTGTCAGACTTGGGTGAGAAAGGAAGCCAGTCCAGCATGGGCCACGCCATCACAGCACAGACTACAGCAAACCTTGGCCTTGGAAGTGACTGAATCAGCAGCTACAGTGGCTATGTCCAGAGCTCTGAGCCCACAAATGGTAAGGGGGTCAAACAAATGGTTAGAAGGAGATCACAGGTGTCTCTTTGCTAGCAGAGAGGCAGGATTCTGTTCATATGCCCATTATTGGATCTGGATTGCAGACCTGTGGCAGTCTCAGGGTAAGGAGGAGCATTGGAACAGCAAAGCTTGTGGCAGCAGTGGAGAGGGGACCCTCCTCATAGTTCAGGGTAGAAAAGAGTGCTTGTGGTCACTCACAGACCAAAGCACAGGCCAGAAGAGGAGTAAACATCTCTTCTTAGATCACACCGCCTTGGAAGAACTGAAAACGTAAAGAAATACCTGTGAAAACAGCTACACAAAACCTCTGAAGCTTGAGGTAATTTGCCCTCTACCCTGGAAGCACAGCCCTACCTTTAATTTTTTTTTTAATCAAGTAATAGTCTAAGACAGACAGGGTCAATCTAATCATTTCTTCATTGCTCACTATGTACAATGCTGGGGATAAAAAGATCTGCAAAACCCAACTGTGACTTTCAAGGAGCTCACAATTTAATGTGAGACACAACAGCATGCTAGTGAGTTACATCAGATAATATGAAATAATCAACAGAAGGAAAACCCAAGAATTCAGAGGAACTGTGAAAAGCTTCCTGGAGAAGATAGGATTTTAGCTAGAACTTGAAGGAAATCAAAGAAGCCAGATATGGGTGGAAGATCATTCTAAGCATGGGGGCCAGTGAGTGAAAATGTTTGGAATATGGACATGGTAGTGTCTTATGTGAACATCAGCAATGAGTTCGTTGTCACTGGATCAAAGATTAGATAGATATTTAGAAAGTGTAAGATATAGGAAGACTGGGAAAGATGTAGCGGGAAAAGGCTATATAGGGCTTTGGGTGACAGGATTTTATATTTAATCTGAGAGGTGATAGATAGGGAGCCATTGAGAATTTGGGAACTGGTGTAAGAAGTGGTAAAAATAGTCAGATTTGTGATCTGGAAAGTTGAAAGCTTAGTTGAGGATGGAGTCGAGTTGGGAGAGACTTAGTCTCAAGGAGCTTACATTCTAATGAAGGAGACAACATAGGTTTCAGCTGTAAGTCATATGGAACATTCCTAAAGGAAGGAAGTGGTTACTATGTGCCAGACCCTGTGCTAAGCATTTTTAGAATATTATCTCACAACAACTTTCACAACAACCCTGAGAAGTAGGGGTTATTATTATTCCCATTTTACAGTTAAGAGGTAGATAGAGGTTAATGATTTGCCCAAGGTCACAAAGCTTGTAAATATCAATGAACTCAAGTCTTTCTGACACCAAATGCAGGGCTCTATATACTATACCACCTAACTGCCTCAAACATAGAAGCAAAAGAGGTGGTAATTAGCCTTATTTTTAATGTCAGTACTACTGATAAGACTATGTCAGTTTCTGAAGTCAAACCATTTGACAGTGACAAGAACTTTGTTCTTTGCTGGTTCTTCAGTTGTTGTTCCTATACAACCTGCAGGAGCAGTTGCCAGGCTACCTCTCAACAAAGACATCTTTTCACAGTTATGGCTGCAGGCACTGGACTGGAAGCATTGATGTTCCAAAGGCTCTTAGATTCAGAGTCCTGGGCAGAATCTATCATGATCTGAAGAGAAATGGTTGCCAAGGTGGTGGAGGTGGTCCAACTTGCTCTTTCAGCTAAGCTGGCTTGCCTACCCTGTGGGTAGCAATTGAATAACAGTTGATGGGGATGGTTGGCCTCTTCACAGGAGTTACTTCCTTGGATGATGGCTGTGAGAGTTGGGATGGGAGTAGGACCAGAGGGTTTCATTTTGTTTGAGTTACTCTCCCTCCCAGGGCTACATCTTCACTTGGTGGCTGTTGGTCAGTTGTTCCTGGTGATAATGAGGAAGGTGGGCTCCTTCTCCACAATGATTTCTGCCTTCAATGACAACTGTGTGGCTTGAGAAAAAGGTAGTTTGGAATGGCTTTTTGAAAATGGTAAAATGCAGCTGAACGAAAAGTCCTTATAGACAATCATTAAGGACTGTGCTTTGTGGGTCTCCATCTGTGAGAGAATACACACCAAAGCCTATCCGTGAAATTTTCAGTTTGTCTAAGACCAGTGCTAAAGAAATTGTCCTTATTTGTCTTGGCTTGATTTTGTGAATTTCTTATTTTAGAAGCCAAGAACCTTGCAAAGTCAACTATTTTTTTTATTGATTCTTAGGTGTAATCCTCAGGAGGAAGCACTTTTAAGAACAACACTGAATTGTCCTCAGGCTATTCCTTGGAAAATGGACAACATTCATTCCCAGTCACTTTATGGGAACTGGCAGGAATACATTTTACTTCTAAAAAGTCTCCACTCTGACTCCTAAACTGTGAAATGTGAACTATGAACTGTGCCTATTTCTCTCTGGAATTTCTAGTGAGGAGTCCTGAAGAGCTGAAACCCCAGGAATATTCCTCTACCATTGCTCCTAAAATGGATATGCTTGCACACAGCCAATAAAGCCCATAAGTGGCCAGGAAGAATCTCTGGCATTGTGGCGTTGTATTGTTTTGCACAGTTTTCTTTGTCTTTTCTTTAGCATAGGTGGGTAATCCTGAACTGGGCATTCATAATCTTGATGACAGACATGTAAACCCTAGGTGTTCAGGTATTCCCATGTCACTCAGTAGAGGCAGATTGGTATCATGAAGAACTTTCAACCTTGGAGACAATGAGCTCAGTCAGGAAGGGAAACACAACCTCTAGCATGGTCACCCCTGGGATTTCCTGACCCCATCAATTATGGTGGACCAGTCAGGAGCAGTGAAACTCTGAACTTTAACATCTGGTTACAGGATGGGAGAATAGAGTCAGCTACTTTAGTACTTCAGCCAAGTACAGGACACTAGTGGCAGCACAGACCCATTGAAATTCTCTACATAGAGGAGCAGGGTAAGTCTTGCCATGAAAGCAGATAGAATCTGACTCCAGCAGTAACTTAGGAATAGTCTTCATTCATATGGTGGCAGTAGTGAAATTATGGCTGGTATTATCCCAGCATATCTCAAGCTTTGGTGGTGGTACTTGTCCTGCTTTAGCTTTCTTTGGGAGGAAGGGTAGAGATAGACTCAGACAGGCCCCAGTGGCACTGCTTATGAGGCAGCAAGCATAAACATGGTTCAGCAATGATGGCCAGGGGCATCAGGCACCAGTAGTAGCTAAGAAAGTGGCTAGATGACACAGTGGATAGAGCACTGGGTTTGGAATCAGAGATTTGAGTTTAAAATTGGCTACAGACACTTGGAAGTTTTGTGACTCTGAGCAAGTCATTAACATCTGTCTGCCTCAGTTTTCTCAGTTGTAAAAGGAGGATAATATAATTTACAAGGATTGTTGTGAGGATCAAGTGAGATATTTGCAAAATACTTTGCACAATGCCTGATACATAATAGATGTTTAATAAGTGTTTATTTCCTTCCTTCCTTCTTTAACTTCCTTCCTTCCTTCCTTCTTTAACTTCCTTACTTCCTTCTTTCCTTCCTTCCTTCCTGTCAGGGGAAGCAGATGTGGCAGCTAGCTGGCAGAGGAGTGGGCACTAGCATATGTGGAACATCAACATACATGTTGAAGTCTTCTAGTATGACAGGAGTTTGTGCAGAAAGGGAGATCTAAACATTTCTCTTTCAGACAGGAGGGAGAATTCTTATGGTCCTTTGGTTCTAGGAACTCATAAAACTTTTCCACTAAGGGACCAAATACCTGTGACTTGCATTGGTTGAAGTAACTTCACTAAAGAAATCATCTGTTCTTGAACTACAACAACAAAAATAAAAGGCAGCAAAAGTAGATTTTATTTTTCTGTGGCTCTCTTGCTTTCCCCATAATCCAGTAAAAGTTGGCAATTTGGTCTTTAGTTCCTCTATCTCTTTGAAAACCAACTTGCCCTTTTGGTGATCCTCAGTTCACGTATTGCTGCCTAGCTTGCAGATTCTTAAGCACAACTTTGATGATGTGTAAAATGAGCATGATGTAATTTTAATGGTTTTTCTGGTGTGCCCTTCTTTAGGATTGGTACATAAATTGATCTTTTCTACTCTAGTAGCTACCATTGAGTTGAGCATTTAAATTTGCTGGCATATTGAATACAGCACTTTAAATTTAAGTAGCTCAGCTGGAATTCCTATCACGTACTGTAGCCTAGCAGTTCTTCTTAGTACTTCTTAAGTCCCACTTGACTTCATTCTTCAGGATATACGGCTCTGGATCAGTAACTACATCACCATGTTATCAGTGATGTTAATATATCTTTTGTATAATTCTTTTGTGTATTCTTGATACCTTAATCTCTTCTACTTCTGCTAAATACATACAATTTTTGTCTTTTATTATGCCTATTTTTTCATGAAGTTCCCCTTGCTAACTATAATTTTCTTTCCTATTGTATTGTTTTCTTTTATTTCTTGGCATTGTTCATTTAAAGAAAACCTCATTTCTCTTCGTTATTCTCTGGAATTCCCATTCACTTGACTGTATCTTTCTCTTTCCCATTTACTTTTCACTTTCCTTCTTTTCTCAGCTATTTGTAGAGCCTCATCAGATGGCCATTTTGCTTTCTTGCTTTTCTTTTTCCTTGGGATGTTTTGTTGGTGTTGTTGTGGCTTCTGCTGCTTCTTCCTCCTGTGCATTATGGTGACCCTCTGTCCATAGTTCTTTAGGCATCCAACCTACCAGATCGAATCCCTTAAGTCTATTCGCCACTTCTACTTCATATTCATAAAGTATGATATTGAGATCATACCTGTATGGTCTGATGGTTTTCCCTACTTTCTTCAATCCATGTCAGAATTTGGCAGTAAGAAGCTCATTATTGGAGTCACAGTCAGTTCCATGTCTTGTTTCAACTGACTGAATAGAGCTCTACCTTTGGCTGCAGAATATATAATGAACCTTGTGTTTATATTGACTATCTGACAATGTTCATGTGTGAACTTTGGGATTATTGAAAAAGACTGTTTGCTATGACCAAAAAAGTACCTTAACAAAACTCTACTAGTCACTGCCCTGCTTCATTTTGTATGCCAAGGCCACATTTGCATGTTTCCCCAATTATCTTTTCACTTCCTACTTTAACATTCTAATCTCTTATGATAAATGTGACATCTGTTTTTGATGTTGTTTCTATAAGATGTGGTAGATCTTTATGGAACTGAGCAACTTTGACCTCTTTGGCATAAGTTGTTGGAGCATAGACTCATATTATTGTGATATCGAATGGTTACTATTCTGTGAGTTTTGAGATTATACTGCAGTACTTCTTGTTGTCAGAAATAATTTCATAAGTGTTGCTCTTATTTGTCATCAGATTTCTTAGAAAAGGTACTGTAAATATGTGACTTGGTGTTATCAGAGACAATCCCTTTCTGGCCCAGAAACGTTTCCTTGATGCAAAAATCCCTTGGGTTTCAGAGATGATTGAGTGATACATTAGTGATGGTTGCTAGGTAATTTCTACCAGGATTTGGATCAGTGTATTAGCAACCACACTAGCACACAGGGTGGGCTGCTAGCACAGATTCTTTGATCTGCTTTTCTGAAGGAAAGACAGTTTTAAAGGGGTTAAAGAATACTAAGTTAAAAATAATAAAAACCAAAGGAGAGATTAACAAAATTGAAAGAAAACTATTGAACTTATAAATAAAACTGAGTTGCTTTTATGAAAAAAATAAAATTGATAGACCCTTAGTCAATATGAGAAAAAAAATAAAGAAAAAAAATTTGAGTATCAAAAAGGAAAAGGGTGAATGTACCTCCAATGAAGATGAAATTAAAACAATAATTAGGAATTATTTTGCCCAATTGAATGCACATAAATTTGACAATCTTAGTGAAATGGCTGAATATTCACAAAAATATAAGTTGCCCACACTAACTGAAGAGGAAGTAAATTACTTAAATAATCCCATTTAAGAAAAAGAAATTGAACAATCTATCAGAGAACTCCCTAGGAAAAAATCCCCAGGGCCAGATGGATTTGCTAGTCAATTCTATCAAACATTTAAAGATCAATTGATCGCAATACTCTACAAATTATTTGGGAAAATTGGTGAGGAAGGAGTCCTATCAAATTCTTTTAATGACACAAATATGGTATTGATACCTAAAGCAGGGAGAGACAAAATGGAGAAAGAAAATTATAGCCCAATCTCCCTCATGAATATGGATGAAAAAATTTTAAATAAAACATTAACAAAGAGACTTCATCAAGTTATAACTAGAATAATCCATTTCAATCAGGTTGGATTTATTCCAGGAATGCAAAGATGACTCAATATTATGAAAACCATCAGTATCATTGATCATATCAACAATAAAAGTAGCAGAAACCATATGATTACTTTTACAGATGCAGAAAAAGCTTTCAACAAAATACAACATCCATTCCTATTAAAAACACTAGAAACTATAGGAATAAATGGAATTTTCCTTATAATAATAGGTAGCATCTACTTAAAGCTATCAGCAAGTATTATGTAATGTGGATAAACTAGAAGTATTTCCAATAAGATCAGGGGTGAAACAAGGATGTCCACTATCTATCCTCTTGTTCAATCTGGTACTAGAAATGTAGCAATTAGAAAAGAAAATGAAAGGAATCAAATTAGGCAAAGAAGAGACTAAGCTATCACTTTTTGCAAATGACATGATGATATACTTGGAGAATCCTAGAGAATCAAATAAAAAACTTCTTGAGAAAATAAATACATTTAGCAAAGTTGTAGAATATAAAATAAACCCACATAAATCCTCAGCATTCCTATATATTTCCAACGAAGTCCAACAGCAAGAGATAGTAAGAGAAACCTCATTTAAAGTTACTGTAGACATTATAAAATATTTGGGAATCTACCTCCCAAAACAAACCCAGTACCTTTATGAACACAACTACAAAACACTTTTCACACAAAGAAAATCAGATCTAACTATTTGGAAAAACATCAATTGCTCATGGCTGGGTAGAGCTAATATAATAAAAATGACAATTTTACCTACATTAAATTACATATTTAGTGCCATACCAATCAATCTATCAAAAGAAGTACTTTATAGAACTAGAAAAAATAGTGACAAAATTCATTTGGAAGAACAAAAGGTCCAGAATATCAAAGTAATTAATGAAAAGAAATGATAGGGAAGGTAGCCTAGCTGTGCCAGATTTTAATCTGCATTATAAAGCAGCAGTCATCAAAACTGCTTGGTTCTGGTTAAGGAGTAGAGTAGTGGATCAATGGAATAGATTGGGTACAAAAGGCTCAGTAGTCAACGATTATAGTAACATACTATTTGATAAGCCCAAAGACTCCAGTTTTGGGGATAATAACTCACAATTTGACAAAAACTGCTGGAAAAATTGGAATATAGTATGGAAGAAACTGGACGTAGACCATCATCTAACTCTGTACACCAAAGTCAAGTCTCAATGGGTGTACAATCTAGGTATAAAGGCTGATACTGTAAGTAATCTGGGAAAGCAAGGAATAGTTTACCTTTCAGATTTATGGAGTAGGGAAGACTTTATGAACAATGAAAAGTTGGAGAGCATTATAAAATACAATATGGATAATTTTGATTACATTAAATTGAAAATTTTCTGTACAAACAAAACTAATGTAACCAAGATTAAGAGGGAAGTGGGGGGGGGTGGCTAGGTGGCGCAGTGAATAGAGCACCGGCCCTGGAGTCAGAAGTAACTGAGTTCAAATCCGACCTCAGACACTTAACACAAAAAAACTAGCCGTGTGACCTTGGGCAAGTCATTTAACCCCAAATGCCCTCCAAAAAGCAAAAAAAAAAAAAAACAAGAGGGAAGTGGGAAATTGGGAAAAAATTTTTACAACCAGTATATCTGACAAAGGGCTCTTTTCTAAAATATACAGGGAATTAAGTAAAATCTATAAGAATATAAGTCATTCCCCAATTGATAAATGGTCAAAGGATATGAACAGGCAGTTTTCAGAGGAAGAAATTAAAGATATCTACAAACATATGAAAAAAATGCTCTAAATGATGCTTGATTCAAGAAATCCAAATCAAAACAACTTTGAGGTACTACATCTCTCCAGCCAGATTGGCTAAGATGACAGAACAGGAAAATAACAAATGCTGGAGAGGATGTGGAAAAATTGGAGCACTAATGCATTGTTGGTGGAGTTGTGACCTGATTCAACCATTCTGGAGAGCCATCTGGAACTATGCCCAAAGGACTATAAATAAGAGCATGCCCTTTGACCCAGTAATACCACTTCTGGGGTTGTACCCCAAAGAGATCATAGAAGTGGGAGGAAGACCCATATGTACAAAAATATTTATTGCAGCTCTCTTTGTGGTGGCAAAAAATTGGAAACTAAGGGGATGCCCATCATTTGGGGAATGGCTAAACAAGTTGTGGTATATGAATGTAATGGAATACTTACTATTGTGCTATAAGAAATGGGGAGGAGATATTCACCTGGAAAGGCCTATACAAACTGATGCTAAGTGAGAAGAGCAGAACCAGGAAAAATTTGTACACAAGCACAGACACATCTTATGTGTGTCGACCAACTTTGATAAACTGCACTCTTCTCAGCAATGCACAGGTATAAGACAACTCTACAAGTCTCAGGATGGAAGGAGATATTTACATTCAGAGAAACGTCTAGAAAGAAAAGAGTTTAAATGGAGACTGAAGCAATCTACATGCTAGCATTCTTTTTCATGTTTGGTTTGGTTTCTTCTTTCCCATTGTTCACTCAATTGGTTACAGCTCTTCTATACAACCAAACTAATGTCCAATGTGAAAGTATTTTCAGATCCTATACTTGGTTGTATGCCACCATTGAGGGTAGGGGGAGAGAGAGAGGGGAGTAAATTTTAAACTCAAGGGACTGTGGAACTGAATCTTATAAACAAAAAGTAAATAAATCAATTAAATGGAAAAAAATAAAAAAATATAGTGGTTAAAGATCTTACTTTAATTAACAGACCAATAAGTACAGATAAGTAGAAAGAAGTGAGTAAACAAGAAAGAATCCAATGGCCAGGGCTCCAACTGTCTAAACAGAATAATTGAACCACCTACATAAGCCACCTGACCAGGAAAGCACCGACATCTGAGCAGTTGGGGAGCTCTTAACAAATACCTACTCAGAGTCCCATCCAGGGAATCAAAAGGTCTGTCTTATGAGCAAACCCCCGAAGTAAAATAGCTACCTCCCAGTATATATATATATATACTTTTAAACCAATAGGCTCATAGCCAGAAGGCATAATAACCCACATGACTCAGTGTCTAATTAGCTCATTATCAAAAGGTGTGAAAACCTTCCTGCAAGCAAGCCACCCTCTTAACAAGCTCCTCCTTAGGCAAGTTCCTCCCTCTGTGTGACTCGGGATGTATCACAGCTGTGAAAGCAGCAAGACATTTGTGATGAAAATGCCTGTGTACTGTTAAACCTAGGAACACAGCTCCTGTTCCAAGGGAAAAGGGGACACATGTGGTCACATAGACCTATTAATGGACAGAGAAGATCTTCCTTTTCCATTAACATTACAATTGGGTGATAACTTCAGGCATTTGTGAACTTGAATGTAAGAAAAGTTGCTGAGAGATGATGGTAGAAGGAAAGTCTAAAATGGCAATGTTGAACAAGGATCATTTCATCTCCTCTACCATGACCAGTGAGTTAGGGAGTTTAAGAAAAAGGTTAACTAAAAAAAAAAAGGTTAACTCCAGGGAAGTGGAATCTTCAGGGAGGAGCTAAGTGTTCATGAGAGCTAGAAGATAGAAGGATCAAGGAGAAGTTTAAAGATGAAAAGATATTTGTTAATTGTGAAGCAGGGTTTCCACAGGTTATAATTGGTAGGTAGTAATATTAGAGTAAAAAAAAAAAAGAAAGAAGGGGACAGCTTAGTGGTAGGGTTGAAGTGTTTCAGTATGAGGAAATGACTACCTGAGACTGGAGAAAATAGTTTGTTCTGGGCAGCTAGGGAGAGGAAGACAAAAAGGAATGGCAGTAGGAGAACTGCTGAGGAATGTGTGCAGGTAGAATATCAATGGAAAGGAAGAGATCTCTTTAAGGGAGGTAGGTTATTAAGCAGTTTCCTTTTGTCCCTCTAATATTTATATAATATATATTAATATATAATAACATCACTGTGGTTTTGTGTCCTCTGATGCCCTGCTAGACTTATCTTTGTTCTCAGAGAAAACCAAAATGACATCAGTGTGTTAGAGTCAAGTTACAGTGTCTGACTGTGACTGATCAGATATGAACTCAGAATACTCTACCACAGGTTTGAACAAATAGTCCATGTAAACATTTGGGGTGGATTCTTTAAGTTTGTGAATCTCGTGTTTCTTTTGAACTACTTCAATTCTGCTTTGTTATAGAGAACATTATCTCCTCTAATGAGGACACAACATACTGGGAGGTCATGTGACAGTGTCTCCCATGCCATGCAATCAGTTCTAAGGTTTTTAATAGAGGCCTCAAGAGTGTCCTTGTACAGCCTTTTCTGACCATGATGTGAGTGTTTGCCCTGTGTCAGTTCTCCATAAAATAGTCTTTTTGACAAGTGTACACTTGACATTTAAACAATGTGGCCACTCTGTTAGAGTTGTGCTCTCTACAGTAGAGTTTGAAAGCTTGGCAGTTTAGTTCAAGAAAGGACCTCAGTATCTGGTATCTTATCCCACCAGGTGATCTTCAGAATCTTCCTAAGACAATTCAAATGGAAGTGATTCGGTTTCCTAGTATGGCATTGCTATACTGTCCAGGTTTCACAGGCATACAACAATGAGGTCAACACAATGACTCTGTGGACCTTCAGTCTGGTAGTCCGTCTAATATCTCTTCTGTCCCACACTGTCCTTTGGAGCCTCCCAAACACTGATCTAGCTCTAGCAGTGTATGTGTCAACCTCATTATCAATGTGTACATCCCTGGAAATTGTACTACCAAGGTAAGTGAACTCATCCGCAATATTCAAAACTTTTTCATTTGCTGAAACTGATGGTTCCACATACAGATGATGTGGTGCTGGCTGATGGAATACCTGTGTTGTCTTGATGTTGATTGTTAGGTCAGAATTAGCACAAGCAGCAGAGAGTTGATCCATATTTTGTTGCATTTCAGTTTCAAGGGTGGCATTGAGCACACAATCTTCTGCAAACAAAAAATCACGCACCAGCACTCTCTCCACTTTAGTCTTGACTTGTAGCCTTTTCAAGTTGAAGAATTTACCATTGGTGTGGTAGTTGACCCTTGATGCCATGTTTGTCTTTATTGAAGGTATTTAACAAGAAGGCAGAAAATTTCATGTTAAAAAGCGTGGTAGAAGGTGATAAGAGGGGGAATAATAGAATGGTGGACAGATTGAAGGAGAGGGTAGTTAGAAACAAACACTTTTGCAAGGGAACAGAAAATAGAATACATGTGGGGTGGGATAGGATACTATAGAAACATTTTACATACATGCTACATATGTACAACCTATATTGAATTGCTTGTCTTCCCAGTGGGGGTGGGTGAGGAAGGAAGAAGGGAAAGAATCTGGAAATCAAAGTTTTCAGAACAAATTGTTTTGTTACATGCAACTAGGAAATAAGATATATAGGCACTAGGGTATAGAAATCCATCTTGTTCTAATAGAAAGTTGGGGTGGGGTGGGGGAGGATATAAGAGAGAATGGATTGGGGGAAGGGGTATTCAGCTGGCTCGCTATATTGGGGTGGGGGAAGGGAAAGATGGGGAAAAATTTGTTACTCAAAATCTTGTGGAAATGAATGTTGAAAACTAAAAATAAATAAGTAATAGAAAAATATATTTTAAAAGAATTAAGAATACAAAGAAAGTAAAAAAATAAAAAATAAAAATAAAAGGCATGGTAGCAAGCACACAGCTTTGCTTCACTCCACTGGTAACTGGAAAAGTGAAAGTGCATCATCCATTATCCAGAACCCAGGCAAGGATGCTGTCACAAAACTGACATACAATAATTACCATCTTCCATGTGAAGTATCATCCTATTAAGGAGGACTCTGGAAAGAATCTTGCCAGCAATGACTAAGAGAGAGATCTCCCTGTGATTGTCATAGGGCAATCTATTACAATTACCTTTAGAGAGACAGACAATGGAGGCATCCTTAAACTCCTGGGGGAGAACCCCTCTCTTGCAATATAACCACAAATTTTCAGTCAGCTTTTGTATGAGCAATGGACCCTAAATCAGCACCAGGCTTTTTTGCTACTGGAGAAGAGCTTAATGACATTCAAAACCTCTTCTTCAGTTGGAAATCTGTCTAGAAAAGGATTGACTTCAACTTGAGGTAAACAATGATTTCAGCATTGATTGATGATGGTCCATTCAGAACACTATGTAAATGTTCAGTGTGTCTCTCCAGAATTGTGTCCTTATCACTAATCAATGTGGCTCCATCAGTCCTGAGTAGATGATTTGCATCATATGTGTTTGGCTCATAAATAGCCTTCAGGGCAATCAGTGCTTTGGATTGTTACTATTAGCATAAAACTGAATTTAATCTGCCCTCTTACTGAGTCAAGAATCCTACATCTCTCTAAACTTTGCTTGTACTTTAGTTTTCACAGAGTTAAATGCTGCCTTCTTAGAAATGGATGAATTATCCTGCTGGTAAACCTCATGGAGCTCTCATTTTTCATTTAGTACCTTCTGAATTTCCCCCATCATCTTCATCAAACCAGTCTTGATGTTTTTGAGTGTTCTGGCCCATATAACAAATGCAGTGCTGTACTTCAAAACTCTGATAGCTGATCACTCCTCCCCTGCTTAACTTTCCCTCCAAGTCACCAACAAATTGCTCCCACTCAGAGAAGCTCTCTGAGTTGTTGACATCAAGTCTTCTGGTAGCCATTTTGCCTTGGGACCACTGCTTTGTTGAATGTGAGTAATTATCTTGGAGAGGATGCATCTATGATTAGTCCAGCACTCTGTACCACAAGTTGCCTTTGTCACTCTCACATCCTGTTTGTCTCTTTTCCTTACAATCACATAGTTTATTCCTTACAATCACATATGAAATGCCAATGTTTGCTGCTAGGAAAATCCATGGTTTTTTTGCATTTGGCTAAATGGAAGACAGTGCTGGTGATGAGATGATCATGAGATACACAAGTATTCAGTAGTAAGTGACTATTGCTGTTACTGTTTCAACTCCCTTGTTTCCAAGGACTCCCTGACATGTCTGGTAGCCAACGATAGCATTACAGTTGCTCAGAACTACAGGCCTGTCCTCTTTTGGCACATTGATGATGAGGGTCTTCACATCTTCATAAAACTTTTCTTTGACCTCAACAGAGTTCATCATGGTGAGTGCATAGGCATTGCTGATGGTGGTGCAGGACTTTGCTGCAAGTGGCGATCTCATTGTCATAAACCTGTCGATCACTTCTTTTCGTAGGCATGTAAGTTTATTGAATAGATTAGTTTTGATAGCAAAACCTACACAGCTTCATGATGCTCCCCTTCATTGTGGCTACTCCATATAAACATGTGTCCACCTCTGACTTCAGTAACCTGGCCTTCATTAGGTAATCTTGTTTTACTCAGGGCTTTTATTACCATGTGATACCTGCTGAGTTCTCTCACAATGAGAACTGTTCATCTTGTGTGTGTGTGTGTGTGTGTATGTGTGCGCGCACGTGTGTGTACTCTATGTACTGATGGTGAGTGGAGTCATCTTTGCGGAAGATTTTGTACCTTTTTTTGTATTTCAACCACAGAGTGGGATCCCTGATTGCCACGGCAATCAGGCCGGTTGGGTAAGCAGACAGTTTTTAGGGCACCTTTTCTAGCCCCTTTCTTGTACCAGCAGGTAAGCAGTGTGTTCCTTAAAAGACTGCTCAGACACCCAGGGGGCTGCCAGATTCCACTGCTGCTTTCAGTGAGCAAATGACCTTATGGTCTGGGCTGCATATCTACAAGATTGTGACTATGACTCTGAGTATATCTGCACCTGTTGCTTTGTCAGTTGCCTGTCACCACAGAACTTTGAGATAGCTAAAAATGACAAAATGATATGAGTGGTGTCTTTTGATTCATGCATAAATTGGATTTAAGTGAGGCAGAGTTGCATGAAGTTGGCAGCCTCATTCTCTTTTCCAGAGTCATCACAGGCCAGTGGAAGGTCAGAGTCAAGCTGACCGATGATAGCTTGAGATGAAGTCAATGACCTTGGTGTCATCACCAGGTATAACTAACCTCTAAGCACTTCATTGCACCTACTTCAGTGGCCTTCATGGCCATTGGAACAAATTATTCTCATCCACCCATTCCACCAAGGGATGTCTTCACCTCAGTCCTGCCTAATAGCAAATAGGAGTCAGAAGAATTATGGAAACAGGAGGTGGCAGAGTGTAGAGCACCAGGCAGTATTATATCACAGGGAAGGGTATAGGGCACACCTGAAGCTGGTGGGAATGTGACAGTACCTTGTACCACCTTACAGCAGGTTTGAGAAGGACTTAAAGGTGGAGTGACCCTGGGTCTTCATCAGCTCCTTAAGCCAAGGGTCACATAACCAGAACTGTGGAACTGAGCAGTCCCCAAGCAGAATAAAACAAGCATGTTCCTTGACTTCATTTCCTCACAAATGACCAGTTCGGTTTCTGTAATATCTAAAATAGATAACCTGGCTATGTTCAAGAGCAGCTGCATCCTCTTCTTTGGTCTTTTGGGAAAAAATAACTTTTTTTTTCTTTTTCAAGCAATTATAGTAGAAGTTGAATGAGGCAATTGGCTGTTCCAGCCTCCATTTAAGGAGAAATGGAGGGAGTTGGAGGCTTTTTGAAATTAAGAACTCTGAAACTATATAGGTACATCTAAATATTTTGTTATTTTTGCAAAGGCGAAAAATTCCTTTTGCAGTTAGATAAATGTATTAGGACTTGCATTTAATCTTGATGATGATGTTCAGAATTTTATAGTAAGTGTTGGGAGATTTACAATGAATAATAAGTTAGGGTTTCTTATATGTTATAATGAGGAGGCAGGAGTGTGACAATGGAAAGCATTATAAACAAAAGCAAAATACAAGAAGTACAAAAGTGGGCCTTGTTGCTTTGGAGAACTAGAACTTAAGCTCTTTTAATGCCTTTTATGGAGTAAAAATTGTTCGTTACCTATTAGCATACACTTCCAAACCGAGAGAAATCATGAACTCCTTGAGAAGAGGGGTTATCTTTTATACTTCATACTCTTTTCAATCCCTCAGTATAAAGTAGACCTCAATTTATTAAGATCAGAAAATTTTATCAGCATTGAAACAAAAATGATCAAATAGCAGTTGTTAGCACAATATTCATAATAACTGATAAGTGAATGGAATTATACTTCACGTTTTTGCATAGCATTTATATAGGATCACAGCTTTATGGTTGCAAAGGACCTTTTAGACAATATCTACTCCTGCTCTCCTTTTCCAGATGAAAAAACTGAAATCCAGAGAGGTTAAGTCACTGTTCCAAGGTCACGTAGTTTCCAAGTGACTGAAACAGGTTCTCAGACTATACATATTGTCCTTTTCTAGTGTTTCTCATTTGATGCTTGCAACGACTCTATAAGAAAAGTTGTACTGATGTGATAATCCACGTATTATTAAAAAGGAGAATGAGCCTCACAGAGGTTGAATGGCTTGCCAAGGTATTCGCTATATAGTGTCAGAATATGATTTGAATACAGAGCTCTCTCTCCTCACTCAAAGTCCAACATTTTCCATTACATAGCATTGATTCAGGCTAACGTAAGATGCCTGATAAAAAAAACTGCATTAATACTTTCTCCTCACCCCTAGAAATGAAAATGTTGTTATAATCAAAATCAGAGATGTTGGCAATAGACTGTTGTAAAGCCAAGCACAAGCAGCTCTGCTGAGGACTGTTGCTGTGAATAACTAAGGTTCTGATCACATAGAATAGTGAACTCTCTATTTATTCAGCAACAAACTAATGCAAAACATTCACAGAAACCAAAGCATAACATTTATAGCAATATTACACAACAACTTATTACTAAGTGGCCACATAGTATTACTAAGTGGCCACAAGGTATCATTCAGTAAGTCACAATCTGAATCAATCAATATAAAGTACCCATCTATAATCTTCTTTCACCTTGATTGGAGACTCATCCTTAGTAGTCATCCTTAGAAGATGTACAAAGTACAAAGGTCTCCCACCCCTAGGTCACATTATCTTAATCTTATCAGTTAGCAATGAGTACCTAAGTACAGGTGCTTTCCTCTTGACTTGAGGCTGATTTCCAAACTCCATGGCTCCTCTTCCATGCTCCCACCTCTTTCCTGAATTCACCCAACTGTCACCATGATTCATAGGTAGGCAGCTTTCAGCTCCTGTTCCAGTTCTGTTGCATATCGAAGCTCATGGTGACCAGTCTACTTAAAGCCCTTTGCAATTTCTGTTTCTGGGAAGATAAAGCTTATCAGAACTACCACAATATCTACACATGTCAAGCTTAGCAGAGTTACAACAATATTCATGCACACTGCTGGCACTGTCATCTCAATTCACTTTCTGCCTGTGAAATCAACACAAGTCAACAGACAGGGTGCTTCTGTATAACAAAGTAACAGTCTCAAGTCAACAGGGTACTTCTGTCTGAAAAAGTATATGAATCAATAGGTAGAATCTTTCTATCTGATAAAGTAACACAATGACATATCAACGCAGACAGAACAGAGTGCTGCTATCACAAGTGTTCTCCCTTTCAGTTCTGCTCTGTCCCAGCTCATGCTCAAGCTTTTATCCTCTACTCCTTCCTGTTCTGCCCTTCCTCTAAAGTCCTTCCAGTTCTTTGGCAAGTTTCTCCCACTGTTGGCTTCACAGGTTCTGTTTCTAACAAAGACTTTATATAATCACAGGCGAGACTCAAAGACAATCGAATAACTGAAACAAGGAGCTAAATAACATTTTGGTGCCATTTCAACTGTATAGCATAAGTGAAGTTTTATGTTCAGCTATGGACCAAATGACCACTGACATTCTATCTAGCTTTGAAATTCTGCAACTTTATATTTATATAAATGAAAAAGAAAGTATGCTATATTGTTATTGTTAAGTGACTTGTTTCTTAGGAATATTTAATGGTTTGCCATATTTGCTAGTGGGTATGCAAAAATCTCCCAGAGATTTTCATTATGACTTTTTAAAAATATTTCTTGTTATGGGCTTTCATGTCACAGTATGACAAAATGACAGAGCAAAGCGTAGCTTTTTTTAAGTCCACATTTAACATTCTAAAGTGAATTTGCCTTTTAAAAAGGATACATATATATATATATATATATACATATATACATATACACACACATATATAAGAAAATGGCTGGAAAAAGAAATCACTCTACAAGTATTCCATATCTTTAAATGACAAGTAGATGTTCATCTTGATGAGGTAAATAACCACATTGCCTTTTACAAGGAGATAAGAAAAAACCTGAAATGCTAGAGTTTATTGAAAATATCAGATTTTAATGTACACATGGGGGATAAACTATTTCAAAACAAAACAAGAAGGATTTTTTTGTGGAAGGAAATTTTTCTTTAAAAAAAAACATTTTTTTGCAAAAAGATTAGATGCCAAAAAGCTTTCATCTTTAGGTACCACTAAGCTCAAAGATTGCTATAAAATTACATAATGCACCCTAAAAGGTAAAGATTAAAACAAGAAAAGAAAGAATTTAGATACATTAGTGAGATGTATTTCTGTTTTCACAGACTGGAGATATTTTTACATGTTACCTGAAAATAATGTAACTTTATTACGTAACCCTCCAGTCAATTAATATACTATACTCATTTCATAATCGATATTGATATATTTGACTTTTCTTCCAGATCTTAACCCTGATATTACCATTAGTATTTTTAATATTTTTCATTCTTTTTTGTTGTCTAGTTGTTATTTCTTTCAAATATTACTGAGACCTTTAAAAAGGTCTATTTTAAAGGGCAAAAGCTTGGTTAGCTACATGTCTTTATATATGTATATATCTGACATTTAAATGCAAGGTGAAAATAACCAATTTGTGTTTTCAAGGAAAAAGAAAAAATAAAAATATACTTTATTCTTCAAGGATTTAAAGGATAATGAGATGTCTATGTATACAGGGAACATTATCTTTTAAATTTTTCTTGGAATATTTTTTAACAAGTAATTTGTTTTTATAGCATAATCATGTCCTTTGCCTTCTCCCAGATTCCCTAGTAACAAAGGAAAACAGTTAAGTGTAATCAGTTGACTGAGATATGCAAAATTCCATACTTATTGTCTTCTACTTCTTTACCAAGAAGAGAGTGGGACTAAGATTGCTTATTTCATTCCATCTGAGATCAGTATTTTATTGTGTAGTTTTCATTTACATAATTGTAACCATCTTATATACTTTATTTCGTGGTTCTTTCTTTGCACAGCATTGTAACAAAAATTTTACCTTATTTTTCTAAAATGATCATGTTTCTAATTTCTTGAAGAACAGCAACATTGCAATTACATTTGTAATGAGCATTTGGTGCATGCCTAGATCACCTAAAATGGTATCATCTATGTGAAAGAAACCAAGGAACTGAATTTCTGGACATAAAAGACTAGAGACACTTAACATTCTCTAGCTGTGTGACCTTGGGCAAGTCACTTAACCCCAATTGCCCTGCCTTCCCCCCTCCATAAAGGCAAAAAAAATAAACAAACAAAACAAAACTTTGGCAATAAACACAGGCACTTTATTGGAAGTTATGTCTTTTTGTTTTCTTTGAGCTGAAGATGGAGATAGCTGATAATCTTCCAATTCCTTTCTCATTTGAGAGGTAGACTGGTTGTAGGTAAATAGGAATGATTCCGAAACAGTAGCAGGTAGAATGGAAAGCCAGTAGCATAATTCCTGACAGAACTGAAAACATGTAAAGAAAAAGTCACGTGTTGGCTTCACTGAGATTTTTATTCTGGTCTCATACTTATGAACGTATTCAACAAAAAGAAGGTGAATTAGTTATGGGCCCTCTTGAGGATGGTAAAGCACAACTGTAGATTCCTGAATGCCAGCTAAAACAAACACCATTTTCTGACACGTACTTTCAGAGATTCTACCTTGGCTCAAATAGATACTTACGGGGAAGTTCAAAACATGAGAAATATTTTTCCTGTTAACAGTTTTGCAGTTTTGAAAAGATTTCTGGTTTTTGAGTGGTTTGCCTCCACAAATGCAATGGTCAGTCATTACCAACATATGATATTCCCTCTAGAGATAAAATGTAAATTCAGACAAGTCCCAAAGGTTTGCTCGTAAATACACATACAATTATCACTTCCACATTGTAACTTTCCCCATCAGTGTTTTGATATATTGTGGGCTGGCATCAGAAATGAAATGGGGAATTGGGGGGAGTTTTGCAGAAGCTGCAGATGACACACAAAGGCTGGCGGATGACACAAAAAAGTTCTTTTATTACAGTATTTTTACTTAAATTGACCTACATATTTTTACAATAAGTAAAAAAATTTACGTGAATGTTATAGATTGAGGGGTGTGGGTGCTACATGCCTAATCCTCAGGATGTGGAAGGGATAACTGTAGTAGTCTTTCTGGGCTCATTTCCTTGACTCTCATTCACCTCAGTAGGCTGGGGCCACAAAGGTCAGTGGATGGCTTTTCCATTAAGGGTTTCTAGGAGTGATTCTGAGATACTCTGGGGAGTTTGGAGTGTCGTCGTTCGCCCGTCCTCCTTGGTTTGCTCTTTAAGTGATTATACGGTTGATGTCAGACAGCTAGATTTCATTAGCTTTTGTTGTTGTTCACTGATATCGCTCTGGCTCTTTGTGGCCCCATTTGGAGTTTTCTTGACAAAAACACGGGAGCGGCTCGCCGTTTCCTTCCTCAGCTCATTTCACAGATGGGGAAACTGACCTGCCCAGGATCCTACAACTAGCAAGTGCCTGTAGCCAGATTTGAAGCAGACAATTAAGGGGCTTGTCCGGGGCCAGCTAGCAGGTGTCTGAAGCTGGATTTAAACCCGTGAACATGAGTCTTTGCGATACCTGTTGCACCGCCTAGTTGTCCCTAGGGATGTTTACATTGAATTATCGTTTTGAAAAACTCCATTTTTGTAGCACACGTATGCGTGCACACAGAAACATTTTTACATGTATACACATATACATAAATATGTAATGTCCTTTCTCATAGTTCTACCTTATAATCACAATTATTTTAATAACTGGGAAACAACATCAAAAATTCTTGAAAACTGACTCAAGCCTATCTGGGAAGGTAATCATGTGCCATGTAATTTGTTCTGGCAAAGGGGTTTTGGGGTCTTTTTTCCCCCTTAACTGGAAAACTGCGACTGACTACATTTATGTATAGAAAATGGATTCACATGGTTTGGGGGACAACTAAGTAGTTATCTCATTTATGAAAACATAAATGCAAAATTTCTTGTGATTTTCCACATATTAAGCACATGATATGAAAATGCTACCAGATTTTTAGGATCTGCTCTTATGTGGCCATAATGAACAAAGTCAGAAAAGAGAGGAAATATATTTCCATAGAAATATCCTTTACACATTCTGGACATTAATGATTTATAATTGTATAAACCAGACAAAGGTAACTAGAATTTTTTGTGGTCATGGCAATAGCAAAAGCTTGTCAACAGCTCTTGTTCTAAAGGTGACAAATGACACTTACTACATTAATACTAGCTCCATCTAAACTCTTTGAGATGAAGATATTTTGGTCTTGCTAATAAAATTGCCTCAGTGTAATTGCTGAGAAGAAACTTTATTGGACAATATCATTCTTTATTTATAGTTTCATCTTATGTTGTGACTTATCCCTTATCTTGTTTCAATATTATATTGATATATTTGAAATTAATTTTTAAAATATTTTGAGCAAAAATCTGGAATGATGAGATTTTGTGTTTTAATTATCTTTGGGAGATAATCAAACCATTCTTTTTCTTAGTGTTCTCTTCCCTGTCAAATAATTTTATATTTACCTGTCAGTTTAGATATTATATCGTGTATGAGAATATAGGCTCCTTGATGGCCTGCATCCCTTACAATAATTTTTCTTTCCTTCCTTCCTTCCTTCTTTCTTTCCTTCCTTCCTTCCTTCCTTCCTTCCTTCCTTCCTTCCTTCCTTCCTTCCTTCCTTCCTTCCTTCCTTCCTTCCTTCCTTGTATCTTTAGTATCTAACATAGGTGGGAGTTCCTTTTGTGTATAGGTTGAACAAGATGACCCCTGAGGCACTTCCTGACTTATAAATATTGTGATTCTCTGATTTTGAAAATGTTTATACTAATTATAATAAGCAAATATTATATGTATATATGTATGATCTGTAGGTCAATATATACATATCATGTATATGTATTATTTATATGTATATACATATTATGTATATGTATTCTTTATATGTACATACATATACAATGTAGGTCAATATATACATATTATATGTACATACATAAATGTTTATAATAATTAAATGATTATTGAAGATAATGGCAAATATACATATATAACTTATTGAACAAAGAAAAATGTCACAATATTTTGAAAATGCCCTATGAAAGAGATATGCTATCATCTATTTTAAATAAGAATTTAAGAATCATGGTGTTTAGAAAAAGAACCTCTTAATTTGTTGCATATTATAATCCTGTTGGCTAAGACTAATTCCACAATTTCCTTAAAACTAATATTCTTTTTTAGGCAAGAAAAGATAGATGCCATTTTGGAAAGTTTCTTTTGAAAAACAGAAGCAATATAGTTCCTACTTTTTTTTCAAACCCTCAAATCCTTCCCCCACTTTCCTTCAGAAGAGGACTGAGGAAATAGAAGGCATTCTTAGATGAAAATGTTTACATTTTGTAATCAGGGTTGACCTTAGTCAAAATCATGAAATAGGTAGTTTTACTTTGGTGCTCTCTCAAACTCCCTTTCTTTGTACACTATTGATTTTCAGCTATCTATTAATTAGTATAAATAATAGTAATTTATAATTCCTTATAAGAGACCTCAGAGGTCATTTTGTCATGCACACAGTGGAACAAAAATCTCTATTGGTATTTGCATTTGATTAAGGGATTTTTCAAGACAGAAAATCCTTTCTAATCCCTCCTCTTTCTTCCCCTCCCATTGGTGAATTAATTTTAAAAAGTCTTATTTCCTACTTTAAGTGCAGGGAATACAAATACAAAAGTAAAGCTATTCCTTGATCTTAAAGAAGCTTAAATTCAAATAGGGATAGCCAACACAAATAAGGGAACCAGGTTTTGTACTGGAAAAATTCTGAGGCTGTGGAGTAGAGCCATAAAGAAGTAAACTGACATGCCTTTTTAAGAGGACTAATTCATTTGTTTATGGTTCCAGAAGGGGAAAGGAAGGTTAGAGTAGAGAAGTTATTGTATATATTAAATAGTGCTGGGTTCTATATTATGATTCTGATTTTAAAAGTGTAAATTATTGGCAAGAGTTAAGTATTATTTGCAAGGAAGAGTTTTTGCAGGAAGACGTAAACCCTGTTTCCACTGATAAAGGAAGAGGCTGTCTGTGGATAGGGCTAGGGAATTAGTTTCAAAAGGCAGATAGCTCAGATAATCAGAATGCTTGATCACAAAGACTTCTATCAGCATTTGAGAATAATATTAAGCAGTTTGCTTTGGTCAGGCACATGAAGCTTCATATGAGATAATCAACCCCATCAGGCTTTACACTATTTTCTAAGTTACACCATGATATTTGTTTTCTTTATTTCTTTTTTAAACACTGTTTTGTTTTTTCCTAATTATATGTTAAAGATAATTTTTAGTATTAATTTTTACAACATTTTGAGATCCAAATTTTTCTCCCTCCCTCCCCACCCCTCTTCCTAAGATGGTAAGCAATTTGATATGTTATATATGTGCAATCATGTAAAACATACTTCCCTATTAGTCATAGTTGTGAAAGAAGAAACAGAAAAGAAACAGAAAAAAGCATGAAAAATGAAGTGTAAAAATTATTACTTAAATCCACATTTATTCCATCAGTTTTTTTAACTGGATATGGATAGCATTTTCTGACATGGTGATTGCCTTGGATCATTGCGTTGCTGAGAAGAGCTAAGTCATTCATAGATGATTATCACACAATGTTGTTCTTACTATGTACAATATTATCCTGGTTCTTCTCACTTTACTTTGTACCACTTCATAAAAAAATTTTCCAGGTTTTTCTGAAATTCGGCTGCTTATCAGTTCTTAGCATACATCAGTATTCCATCATATTCATATACCACAACTTATTCAGTCATTGTTTGACCTCTCCTCAATTTCCAATTCTTTACCACCACACAAAGAGCTACCATAAATATTATTGCACATGTAGGTCCTTTTCCATTTTTTGAAAATGATCTCTTTGTGATACACACCTAGTAGTGGTATTCCTGGATCAAATGGTGTGCACAGTTTGGTTGTCCTTTGGGGGTAGTTCCAAATTGCTCTCCACAATGGTTGGATCATTTTACAGTTCCACTGATAACACAGTAGTGATACAACTTTCCCACATCCTCTCCAACATTTATCATTTTCTTTTTTGTCATATTAGCCTTACTATTTTTTAATGTAGTTTGAGATCTGGTATTGGTAGATCATCTTCTAATAATTCCCTTCATAGTCTAAACCTTTTGTTCTTCCAGATGAATGTTGTTGTTTTTTCCTACCTATGTTAAACAATTTGGGGTGATTTGATTGCTATGGCACTGAATAAGTAAATTAGTTTAGACAGAATTATCATTTTTTGTTATATTCATTCAGCCTATACATAAACAATTGATATTCTTCCAATTGTTTTCATTTGACTTTATTTGTGTGAAAAGTGTTTTATAGTTGTATTCATATAGTTCCTGGGATTGTCTTGGTAGATAGACCTCCAAGTATTTTATCCTGTTTACAATTATTTTAAATGGAATGTATTTTTCTATCAAATGCTGTTGGACTTTGTTGGTTGTATAAAGAAATGTAGAAGACTTATATGGGTCTATCTTATATCAAGCAACATTGTTAATTTTTTCAAATATTTTTTATTTGATTTTCTAGGATTCTCTAATGATATCTGGAAAGAGTAATAGTTTTACTTTCTCATTGCCTATTATCATTTCTTCAATTTCTTTTTATTTTCTTATGACTATAGCTAAAATTTGTTATTATTACTATTAATTTATTTTAAATTTGAATACAAAAGAAGAAAAGGGGAAAAAAGAATTATCATGTACACAGCAGAACCTAAGCAAAGATTCAAATAATACAGCAATAAATTTCCATTTCAAGAAATCCTATATAATTATGTTCAGAGTTTTCCATCTTTTCTTTGCTTCTTATTAGTTTTCTTTTGTTTTCTCCTGTACACTTTTTACTTTGTTCTTTTTCCCCGTTCCTCCTCCCCCAAAGAAGGCTACAATTTAGGTATATGTATGTATATATGTATCATGTATATATATGTATGTGTATGTATAGGTATATATGTGTATATGAATAGGTACATAAGCATACATACATATCCACACAAAAATATATACACATATATGCATATACTTATATACATAGACATATACTTAGATTCTGTAATCATATTCATATATAAACATATACATTTATGTGCACTGATGTAAGACCATAGTTACTTGTCCTCTGTTTCTCTGATGGTGGATAACATCTTCCTCCATAAACTCATTCTTCCCTTATTTTTTTAAATCCATCAACTCATCCCCTTCCTACACCACAGCAGTATTTTCATGTTATGCTATCTAGTTATCTTAAAAGGTCTAAAATAATATTGATTAGTATGACTGACACATAACTTTTCTTTTTTTATTAAATGTATTTTAGCTTTTTAAGTTTGTCTGAGATCATGGTTACTACCCCTGCTTTTTTTTCCCCTAATGAATTTTTATTTTATGGTTGTGTATATCTCATTTCCTATCCCTACTCACTCCTCTACTTTACTTCTACCCACTACCCTGCCCTCCTTAAGCTACCCTACCTCCACAGATCCTTTCCTTATCGCCTCTCCTCCCCACCCTTTCCCCTTACCCTCTTGTTTCTATCTGAATTTAGAAGCGTTTTGTTGCATTCCAAATATATATGTTATTCCCTCTTTATCCTATTGCTGGTCATCTATACACCCTTCTATATATGCCCCTTTTGTTCTGTTCCCTCACCCTCTTATTTCTTTAAAAATTCAAAACAATTTTATTCCCTTCTAAATGTATGTATTGTTCTCTCATTAAGCCAGATCTAATGTGAGTAGGGTTCCCTTTCTACCCCCTCCCTATCCCCTTAGCTTTTTATTTCTTTCTGAATTCAGAAAACTATTATACCCTTCTAGATCTATATGAATTGCTCCCACTTTAACATATTCTTGATGAAAGTAGGTTTCCAGAACTACCAACCTTCTTCCCCTATCTAAGTCCTGTCAGTCATTCCTCTCACACCTCATTCTTTTCACATTTTCCTAGATGTTTTTACTTTTTAGAATCACATCATGCTCAGGTCTCCTCCACCTTTATTTTGAACTACCCAATTACTAATAATGACAGTAATAATTTATTTTACATTTCCTTATATAAAAGGTAAACACTCTGTTTTTATGGAATCCCTTGTAATTAGTCTTTGATGTGTACCTTATATTTCTCTTAGATGTTAAATTTTCTATTGAGTTAGGTCATTTTGCCATAAAGTACTGAAAGTCTAACAATTCATTTAATGTCCTTTTTTCCATTTATGATTATGCTTAATTTTACTGCGTGTGATATTTTCATCTGCAATTCTAATTCTTTTTTTGTCTTTTTTTTGGAGAGGGGAAGGCAGGGTAATTGGGGTTAAGTGACTTGCCCAAGGTGACACAGCTAGTAACTGTCAAGTGTCTGAGAGCAAATTTGAACTCAGGTCCTCCTGACTCCAGGGCCAGGGGTATATTCACTGTACCACCTACCCCCACTTACTCAACTTCTTTTGCTCTTTGATATATAGTGTTCCAAGACCTGCAGTCTTTCAGAGTTACTGCTACTAGGTCTTGTGTGATTCTAATTTTGGCTCTGTGATATTTGAATTGTTTTGTTTTCCTTGTTGCTCATAATACTTTTCTCCTTGAGCTGGAGTTTTTGGAATTTGACTATGATATTCTTTTGGATTTTCCTCATAGGATTCCTTTCAGGTAGAGATTCATAGATATTTTTCAATTTCTACTTTCTAATGCTTCAGGATGATTTTAATTATATCTTTTATTATTGCATTAAGATTCTTTTTTATCATGCCCTTTAGGTAGTCTGATTATTCTTATGTTCTCTCTTTTTGATCTATTCTCCAGATTGGTTGTTTTTAATATGATATATTTTACATTCTCTTCTATTTTTTCATTCTTTATATTTTGTTATATTATTTCTTGATCTCATAACTTCACTGGTTTCCCCTTCCTAGTTCTAGTTTTCAAGGAGTCATTTTCTTCCTTAAGATTCTGGATCTCCTTTCCTAATCAGTTGACTTTCTTTTAATAATCTTCCTCTTTCTCTTGTATTGTTCTTATTTATTTTTTTATTTTATGCCTCAATCTCTCCATTTGATTTTTTAAAGTCTTTTTAAAGTTCTTCTATGAATTCTTTTTGTGTAGGAGACAATTTGTTGTTACTCTTTATGGTATGAGAGTCTTTTGCTTCAGTATCCTCCCCTAAAGATGAGCTCAGGTCTTCTTTATTCCCACAGCAACTTTCTGTATTTGGGGTTTTTCTCCTTTGCCTGCTCATTTTTATTTTATTTTATTTTATTTTTAAGTTTATTTATTTATTATTTATTTTTAATTTTTAGCATTCACTTCCATAAGTTTTAAATTTTCTTCCCTTCTGTTCCCCATTCCTCTCCAAGAGGGCATGCAGTCTTATATAGGCACTACATATGCATTCTTATTAAACATATTTTCACATTAGTCATGTTGTAGAGAAGAATTAGAATGAAGTGGAGGAACCATGAGAAAGGGGGAAAAATGGAACAAAAAAAATAGTCTGCTTCATTCTGCACTTGAACTCCACATTTCTTTCTCTAAATGTAGTGAATGCTCATTTAAAAAAAGTAGCAGCTAATTTTTATAATCATACCTCATCCTGGAGTATGGGGGATAGTGCCTCTGGCTTCAGTTCCTCCTTCAGTTCTCTCCTCTGGCCTGGAACTGAAACCAAGGACTCTGCCTTCCTGTAAGTGCACACAGCCAGCAGCATCCCTGACCCATTGCTTTTGCACTCACTGAATACATGCTGGTTCCTTCTTGCACAGGGCTGAATTGACAGCACAGAGTCCCTTATCAGCAGCAGTTCCCTAAATCTTTCCCCATTCAGACAGGATTCTCTACACTATCTGGTAGGTGAAAATTCCTGTGGATAGGGCCAAGATTACCTCACAACCGAGCTAGCCCCAGGGTTTGCTACTTGCTGTTTTGTGGAACTAACCTAGAGGTTTTTCCACTTTGCAAGGACCAACTTCATTTCTGGGATTTTTTCAGGTCTTCTCTGGTTGTCCCAGGAGGACGACTGTTATGACCAAACTCTTGTTTGTTTGTGCAATTCTACATTTATCCTAAGGTACTATTTTATCTTGTTTGTGGGAAAAACACATAGAGCTTGGATTTTCTCAACTACTCCACTATCTTCCCAGAATCCTCTCCTAATATTTATAATATTATATTGAATAACAGTGGTGATAATGTGCATCCTTGCTTCACCCAGTATTTTATTAGGAACACTTATATCTTATCCCCATTACAAATAATGTTTGCAGATGGTTTTAAATAAATACTGGCTTTTCATTTTAAGGAATTCTCCCTTTATTCCTATGTTCTCTAGTCTTTTCAGTAGAGATGGGTACTCTGTTTTGTAAAAAATTCTTTCAGCATCTCTTAAGATAATCACAGAATTTCTATTGGTTTTGTTATTGATATTGTAAATTATGTTGATATTTTTTCTAACATTGATTCAGTCTTGCATTCCCAGGATAAATCCCATTTGGTCATAGGGCATGATCTTTGTGACATATTGCTGTAATCTCCTCGCTAGTAT
Source organism: Pseudocheirus occidentalis (assembly GCA_028646575.1). Taxonomy (NCBI): domain Eukaryota; kingdom Metazoa; phylum Chordata; class Mammalia; order Diprotodontia; family Pseudocheiridae; genus Pseudocheirus; species Pseudocheirus occidentalis. Next base: position 2,570,717 of record CM053600.1, read on the forward strand.
TTTATTTTAAAATTTTGCCTCAATATTTATTAGAGAAATTGGTTTATACTTTTCTTACATTTTATCTCTTCCCTTATTTAGGTATTAGCACCATATGTGTGTCATAAAAGGAATTTGGGAGTACTCCCTCTTTGTCTGTTTTCTCAAATAGATTATATAGTATTGGTATTGATGGTGCTCTAAGTATTTGGTAGTAGGTTTTTATGAATCCATCTGACCCTGGGGATTCATTTCTTAGAGAGTTCATCAATGGCTTGTTAATTTCATTTTTCTTAAAATATGGTTGTTTAGGTGTTCTATGTCCTCATCACTAAATTTGTGTAATTCATATTTTCAAAAATATTCATTGGATTGATTGACTCAGATTGTTGTATTTAATGGCATATAATTGGACAAATATCTTTTTTATTTTTTATTAGTATTTATTTTTAATAATATAAAGTTTTATTTGTTTCTTGTTTATATAATTCATTTCCATGAGATTTTTGAGTTACAAATTTTCTCCCTGTCTTTCCCCTACCCCCAAACCCCAAACAGTGATCCCACTGTAAAGCCCCTCCCCTGATCTGCTCTCTTTTGTGCCCTCCTCCAACACCCCTCTAACTTTCTGGTAGGGCAGGGAGGGTCTCCCTATCCCAGTCCCTGTATATCTTAATTCCTATTTGCATATATTGCAGAGCTTTAAATTCTAGATTCTTATGATTCCTCCCTTGTCACCCACCCCCACTGGAAGGACAAGCAATTCAATACAAGCGGTGCATGTATAATTACACAGGATGTCTTCACAGTGGACATATTGTGACAGTCTGATCATATGTCCATCCTTCCCATCACTCCCCCCCCGTTCTGTTCTCTACCCTATCCCTATCCCTTTACTGAAGTGTGTGCATCTAGCAACCCTCACCCAAACCCTGCCCTCCCCTCCATCATCCCATCTCTCATCCACATGCCCACTACTCTCCTGTGTGGCATGATATCCAGTTTAGAGTTTATGTCATTCCTTCCCTAAGCCAAATTCAATGAGAGTAAATGAGAGTAAAGTTGTAACAGTTATCCCTTGCTTCTATATGGAATGATTAACCCCATTTTGTCTCTCCTTTTCTCCTCTCATTCTGGTCTTCTCCCACCTCAGAATTTCACCTTTTAAAGTATCATCCCTTCATATTCAATTGATCCTATACCCTCTATATACACACATACAC
>CM053600.1:2572418-2593098 GCA_028646575.1 Pseudocheirus occidentalis
GTATGTATGTATATGTATATATGTATATGTATGTGTGTATGTATGCTTACACATATATCTATATAGGAGGCTATATATGCATAGGAATACATATCTGAGCATGTGTGTATATGTGTACATAGAGGGTATAGGATCAATTGAATACAAAAGGATGACACTTTTTTTTTTTGCATTTTAGAGGGCAGTTGGAGTTAAGTGCTCAAGGTCACACTGCTAGTTTTTGTGTTAAGTGTCTGAGGCCGGATTTGAAGTCAGGTACTCCTGACTACAGGCCCGGTGCTCTATTCACTGTGCCACCCAGCCGCCCCCAGGATGATACTTTAAAGGATGAAATTCTGAGGTGGGAGAGAACTAGAATAAGAGGAGACAGGGAGAGACAAAATGGGGTTAATCACCCCATGTAGAAGAGGTAAGGTATAACTGTTACATCTTTACTTTCATATACTCTCATTGAATTTGGTTTGGGGAAGGAATGACATAAACTCTAAACTGGGTATCATGCCACACAGGAGAGTAGGGGCCATGGGGATGAAAGGCAGGATGACAGAGGGGAGGGCAGGGTCTGGGGGAGGGCTGCTAGAAGCAAACACTTCAGTAAAGGGACAGGAACAGGGTAGCGAAAAGAACAAGGGGGTGGGATAGGAAGGAGGGACATATAATCAACCTCTCAAATTATGTTCACTGTGGAGATGTCCTGCGTAATTACACATGTACAGCGTGTAAAAAAAAAAAACCCCAAACCCCCAAAAGAATACATATTGTCTGAGGACATGGTTGTGAGTTGAATATGATGGAATGATATCTTAAACAAAAGCAAAGCAAAGGAGCGAGAAAAAAGTTGCCCTGGAAGGAAACAGAAAGGGATACGTTATCATATACAAAATAGGCATGGAAGATCTATTATCATATAGAGAAAGACGGGAGATGATGAACAGAGTTTAAACCTTACTCTCATCAGAACTGGCTAAAAGAGGGAATAACATATACACTCAGTTGGATCCACAAATCGATTTTTGCCCTATAGGGAAGTAAAAAGGGATAAGAATAATAGAAGGAGGGGACTGATAGCAGGGAAGGCCAGCAATAAGAATTAGAACACTTGTAAGGAAAAAAGGGTAGGGGTAAGAAAGAGGGATAACGAAGGGGAAATAACATACAAGGAAATGCAAAATTAGCTTTCATAACTACAAATGTGAATGGGATAAACTCACCTACATAACAGAACTGAATAGCAGAATGGATTAAAAACCATAATCCTACAATATTTTTTATAAGAAACAAATTTGAGGGAGGCAGAGCCAACATGGCAGAGTAAAAGCAGGAACTTGTTTGATCTTCTTCCTCAATCACCTCCAAATACCTGTAAAAATGACTCTAAACAAGTTTTAGAGCTACAGAACCCACAAAATGACAGAGTGAAATTCATCTCCAGCTGAAGTCAACCTGGCAAGCAAAAATTAAGAGTCTATTGTACCAGGCTGGGAACAGAATGGAGTCCTGTGTGTGCTGCACCAGCATAGATCAACAGGACAGACTGACCAGAGCAAACCTCAGAGGACTGAATCACTGGCAACTGTGGTGGTCTCCAGACTTCTCAACCCACAAACACCAAAGAGAAAGCAAAATATCAGTGGGGAAATCTTGTTGGAACTATGTGAGAAAAGAACACAGTCCATCCCTTTCACCCAAAACAGTGGAGGTGGGGGTGGCTGTATCAGCAGCACCAGCAGCAGCTGCTTCCAGAGTTCAAAGTCCACACATGGTGGATGGAGCAAGTTGCTGATCAGAGGGCAACTGCAGGAACCTTTTTGCTGGAGTTGAGGCAGAATTCTCTTGCTTTGCCCTGCTTGGACCTGAATTGCAGTCTTGGGTGGTGGTCCTTAGGTGAGGAGGAGTTCTGGCATGGCAGAGCTTATGACAGCTGTGGAGAGGGTATCCTCCTCACAGTTCTGAGGCAGGTGCCTAGAAATAGTGCTGAAAAAAGCTTTGCAAATGCCTGAAAGTTGGGACAATGCACTGTCCAGGCTGGAAGCAGAGTCCTACTTTGGTAAAGAGCTCAAAAGTCGAGTAATTGGCTTTGAAAAGCAAACAGAGGAAATAAAGTCAGACTATAAAATCTTTCTTTGGTGACAAAGAAGAACAAATTGTACAATGAGAGGAAGAAAGCAAAGTCTAAACTCCTTCATCAAAAGCATCCAAGAAAAATATGAATTGGTCATAGGTTATGGAGGAACTCAAAAAGGATTTTGAAAATCAAGTAAGAGAAGTTGAGGGCAAATTGGGAAAAGAAATGAGAGTGATGCAAGAAAATCACGAAAAATAAGTCAGCAATTTGCTAAAGGAGACCCCCCCGAAATATCCAAGAAAATAACACCTTAAAAATAGGCTAACTCAAATAGTAAAAGAGATGCAAAAAAACAATGAGGAGAGGAAGGCTTTAAAAATCAATTTGGCCAAATGGAAAAGGAGGTCCAAAAGTTCACTAAAGAAAATAATTCCTTCATAATTAGATTTGGAGCAAATAGAAGCTAATGACTATAATTTTATAAAACAGATCCAAAAGAATGAAAAAAAAGAAGACAATGTAAAATATCTCATTGAAGAAACAACTGACCTGGAAAATGGATCCAGGAGAGACCATTTAAAAACTACTGAACTACCTAAAAACAATGATAAAAAAAAGCCTAGACACCATGTTTTAAGAAACTGTTTAGGAAAACTTCCCTGATATTCTAGAACCAGAGGGTAAAATAGAAATTGAAAGAATGCACTGATCACCTCTTGAAAAAGATTCCAAAAAGAAAACTCCTAGGAATATTATAGCCAAATCCCAGAGTTCCCAGGTGGAATAGTAATGGGATTAGAAGATCCACTTATATTGGCAAGCCAACAGGTACTTAGCACTTAATTTAAAGTTCATAATTGTGTCAAGTATTAAGAACTAGAACTTGTGAATCCCACAGTGGGATGTACTTGTTGATATAACAGGAAGGGGCAGAACAGGGAGGATCTAATACCATATACAAGGAAAAGCCCGAGCTGAGAGTGGCCAGAACTGCTTGGAGCCATCTTCTGGAGGCTGGGCTGCTACTGCTGGAGAGAGAGAAGAGAACTGAAGACTGAACTGTGAATTGAAAAGAACTGAGAAATGAGAAAAAAAGAGAACTGGGGGGAAGCATGGCTGTTGTGTCATACTTTGTCTGTTTTGATGTTACTTTGTCAGACTCATTTGCTGTTAAGAGGATGGTGCTATTGTTACAGAAGCCCTAGGACCTTGCTCCTGGTTTAGAAGCTCTGAAAGAGGACTTTCTTGTTGTATGTTTACAGAAATCCTGGAGGATAGTCTTGTGATGATTTCAGAGGCCCTGGGATTATACTGATGATTTGTGTTGAGTTCTCAGACCTTGTTGGTGGGTCTGAGTTGATTTCACAGGCAGAAAGTGAATTGATGAGAATGACAGCAATGTGAATGAACTTTATTGTGGTTTTACTAATCTTTGTATTTCAAAGAACAGAAACTATGAAGGACTTGAGTTGGACCAGACACTCTGAACTTCAGTGTGGAATGGGAACTGGATGAGGAACTGCACAATAAGCTGGACAAAGAATTCAGAGCTCTCTGCGTTTGGATTCAGGTGACAGTGGGATAGATTTGGGAAAGAACTGGGACCGTGGAAGAGGAACCATGGAAGCTGAGAGCCTGCCTGGAGTCAAGATGAAGAGAACTCTCCTTGGGTATTTTAATGCAAACTGAGATGATCGTGATTTATTAGGGGTGGAGAACTTTGACCTTTACATTTAGATATGGTTAAGGACTTACTAATTAAGGATGATTGGGAACTAATCTCCAATTAAGAAGAAAGAAGACTTTTTGATTGAAGAGATTAAGACAATGTGACCTAGGGGTGGACAATTGTTTAGCTCTGTACTTTGTGTCAATTAAGGAGGCTTGCCTCCTTAAGAATGATTGAGTTACTAAATGCAGGTACTTGTTTAAAATTATGTCACCACTTTGGCGAAAACTATGTGGCCACTTTAGTGATAAGTTGTTAAGCCATAACATTGTAAATGCTGTATTTTAATTTCTGGAATGTTTTTTTAATTTGTTACTGAATAAATATAGAGTTCACTATACTGTGTAATCAGAATCTTGAAAGCTTTTCACAACAGCAGTCATCTGGAAAGCTGCTTGGGCTTGGCTTTACACCAGGTCAAAGAGAAAATATTACAAGCAGTCAGAAAGAAACAATTTGAGGATTGTGGAAATACAATCAGAATAACATAAGATCTAGAAGCTTTTCTAGATAAAAGAGATAAAAGGGCTTGGAATACGATATTACAGAGGTCAAAGGAGCTAGGATTATAACTAAGTATCACTTCCCAGCAAATCTGAGTGTAACACTTCATTGGAAAATAGGAGTATTAAATGAATGGAGGACTTTCAAGCATTCTTGATGAAAAGCTCAGAACCGAAGAGAAAATTTGACTTTCAAATACAAGAAGAAAGAGAAATATGAAAAGGTAAACAGGAAGGAGAAATCTTTTTTTAAAAAATTTATTAACTTGTTTATTTACTTTTAGTTTACAAGATTCAGTTCCAGAATCACTTCAGTTTCAGATTTTCTCCTCTCCCTTACCCACCCCCCCACTTGGTGGCATACAATCATGTATAGTATCTGCAAACACTTTCACATTGTATAATAGTCTAGTTGTATAAAAGCAATGTAACCAATGGAGTGAACAATGGGTAAAAAAAGAAACAAAACCAGACATGGAAAAGAAAAATAGCATGTATTGCTTCAGTCTCCATTTAAACTCGGGTCTTTCTAGATCCTTCTCTGAGTGTAGATATCTCCTTCTATTCTGAGACTTGTAGAGTTGTCTTTTAACTGTGTGTTGCTGAGAAGAGTCTAGTTTATCAAGGACGGTCATCACATATATGATGTATCTGTGACTGTGTACAAATTTTTCCTGGTTCTGCTCTTCTCACTTAGCATCAATTTGTATAAGCCTCTCCAGGTAATTATGAAGTCCATCTCCCCCCCCATTTCTTATAGCACAATAGTATTCCATTACATTCATATACCATAACTTGTTCAGCCATTCCCCAAGTGATGGGAATCCCCTAAATTTCCAGTTTTTTTGCTACCACAAAGAGAGCTGCACTAAATATTTTTGTACATATGGGTCCTTTTCCCACTTCTATGATCTCTTTGAGATACAACCCCAAAAGTGGTATTACTGGGTCAAAAGGTATGCAGTTATTTATAGCCCTTTGGGCATAGTTCTAGATTGCCCTCCAGAATGATTGTATCAGTTCACAGCTCCACCAACAATGCATTAGAGTTCCAATTTTTCCACATTCTCTCCAGCACTTGTCATTTCCCTGTTTTGTCATCTTAGCCAATCTGACTGGTGATATGTGTTACCTCAAAGTTGTTTTGATGTGCATTTCTTGAATCAATAATGATTTAGAGCATTTTTCCATATGCTTAAAGATATCTTTCATTTCTACCTCTGAAAATTTCCTGTCTATATCCTTTGACCACTTATCAATTGGGGAATGACTTGAAGTCATGTAAATTTTACTTAATTCCATGTATATTTTAGAGATGAGGCATTTATCAGAGACACTAGTTGTAAATATTCTTTCCTATTTTCCGACTTACATTTAATCTTGGTTACACTGGCTTTGTGCAGAAACTTTTCAATTTAATGTAATCAAGATTATCCATTTTGTATTTCATAATGCTCTCCAAGTCTTCTTTGGTCATAAAGTCTTCCCTACTCCATAAATCTGACAGGTAAACTATTCCTTGATTCCCCAGATTATTTACACTATCAGCCTTAAATTGTGCACCCAATTCGACTTGACTTTGGTGTATGGTGTTAGATGATGGTCTATACTCAGTTTCTGCCATACTATATTCCAATTTTCCCAGCATTTTTTGTCAAATAGTGAATTCTTTACCCAGAAACTGGGGTCTTTGGGCTTATCAAACAGTATATTACTGTAGTCAGGAAGGAGAAATCTTAAGGAACTTATTAAAGTTGGACTGTTTATATTTCTACATGGAAAAATGACATTTGTAACTCAAGAGACTTTTCTTAGTATTAGTATAGTTGAAGGGAACACACACACAGATATACACACACAAATACATATATTCATGAATACATATGTGCTTGTGTATATATGTATATATATGTGTAAATGGATGTGTACATGTGTGTATATGCATACATAGACAGAGGGCATAGGACGAATTGAATATAAAAGGATAATATCTAAAAAGTAAACTTAAGAGGTGAGAAAGGAACATATTGGGAGAAGGAGAAAGGAAGAGATAGAGTAGGGTAAATTATGTCACATCAAAGAGGCAAGAGAAAGCAGTTACAATGGAGGCAAAGAGCAGGAAGGTGAAAGGGAATGAGTCGACCTTACTTTCACTGGATTTGGCTTAAGAAGGTAAGGACATACATACCCAATTGGGTATCTTACCCTACAGGAAAGCAGGGGTGAAGGGGGAAAGGCGAGGATGGTAAAAGGCAGGGCAGATTGGGGGTAGGAGGTAGTCAGAAGCAAACACTTTTGAAAAGGGATAGGGTCAAAAGAGAAAATAGAATAAATGGGGGTGTGGGGTAGGATGGAAGGAAACATAGTCAGTCTTTCACAATATGACTACTATGAAAATGTTTTCCATAACTACATGTGTATAACCTATATGGAATTGCTTATCTTCTCAACAGGGGTGGGTGAGGAAGGAAGAAGGGAGAGAATCTGAATCTCAAAATTTTCAAAACAAATGTTAAAAAAGCATGTTTTTCTGCAACCAGGAATAAGATATACAGGCAATGGGGTATAGAAAACTATCTTGCCCTACAAAAAAATAAGGGGCAAGTAGGGTAAGAGAAGAGTAGGGGGACATAGAAGAGAGAGCAGACTGGAAGAATGGTTAATCAATATGTTTGTCATATAGGGGTGGGGAGTATGGGAGAAATGGGGAGAAAATTTGGAACTCAAAACCTTGTGGAGATGAATGTTGAAAAATAAAAATAAATCTATAAATATTTAAAAAAAACCAAAAAAAATAAGAAAGGAAGAACTCCTGGACCCAACCAAACAGAATAATTGCATTCTAGGAGTCACAAATTTCAACACATGTAAGGATACATTTTGTAAGATATTTATAAGTGAGCAAGATTTCAAAGGGATGAAAATATCATTGGCAATACTTTTTTTATTAAATATAAATAAAATGATTAAAAAATTCTTTTAAAAAAAGGAAAAAAAATTGAAGCAGTGAGCCTCTACACACACAGAGTAAATGTAAGCAGCACAACCGATTATTCTTCAGCTAAAGTAAAGAAATCAGGAATTGCAATCATGATCTCAGACAAAGCAAAACCAAAAACAAATTTAATTGAAAGAGATCAGGAAGAAAACTATACTTTGTTTAAAGGTACCATAAACAATGAAGTGTTATCAATACTAAACGAATCTAAAATTTTGAAGAAGTAAAAAAAAAGTGTATTAAAGAAAAAAATCATAGAAACAATCAACAATTTAATCAAAGAAAATGTCAACAGTGAGACAATATACTACAATTTATGGCATCCAGCCAAGCAGTACCAGGGGGAAATTTTATATCTCTAATTGATTACATCAATAAAATTGAGAAAGAATGTATAATTGATTTGTCCATGCAGTTAAAAAAAACTAGAAAAAGAATAAATTGGGTGGCTAGGTAGCATAGTGAATAGAGCACAGGCCCTGGAATCAGGAGGACCTGAGTTCAAATGCAGCCTCAGACACTTAACACACATACACAAAAAACCTAGCCATGTGACCTTGAGCAAGCCACTTAACCCCAATTGGCCTTCAAAAAAAGGCAAAAAAAGAGAATAAATTAAACATTTCCAACTAAAGACCAAATCAGAAGTCCTGAAATTCAAAGGAGAGATTAATAAAATAGAAAGTAAGAAAATTATTGAGCTAACAAATAAAACTAGAAGCTGGTTTTATGAAAAAATCAGTGAGAGATAAACTATTGGATAATTTGATTTTAAAAAAGGAAAGACGAAAACCAAATGATTAGTATCAAAAATGAAGGGGGTGAGTTCACCACAATGAAGAGGAAATTTAAACTATTAGGAGTTATTTTAGGCAATGAAGTGCCAATAAATTTGACAATTCAAATGAAATGAATTTCTAAAAAAATATGAGGCAATTTTCCTAAAGAAAATTAATGCAAAATTTTAAATAAAATACAAGCAAGGAGTTATAACAATATGTCACAAGGATCACCAATATAATATGATCAGGTGGAATTTATACCAGTGATGTATGGCTAGTTCGGTATTAGGATAGCTACACGCATATTTACATCAATAACAAAACCAACAGAAATCATACGGTTATCAGAATACGTGCAGGAAAAGTATCTAGCAAAATACACTGCTTATTCCTATTACAAACACTAAAGAACATAGGAATTAATAGAATCTGAACCAAATTAGTAAGCAATATTTATATATAAACATTAGAGAGAATTATCAATAATGAAGATATGCTAGAAGCCTTCCCAAGAAGACTACAGATAAATCAAGGATGCTAATTTTCACCATTATTCTATATTATACTAGAAATTTTAGCTATAGCAGTAAAAGAAAAAAGAAATCAAAGGAATTAGAATAGACAGTGAGGAAATAGAAGTATCACTCTTTGCAGATATATGATATTACACTTAGAGAATTGTAGAGAATCAACTAAAAATCTAGTGAAAATAATTTTTAAAATTGTAGGATACAAAAGAGACTCACATAAATCATCAGCATTTCTATATATGACCAACAAAGCCCAGTGGCAAGAGACAGAGGAATTTCATTTGAAATAATTGTAAATAATGTAAAATACCTGGAAATAATATGAACACAATTACAAAACACTTTTCACAGAAAATAATAAGACTTAAACAAGTGGAAAAATATCAGTTACTCAAGAGTAGGCTTAGCCAATATAACAAAATGAAAAGTCTGCCTAATTCAATTTACTTATGCAATCAAACTATCAAAAATTATTTTACAGAGCTAGAAAAAATAATAAAATTAATCTGGAAGAATAAAATGTCTAGAACATCAAGGAAATTAATGAAAAATATTGCAAAAGAAAGTGGCATAGCTGTACCAGATGTATAACTATATTATAAAGTGGCAATCATTGAAACTGTCTTGTACTGGCTAAAAAATAGAGTTATTGATGAGTGGAAAAGATTAGGTATGAAAGATACAGTAATAAATAATTATGGTAAACTACTGTTTGATAAGCCCAAAGATTCTAGCTTTTGGGATAAGAATTCAGAATCTGACAAAAACTGCTGGGAAAAGTAGAAAATAGTATGGCAGAAACTAGGCATAGACCAGAATCTCATACCATATTCCAAGATAAGATCAAAATGGGTATATGATTTAGACATAGAGGATGACACAATAAGCAAATTAGGAGAAAAAGAAGTAGTTTACTTATCATATTTATAGAAAAGGGAAGAATTTATGTCTAAACCAAAGATAGAGAGCATTATAAAATGCAAAATGTATAATTTTGATTACACTAAATTAAAAAGAGTTTGTGTAAACAAAACCAACGCAAGAAAGATTAGAAGGAAAGCAGAAAACTGGGAAACAATTTTTACAAATGTCTCTGATAACATCCTCCTTTCTCTAATGTATAGTAAATTGAATCAAATTTATAAGGGTATGAGTCATTCTCAAAATGATAAATGGTCAAAAGATATGAACTGGTAGTTTTCAGAAGAATTTAAAGTTATCTATAGTCATATAAAAACATAACAGATCACTATTGATTAGAAAAATGCAAATTAAAATAACTTTGAAATACCACTTTGTACTTATCAGATTAGCAAATACAACAGGAAAGGAGTGTTGGAGAAGATGTGGGAAAATTAGGATACTAATGCATTGTTGGTGGAGCTGTGAATTGATTTAACCATTCTGGAGAGCAATTTGGAACTATACTCAAAGTTCAACCAAAATGTGCATTTTTGATCCAGCAATACCACTATTAGGTCTGCGTCTGAAAGAGATCATAAGAAAGAGAAAAGGACCTACATGTACAAAAATATCTAGAGAAGTTATTTTCTTGGTAGCAAAGAATTGGAAATTAAGGGTTTGCCTATCTATTGTGGAATAACTCTGGTATATGATTGTAATGGAATAGTATTGGAGTGCTGTAAGAAAGGATAAGCATGTGGATTTCAAAAAACCTGAAAAGACTTACATGAAATGAAGCTGAATGAAGTGAGCAGAACCAGCAAAACACCGTGCATGTTAAGAGCAACACTGTGTGATGATCAACTGTGATAGACTTAGCTCTTTTCATCAAAACAATGATCCAAGATGACTCCAAAAGACTCATGATGGAAAATGTTATCCATGTCCAGAAAAAGAGTTCTGGAGTCTGAATGTAGATCAGAATATGTTATTTTCACTTTTTAAAAATATTTTTTCTTTTTTTCTGTTTCTTATTTCACAACATGATTAATATGGAATTATGTTTAACATGCTTGCACATATATAATCTATTTCAGATTGCTTACTGTCATGTGGAAGGGGCATGGGAGAGAGGGAAGGAGAAAAATTTAGAACTCAAAATTTTATTAAAAAAAGAATGTTGAAAACTATTTTTGCATGTAATTGGAAAAAATAAAATACTATTTACAAAAAAAACAATACTGAAATAAGGGAAGCTAACATGTTCACATGTCTACAAAACCAGGTATAGATGCCATTATAGTAAAAATGAGAAATGTAAAAATAAAGACTATTTGTAACACTTTAAAATAGAAGGTAAAATCCCTCTACCTCCTTTCTTTTTTGTTTAGCTTGTTCAAGACCTGAGACCAATTCACATTTTTTCAAGCTTTGCATGTATTTGTTTTGCTGTAATTTTCTTCTGAGTTTATTATAGTCTTGAGGGTTAATACTTGAAAATTTAAAACTGAACATTAGTGGGATTGCTAAAAAGTCATGTTACTTTCATCTTGGTTCTATACAATTTGAAAATTACTCTTAAAATTCATGTTTTCTGGCAAGTCAGATTAGGATTTGATTTCACCTTCTAATCACTGGTCATATTCTTAGAGTATCTAAAGGATAAACTGCTTTTATGCAACCATCACTAATACTAGAATAATCAAATTCCTGTCATAGCTACTCCCCCAAAATATCCATCTCTGATCATTCTGTTTAATCATCTACGCTCAAGGAAAGAGAAACAAAAGCAGAAGAGGCAGTCAGAGGCCTGAGGCCCAGGATCAGTTTTTCCTAGGCAACATAAGTGTTTGAATCTGTGAATGACCAGATGCTAAAATTGGGGGAAGCACCCCATTCCAACATTAAAGACAGAGGAATAAAAGAGCAAAAGCATAAGCTACTTTTCAAGTCTAATGAGCAAGCATCTCTTCCTGGCTCGATGAACAAGTCTCTTTGGGGCCTCCTCCTTCCCTTTACACTGTCAGAGGGACAAAGGCATTAAAGTGTAGTGTAGTAAAGATGAACCACTGAAATAGTGAACCTTGTGGTTGACTGGAAGTGACCCTAAGGACACTGATTACCTTCAATACATACTCTAAAATGTTGTGGGTAGGGATAAGGAGTTTAATTTAAGAGATGTTGTGATTAAGGAAAAATAAAATAAGGCAATAAAAAGAGATGGAGGTAGAAATAGCAAGATATGGAAATTGATTCAATATGTGGGTATAATGCCATGCACTAGCAGGTGTCCAAAAGAATGCTACTGTGAACAGCTTTTATGGTTCTGATTACACAGTATAGTGAACACTATTTATTCCTTAACAAATCAAAAGAAAACATTCACAGAAAATCAATTCACGATATTACATTCACAGTATTACATTTATAATATTACAACTTATCACAGAAAATCACAATATAATATTTACAACAGCTTATCATTGAAATGGCCACATAGTTTTCACCAAAGTGGTCACAATATTTAGAACAAAGAACCATCATTTGGCATCCCTAAGGAAGTTTGCATCCTTATTCAGTCATTCAGTCATCTCAGAGTACAATAATCAGTCTTCCACTCATTGGGCACACTAGGTTAACTCAATCAGTCACTTATTTAGCAACCAGTTACTAGGTATCATTAATCACTAAGTACAATCATTAGAAAACACACAAACCCTTCATCCCTAACTAGTTAACCACGTTATCATCACAGCATTCAATACCCAAGGAGAAGTCTTTTCTTCTCTTGACCTGGGGCTAGTTCTCAGCAATCTCTGTTCCTGGGGAGACAAAGCCTAACAAAACCACAATATTCATTGCCAGTGTCCTCATCAATCCACTCTCTGCCTGCAGAACAGTCTCAGGACTCCTGAAAACATCAGCAAGACCCTTTTCCAGGATTTCTGTAAACATACAACAAGAAAATCCTTGTTCAGGGCTTCTGAGCCAACAGCAAGGTTCCAGGACCTCTGCAACAGCAGCACTGTCCTTCACCAGCAGATGAATCTGGCAAAACAACATCAAAACAGACAGACAGGATGCAGGCACCACAGACATGCCTCCTCAGTCCCAGAAGAAATCTCACCTGGCTACCAAAATCAAAATCACTCCTCCCAGGTTTTCAGAATCAAAATTCTTTTCTCTAGGAAGGGGGTGGGGGTTCCTCTTCAGCCTTTCTGGCAGTAGCAACTTCAGTCTCCACAATTCTTGTCCAAAGAAAATTCTGACTCAGTTCCCAGTCTAGCAGTAGCAGCCCAGGCTCCAGATGCTGCTGAGAGAAACTCTCTCTTTCCCCAGCAGAAGATCTTCTGCCACCAGAAGAAATTCTGACTGCCTCTCTGGGCCTTTTCTTATATACACACAGCATTAGCTTCCTGTTTCAGCCAACCCCTTTCTGTTATGTCAGTAACAAGAGACAAAAGTTCATACCTTCTGTATCCCCAACACTGGCTTGATGAATTACTAACTGCTAAGTATCTGCTACCTTTGCTTAACTTGAAATAGGGTGCTAAGTTCCTGCTTACTTGTCAATACAAAAAAAGGGTACATGGGGGAGGCTAGGTGGCACAGTGGCCCTGGAGTCAGGAGGACCTCAGTTCAAATTTGGCCTCAGACACTTAACACACACAAAAACTACTAGCCATGTGACCTTGGGCAAGTCACCTACCCCCATTTGCCCTATCTCCCCCCCCCAAAAAGCAAAAAAAGAGGGGATAATTGCCATTACAGGGGGTTGGGGGGAGTGAAAAATCAAGTTTAATTACAAAGTCTTTAGAAACCTCAAGAATGAAAGGAAGGTAGTGGTGCCTTTTTAGGTGTTTTCGGAAAAAAGATGAACTTAAATTTAGATCTATTTAGCTTGTGATGTCTAATTTGAAATGCAAAATAGATGATATGGGACTGAAGTCCAGGGGTGAACTGCGGCTGGGCATATGTATCCATATATATCTATATATCTATAACTATATCTATATCTATATATCTATATAGTTATCATATCTACAGATCTGAGTAATCTGATTAAAGGTAATTAGAGTTTATTTATCTATGGAAGATGAGAGAACAGGGGAGGAAAGAAGAATAGGATAGAAGAAAGGTGAGTCTTAAGGAATATTCACACTTAAGGAGTACCTAGAGAAGGTTATGGTGGAATGGTCAGACTGGTAGGCAGTAGATGGTTACAATCTGATGAATTAACAGGAGAAAATGTTAAACCTTAATCCTTCACTTAATCCCCTTTTATCACCAACCCACATATTCTGCTAAGGAGGTACAACCTTACTTACCAGTTTATGCTTTGGAATCCACTCAACAATCTCCTTGCTGCTACCATAGTCTTCCAGCATACCTTGCTCTGACCCTCTCATCTTACCATTTTAAGGGAAACAAACAGTAAACCTCAGATTTGCCCACCTTCTTTTTTTTAAATCTTTTTTAAAATATTAATTTATTTTTTTTACTTTAAATGATTCAGTTCCACAGTCCCTTGAGTTTCACATTTTCTCCTCCCTCCTCTTCTCCCCTTCCCCATGGCGGCATGCAATCAAATAAAGGATGTGAAAATATCCTCACACTAAATATTAGTCAGGTTGTAGAGAAGGATTATAACAGATGGAATGAACAACAGGAAAAAGGAAACAAAACAAGAAAAAGAGAGCAGGTAATTTGCTTCAATCTGCATTCAAAGTCTATAGTTCTTTCTCTGGATGTGGATATCCCTTTCCATCATGAGTCTTTTGGAGTTATCTTATAACCTTTCATTGCTGAGAAGAGCCCAGTCTATCAAAGTTGGTCATCACACATATGTTGTCTGTAATTGTTTACAAATTTCTCCTGGCTCTGCTCTTCTCACTCAACATCAGTTTGTATAAGTCTGTCCAAGTTATTATGAAATCTGTCTACTCCTCATTTCTTACAGCAAAATAGTATTCCATTACATTCACATACCACAACTTGTTCAGTCATTCCCCAACTGATAGGCATTTCCTTGATTTCCAATTCTTTGCCACCACAAAAAGAGCTGCTATAAACATTTTTGTACATACAGAGCCTCTTCCCATGTCTATGATCTCTTTGGGATACAACCCTAGAAGTGGTATTGCTGGGTCAAAGGGTATACTCTTATTTATAGTCCTTTGGGCATAGCTCCAGATTGCTCTCCAGAATGGTTGAATCAGTTCACAACTCCAACAACAATGCATTAGTGCTCCAATTTTTCCACATCCTCTCCAGCACTTGTCATTTTCCTGTTTTGTCATCTTAGCCAATCTGACTGGTAAGATGTGGTACCTCAGATTTGTTTTGATTTGCATCTCTCTAGTCAATAGTGATTTAGAGCATTTTTTAAATATACTTGTAGATATATCTTTAATTTCTTCCTCTAAAAACTGCTTTTTCATATCCTTTGACCATTTATCAATTGGGGAATGATTTGTATTCTGAAAGCTTTGACTCAATTCTCCGTGTATTGTAGAAATGAGACCTTCATCAGAGACACTGGTTATTACAATTCTTTCCCAATTTTCAACTTCCCTCTTAATCTTTGTTACATTGGCTTTGTTTGTACAGAAACTTTTCCATTTAATGTCATCAAAATTATGCATTTTGCATTTGATAATGCTCTCTAACTCTTGCTTGGTCATAAAATCTTCCTCTAGAAATTAGCAAAAGGTGTGACAGCCTTCCTACAAGCAAGCCTCCCTTAATGGACTCCACAGGAGGCCTGTTAATGGGTGGGGAAGATCTTAAATCCCATTAACATTACAGTATGGTGGAGGGATAAGGATGTCCCAGACACTAAGGGAAGTTATAGAGTGAGATATTGGCTGAGATATGAGGGCCAAGTCCACAAAAAATCAGAAACAGATGAGGAGGGAAAATAAATACTCACTGATTGGAAAAGCCTAGATAAATTACAGCACATTAATATAATGAATATTATTATGATATAAGAAATGACAAGTATTATGAATACTGAGACCCATGGAAAGATTTAAATGAACTGATGTATAGTAAAGTAAGCAGATCCAGCAAACAATATATGTGGTTAGATCATGAATAGAAATAAAAACCACTACAAAACAATCCAAAGTGAATGCTGAAGAAGCACAACACACATGGCCCCAAAGAAGAGAGGAGAAGATACCTCTCTCAACCCTTTCAAATAGGTAAGAGGTCCCTTCATGCTGAATAGACACTAATATTTTCTGACTTTTTTATGATATTGATCAGTTTGGAGGATTTTTTTTCTCTTTTTTCTCTTTTTATTCTTTAAAAAGAAACTTTGTTGAACAGGATGGCTCTCAGGAAGGAAATAGAGAGATACAAGCAAAAATTTTGACAATATATAAACAAAATATATTAATGTATTTTTAATTTGCATGATAAAAATACCTATTTAAACATTATGAACTCCACTATCCTTTGTTTGGTTAAGAATTTTTCCCTGAAGGCAAAGTTGTGACAGTCACCTACCTTGGGGTGGCTAGGTGGTGCAGTGAATAGAACACAGGTCCTGGAATCAGGAGGACCTGAGTTCAATTCTGGCCTCAGACACTTAACATAAAAACTAGCCTTGTGACCTTGGGCAAGTCACTTAACCCCAATTGCTCTCCAAAAACATAGTCACCTACCTCATTGACTTCTCGTTTGTTTTTTCAATAGTGTGATATTTCATATTTGGTGGTATATCATTTTTGAGGTCATTGAAGTATATGATGTGAACAACTTGTCTAAACCCAATTTCTGCCAAACCATTTTCCAGTTTTCTTAGGAAAGCTTGTCCCCAAAAGGAATCCTTTCCTTATAATTTATCTTCTTCAATCTATCACACACTAGAATACTGATTTGTAATAGTTGCTTTGTTTTGCATTGCTTCTCTTCCTTGCTTATTTTGTATCAAATATTTTGGTACCTAATGACATATCTTCTTTTGATATATGACTCTTTAGTTGTCTCATACTCTTTTCTATGTCTTCCCAGTGATACTATAAAGTACTTGAAAGTCCCCTTACTTCTTTCTCAGAGTTTTCCACGTACTGAAATAGAATCGTACCCTCTACCACTCAGAAAATATAAAAAGAGAAAGGCTCGGTATGTTCACTGTGGCTCTAGGATTCAGGATCTTTATTTAAGAACTAGATTTCCCACCCCCCACCAGCTTTCAGAGTATTGCACTACAATAATCAAATAAACATTTATTAAATGCCTACTATGTGCCAGAAACTGTCTTGAGAACTTATTCAAAAAGAGGCAAAGACATTCTTTACTCTCAATGAGGTCACATTCTGATAGGAGACACAGGAAGCAGAAAAACCAACAACATACAGGACAAATGGGGCAAAATCAAAGAGGGAAGGCATGAAAATAAAGAGGGTTTGGGAAAGACTTCCTATTGAAGATGTGATTTAATTGGGACTTGAAGGAAGCCTGTGAAACCAGAAGGCAAAGATGAGGATGAAGAACATTTCAGACATGAGGAATGGCCAGAGAAGCCAAAAGAATGAGTGTCTTGTTTGCAATAGCAAGGAGAACAGTGTCACATATTGAAGAGCATGTGTAAGACTGGAAAGGTAGGAGGGGCCTAGGTTATGAAGGACTTTGAATGCCAAATAACATATGTATTTAATCCTGGAGGCATAGGGAGATACTGAAGTTCATACTGTGTTGGGGTGGGTAACATGATTGAACCTGCACTTTAGGAAAATCACATTAGTGTTTGGATGGAGGATGGGTTGGAGTGGGAATAGACTAGAGACAGGTAGACTCACGATAAGGATATTGAAAGAGTCCAGGTATGAGGTGATGAAGGCCTGCACTAAAGCAGTTGTAGTGCCAGAAGAGAAAAGAGGGCTCACTTGAGAGATTCTGCAACCAACAAACCTTGGCAACGTGTTAAATATGGGGAGAGGTAATTGTGGCAAAAAAAAGTCTAGAATATTACTTCTTAAATTCCATTTCCAATGATTTTTATAAATACTGTAGAATAGGAATCATAGAATTTTCTAGTTGGAAGGGGCCTTATACATCACATAGTCCAGCCTTTCCATTTTGCAGGTGAGAAAACTGAGATCGATAGGCCTAAAATAATTTATCCAAGGTCATGCAGCTAAGTAGTAACTTCAGGAAAGTATAAAAGATTTCCAAATATATATAGATAATTTCCATTAAATAAAATTTAAAAGTTTTTGTGGAAACAAAATTAAAACAGTTGAGTTGTGCAGAGAAACAGTTAATTGGGGAAGCAGCTTTATAGCTAATTTATACAAAAATTCTGAAACCCAAGATATAAAATAGATTCAAATATGTAAGAATGACAGTTGTTCCACAATAGATGAGTCAAGGTATATTAACAAACATTTCTCAAGGGAAGAAATCCAAGGCATCAACAGATTTTCTCTAGGTCCTTTCCAGATTCCAGATACCTGTCAACTCCAATTCAATCATTTCGTTCTATTGTCTACCCAATAGGCCCTCCATGATCAGCCCCACATCCAGTTCACCTCTCTCTGGCCTCTGTGCTCCAAAACCTTCTGTAGTCCTTCAGAAACCATCCCTAGATCAGAACCACTTCTCATTGCCCTCTCCTGTCTCCTTACCAGAATTGTCCAGGCCATAACTCCACTTCCTTTTGATTTCCTACGTCTACCTCTTCTGCCTAACGTGAGGAGGGGTTCCTGAGGTCTATAGGATAGGATACGTCATCCCCACTCTAACGTTGGACCTTGAGGGAGGACCTTGGGCAATCTAATGGCTTCCTCAATGGATTTTCTCCCCTATCTCTCTCATATTTCAGTATGGGGGCTTTAGCACACATGTTGATACAATGTGAAATACTCTAATTTCCCAGGTCATCAATAAATTCACTTCTCATAAGCTAGTTCTTCATTCCCGCTCAGCTTTAAGGATATGAGATTCTCATATCCTTAAACTTGCCACCATGCCCAAGTATTCTACTTCTATATTTATGAACACAGACATTCCTTATCTTATTCCAACTTTTCCTCTGCCTTATAACCTCAGACCCTGTTCTTTGATCTCACTTAATCTCCAATCTGTTCAAATCTCAGTTCATTTTTGATCTTTCATCATTATACTCTCCTCTCTGCTCTATCCCAGTCACTTGGGTAATTAGTTCAACTCTGGGCTATCCTTCACATTTGAATCTATTGCCCCTTTCACAGCTTGTTAGCAGGCTATCTAGATAGACCAATGATTAAGTGATTACAAAGTTCCAGCCATTTGTCTGATTGATAATCATGCTCTGTCACATCCCAACCATGAGCTACTCTCACCATCTGTTGCCTTCACTCTTACTGTGTTCACCACAAATTTGTTATGTAATCTCAATTGAACCTTTACTGCTTCTAGGTAATCCTTTCACATTTCTTTAGTAAATTAACTCTCCCACTCACTACATTGGCTATATCTAACCTTTTTCATCGTTTCTGAAGCTGCCCTTGTACCTCCTCTCATCTGAGGATCTTGCTCCATTGATGAAAACAACATTGAGGCCATTCAGTGATATGCCTCCTTTTCTCACATTGCAAAAAAAACCCCATTATCTCTTTTGCTCCTACTTCATGTGAGGAGATAACCCTTTTTCTGTCAACCCCACTCTCTCTCTTATGTTCAATCTCACCCTATCTACTGGCTCCTTCTTGTTATATACAAATTCACACATGTTTCTCCTTTCCTTAAAAAGTCCTTATTTAAGGGAGCGGCTAGGTGGCACAGTTAGTAGAGCACCGGCCCTGGAGTCAGGAGTACCTGAGTTCAAATCCGGCCTCAGACACTTAACACACACACAAAAAAAGCTAGCCATGTGACTTTGGGCAAGTCACTTAACCCCAACTGCCCTCCAAAAAAAAGCAAAAAAAGAAAAAAAACAAAAGTCCCTATTTACCAGCTAGCTAATAACCTATATCTCTCCTCCCCTTCCAACCTGAACACCTTGATTAAGCCATTTGCACTCAGTGCCTATCAGAAAGTAAATTGATGATCATAGATTGGTGATCACAGACTCACACTGCTTCATCAAAAACAGACTAACACTAATAACCACTTAGTAGCAATATAGTAGCTCAGGGAAATACTAGATTTGACCAAAGCAGCTGACAATCTCATTCTATTCCTGTGAGATAAATGCAGAATTTTGACCAGGTTATAATAGAGTTGGGTAAAATTGGAATTAGATGAATGATTTGATCAGAACAATCTTTAACAATATCAGTTTGGATAGAGGCTTCCAGCGGAGAATTCAAGATATTGATGCTTGTATGGAAATATGATATTTAAAAATTAATTAATGACTTGCATAAAGCCATAAATAGAATACTTATCAAATTTGTATGTGACACAAAAAAGTGGAGGCAGAAATTTTTGGATGATAGCATCAATATTGAAAAAGATCACAAAATGGATTAGTTCAAATTAAATATAACAGAGATCTCTGTTACACAAATTAAAATTAAATGCAGCAGAATTGAAAGCCTTGAATTTGCTTTAAATAAAGTCAGTTTTACAAGTATAAGATGAAGAAATCATGATGAGATAGTAATTTATATGAAAAATAACTGGCTTCTTCAGTGGTTTTGATACTCAAAAATGAGTCATGGGTATAAAGTGGCAGTCTAAGAGGTTAAAACAGTGTATTAAAAGAGGGACAGTGGACAGAATTATAGTAGCGGTAGATGGAGTGAATAGAATGCGGGGTCTGAAATCAGGAAGATGCCTCTTCTTGAGTTCATTTCTGACTTCAATCACTAGCTGTGTGATGTTGGGCGAGTAGTTTAACCATGTTTGCCTGTAAGGGGAATCTGAAGCTCTTTCCTGCCCCTAGTCCCTTTGCTTAAGTGGCTCAAGTGACTCCGAGAATGTTCCCTGATTTGAAAGTGTACTCTGCCCCATAATAGGCTGAATGTGGTCACGTGGAGCCCATGGCGGGAGGCTTGCTTTTTGGGAATGGCCACACCTTGTTACTTTATAATTGGACAGTGGGTCAAGAGGGCTGTGACATTCCCTGACCCAGGAAAAGGCTATATATACACCCTGACGTGAAGTTTCCTTTGGGTCTCACTTTGAGAAGAGTTGTGTGATTTGGCCAGAGGAGACTCTGGGAAGGTGTTGA
>CM053600.1:2593598-2647642 GCA_028646575.1 Pseudocheirus occidentalis
CTCCCACTGCAACAGCCGCCTCCCGCTGCCTCCTTGCCCTGGGAGCAGTTTGGCCGGACCCGCTCTTCTCCTCCCCAGTTAGCAAAATCCACTGACCTTTCTCTTAGCCTTTTTGTCTTCTGGCCTGATAAATGTGGTAACTGTGCCTCCAGTGCAGCCAATCTGCTCTCCCCGCAGCTCCCCGCTCGATGCCCCAGGGCCTGAGCTGGCTGGGTTTTGGCCACGGGTCCCAGACTGCTGCGAAGAGCCCCGCCTGCTGCGCTGCCTGTAGTGTTTTCTGTCTTGTGGAGAGTTTTGGAGCTTGAAAATCTGTTTAGCGTCCCGTTTTATGAGTTTTTAGCGTGTTTGTGTGGGAGCTGTGGTGCTTTGCTGCTTCTACGCCGCCATCTTGGCTCCGCCCCCCAATAGTTCAACTCTTATAAGTTCCTTATGACTTCTTTTCCATGTTTACCTTCTCATGCTTCTTGTATTTGAATATCAGATTTTATATTCAGTTCTGATTTTTTCAGCAAGAATGCTTGAAAGTCTTCCACGTCATTGAATGACCATATTTCCTCCTGGAACATTATACTCAATTTTTCTGGGTAAGCGCTTCTTGGTTTTAGTCCTAGCTCCCATGATCTCTGGAATATCGTATTCCAGGCCCTTTGATCCCTTATGTAGAAGCTGCTAAATACTGTGTTATCCTGATTGTGTTTCCAGAGTATTCAAATTATTTCTTCATGGCAGCTTGTAATATTTTCTCCTTGATATGGGAACTCCAGAAACTGGATATAACATTCCTAGGAGTTTGTTTTTTGGGATCTTTTTCAAGAGGTGATTGGTGAATTCTTTCAACCTCTATTTTGGCCTCTGATTCTAAAATATGAGGGCAATTTTCCTTGAGAATTTCTTGAAGGATGATTTTTAGGGTTTTTTTGGGTTTTTTTTTCTGATTATGGCTTTTAGGTAGACCAATAATTTTTAAATTGTCTCTTCTGGATCTATTTTCCAGGTTAGTGGTTTTTTCAGTGAGATATTTCACATTGCCTTCTATTTTTTCATTTGTTTGGATCTGTTTAATAGTATCTTGAGTTCTCATAAAGCTGTTGGCTTCCATTTGCTCCACTCTATTATCAAGGAATTATTCTCTTCAGTGAACTTTTGAGATCCTTTTTCCATCTGGCAAATTAGACTTGTTACAGCACTCTTCTCTTCATTGGCTTTTTGGGCCTCTTTTGCCATTTGAGTTAATCTGTTTTTAAGGTTTTTTTTTCTTCAGTCAGGTTGTTGACCCTCTTTTCATGATTTTCTTGCATCATTCTCATTTCTTTTCCCAATTTTTCCTCCACTTCTCTTATTTGGTTTTCAAAATCCTTCTTAAACTCCCCTATGGCCTGTAAGCTGTTTACATTTTTCTTGGAAGCTTTTGGTGTGGGAGTTCTGACTGCATTGCTTCCTCCCATTCCATGCTTTGGTCCTTTTTGTCCCCCAAAAAGGAATCTAAGATTTGATTGCTGAGCTTGATTTGCTTCCTTTCCATGCTCATGCTGGCCGTCAATTAACTTGATTTTTGAGCCCCAGTAGATCTCTACTTCCAGGGGTAAGAGCTTTTTCCCAAATTCCTGGGGGTTTTTCAGCTGCCAGAGCTATTAGGAGGCTGCCATCTCTATAGCCTCCACCAGCTTTGGCTCACTGGTGAGCCAAACACATACCTCAGGACGACCACCAAAGACCATGCTTCTGATCCAGGCAGGTTAAAGAAAGAGCACTTAGCCTCTGAATGATTGCCTGGCCCCCCTGAAATCTATAGGCTGTGAGCTCTAAAGCAGTCACATGAATGCAGCTGCAGGGCCGCCCTTATACTGCTTTGTTGCCCTTGGGGCAGATGGCCAGACCTGCTTTTCTTCTCCAAATTTGGCTGAATTCCACTGACCTTTCACTTTGTCCTTGGCTCTTATGGGTTGATAATTCTGGAAACTGCCACAACTGCTGGTGATCCACTCTCCTGAATACTCCTGCCACGCCTTTTCCTGGCTGCCCTAGGGCTAACCCATGGTTTCAGGTCCAGCTGATTTTGACTCCCAGTGTGCTATGAAGAACCCTTCCTTTCTGCCTGCTGGGCTGCCTTTAGCAGGAGCCTTGTTTCTCTGTACTTTTGTGGGTTCTGGAACTCTAAAAGTTGTTTAGAGTCATATTTATACATATTTGAGGTGGTTATGATGGGGAGCTGTGGAGTTCTCCTGCTTCTATGCCACCATCTTGACTACACCTCCCCAGAAAGGAATTTTCTTAATTGAATAGATTGTAAATACAATCAGATAAGAGAGGTGACAAAGTGTCTACTGAAATTACAACCCATAATATCTGTGTTTCTTTTATAATTAAAATGACATAACATAGTATATGTTTATAAAATATTAAGATAAGAAAAGTCCCATTATTCAAGGTAGTATCTGCTCAAGGGACCTTGTCCTTGGTAGTCATTAACAGAAGAATGTTCTGAACAGTTTCACTTGGCCTTGTAGTGTTGACATAAGAAGGATCACTTTGATTTCATTCAAAGAACTTACTATGTCTATGATGCCACAGAATGCAAAGCATCATGGTAGATTAAGCTCAGAGGGGACCACAATGTCTCTCTTGATTGGCCAATCCAGGTTATAGGCCTTTCTCAGATCTTGGGGGTTCAAAATGGTTTGCTGAGAGGTCTATATCCTCTAGAGGAGACATATATATTGATTCTAAACTGGAAAGAAAAACAGAGAAATGGAAACGGGATATTGCCAAGTTATTACCCCAAAGCAATCATTTAATATACGTTTCTATTAAATGGGACCAAGTTCTGAAATCTGTAATGGGAATTAGGAAATGAAAATTTGTGTTGGGAGGAGGACGGAGGGAGAAGAGACATCACAATTTTTCATGTTTATCTCAATAACTTTATTACATTATTAAGAAAAGAAGGGAAGATGATGGAGTAGGTCAGAAATTTCCAAGTTCTCCAGATTTCCTCCCAAATAGAAAAAAAATCCAAATGAAATGAATATAGAGCAATAAAAATAAAGGGGCAAAGCATTTGTCCCTCTAAGACAGCGGTTCTCACCTGGTGGGTTGTGACCCTTCTGGGCGTTGAATGACCCTTTCACAGGGGTCACAGGGGTTGCCTAAGACCATCAGGAAACACGTAGTTCCAATGGTCTTAGGAACTGAGACACTGCTCCTCTATCTGTCTCCTGGTGGGTCCACCCACGTGTAGATGTGCCCACATATGAGTATTAAAGGGTCGCAGCATTAGGAAGGTTGAGAACGACTGCCCTAAGACGTCTTGAGAAGCAGACCCTAGAGTAGGGTCTATGACTTGAGGTTTAATCTGAATGAAGTGCAGAGATATCTTGGCCAACTTCACTGAATAAACAAAAGGTGGTGGGCCTTGAATAAAGCAGAATCGGTCTCAAGAAATTTTACCTCAACTTTCACTATTCAAGGTACCGAGAAATTTCAGCTCGTGAACTTTTACCTCACAAACTTTTATCTAAAGAATAGCAGATGCTTGAGTGAAGAAAGACTGAAGGACTCCCTGCTCTTTCCAGAAGTCAAGACCACAGGTGCTGACCAGATTGATCCTGGAGTATGACTGAGGGTGAGGAGAAGTATGAAGAAGTCGTATGAGTGTTGTACTGCAGGGAGCTAGAACATTTGGGGGACATCACTGTGGGGGAGGGGAATAAAAGAGGAGGCCCCCTCAGCCAGAAAATAACAGTTAGAAGGACCTGAGGCCTAAGGCAAAATTACCCACAATTCAGGATTAGAGCCTGAAAATAATATTATTCTACTAAAAATAAAATGAGACAAATTAAAAATAAAAAAGGAATAAGCAAAGGGAAAAGGAGTTGACCATTGATAACTACTTTGGTGTAAAATAAGATCTGGGTTCATATTCAGAGGAAGATAGAGAGATAAGAAAAGAAACTACTACTACTACCCTAAAGAGTAATGTCAAATGGTCAGAAACCCCAAAAGAAATCCCGAAGAACTTAAAAAGGAATTTTTAAAAAATCAAATGACAGAGAATGAAAAAAATAGGAAAAATAAAGATAATTCAAAACTGTGAAAATAAAGGTTATCCAATTAGAAAGGGAGAGACAGAATCTTAAGGAAGAACACAACTCCATGAAAACTAGAACTGAACAAGTGAAGGGAAATTATAAGATACAAAGGTATATAACTAGAAAAAATGAAAGAGAAGCTGAAACATCTTATTAGAAAACCAACTGATCTAGAGAACAGTTTAAGGAGAGACAATATAAAAATGGTCAGTTTACCGGAAAGTTATGATCAAAAAAAGAAGCTGGAAAAATATTACAACAAATAATAAAGGAAACTTGCCCTGAAGTTCTAGAAAGTGAAAATCAAAATTCACCGATCATTACTTGAAAGAGATCCTAGGGGGAAAAATATATTTGAGGAATGTCATAGCCAAGTTTCAAAAATCCAAGGTTAACGAGAAAATGCTGCAAGCAATGAGAAACACACACACACTCACACACACACACACAACTTAAACCCTGCAGAAAAATAATAAGACCTAGCAGCTTCTACACTAAAAGACCATATATCTTGGAGCTTTACTCTTTGAACAGCTAGAGTTGCATCCAAAAATAACTTATCCAGCAAAGTTGAGTATAATCCTGAATGAAAAAAAGACATTTGATAAACTGAAAAATTTTCAGGTACTTTTAACAACAAAAACAGAACTCAATATAAATTTAATATAAAAGATCTAGAAAAAATAAGGAAAACATTAAGACGAATTATAAAGGACTGATTAACATCAACTGTTTACTTATGATACATAGAAGTGTCATTAATACTTGTAATTATTATTAGTAATAATATTCTTTTAAAATTTTAAAAATTATCCTTACTAAGGTAGCTTGAAAAAAAGGTTGGGACTGAATTGTGCATGATGAAGTGATTCTAAAAAAACAAAATTGGGTAGGAAAAGGTTAAAAGAAGAAATTATCTCATTAAAAAGGGGCAGGAAAAGAACTACTCTAGAGAAAGCAGGTAGAGGTTGAGGGCTGGTATTATTGGAACCTCACTCTCATTTGCATTGTAGAGGAAACAATATATACAACTGAAGAGGTTTATAAGTCCTCTGAACTTCTAGGGAGATGAGCAGACTGTAGGATAGAGTGGAGAAGGGGCCTTTAGAAAGTTATATAGATTAAGATTCAGATGGCTGGGTGGATATATATATATGTATATATGTATGTATGTATACTTACACATATGTCTATATAGGAGGCTATATATGCATATGAATACATATCCGAACATGTGTGTATATGTGTACATAGAGGGCATAGGATCAATTGAATACGAACAGATGATACTTTAAAAGGCAAATTCTGAGGTGGGAGAGGACTAGAATGAGAGGAGACAGGGAGAGACAAAATGGGGTTAATCATCCCATGTGTAAGAGGCAAGGGATAACTGTTACAACTTTATTTTCATCTACTCTCATTGAATCTGGCTTAGGGAAGACATGGCGTAAACTCTAAACTGGGAATCATGCCACACAAGAGAGTAGGGGGCATGGGGATGAGAGGCAGGAAGACGGAGGGGAGGACGGGGTCTGGGGGAGGGATGCTGGATGCTCACACTTCAATAAAGGGACAGGGACAGGGTAGAGAACAGAACAAGAGGGGAGGGATAGGAAGGAGGGACATATGATCACTGTCACAATATATCCACTATAAAGATGTCCTGTATAATCACACCTACACAGCCTGTATTGAATTGGTTGTCCTTCCACCAGGGGTGGGTGACAGGGGAGGAACAGAGAGAATCTAGAATTTAAAGCTCTGCAATACCTGCAACTAGGAATCAAGATACACAGGGGTTGGGGTAAGGAGACCCTCCCTGCCCTACCAGAAAGTTAGAGAGCGGACCCAGACCAGGGGAGGGGCTCTACAGTGGGTGGCTGTTTTGGGGTTGGGGTAGGGGAAAGATGGGGGGAAATTTTGTAATTCAAAAATCTCATGAAAATGAATGATGTAAACAAGAAAACAAATAAAATTTATTACAAAAAAAAGAATATGAGTCATTCCCCAATTGATAAATGGTCAAAGCATATGAACAGGCAATTTCCAATGAAGAAATCAAAACAACTTATAGTCACATGAAAGGTTGCTCTAATTCATTATTGATTAGAGAAATTCAGGTTGAAACAACGTCAGGATATCATTTTACACTTATCAGACTCGCTAAAATGATAAAAGGGGAAGTGACAAATGTTGGAGATCATGTAGATAAATTGGAACACTAATTCACTGTTGGTGGAATTGTGAACTCATCCAACCATTTGGAGAGGAATCTAGAATTATGCTGAAAGAGTTATTAACCTACCTATGCCTTTTGACCCAGAAATATCACTACTTGATCTGTTTCCAAAGATGATTATGGAAAAAGGCAAAGAATCTCCATGTTCTAAAATGTTTAAAGCAGCTCTCTTTGTGGTGGCAAGGAACTGAAAATTGCGTGCATGCCCATCAATTGAGGGATGACTGAACAAGTCATGGTATATGATTGTAATGGAATACTTCTGTATTATAAGAGATGATGAGCTCAATGATTTCAGAAAAAAATGTGGGATGATTTTATGAAATAATGAAAAGCAAAATAAGCAGAACCAATAGAATACTTAATACAAAACAGTAATACTCTTTTAAGAAAGACTGAGCAAACAAGTTATTTTGACTGTTACAAATACCTTAGCTATAATAGACATATGAAGA
The DNA here is from genome assembly GCA_028646575.1 of Pseudocheirus occidentalis. NCBI lineage: Eukaryota > Metazoa > Chordata > Mammalia > Diprotodontia > Pseudocheiridae > Pseudocheirus > Pseudocheirus occidentalis. The sequence goes on from CM053600.1 coordinate 2,600,381, forward strand.
AAGACATTTTCTGTATTTAGAGAAAGAAATGATAAATAGATATGTATTAACTTTGCACATATATACCTATTTGTGTCTAATGGTAGCCATCTCTAGGGCAATGGATGGGGAGGAGGGAAAAAAGAAATTTACATCATAATTTTGTTGTGTATTTGAAAGGAAGACAAAGATTTGCAGTCTTGTGTGCAATTATCTTTTTTTATGTAGTATGCTATGGACATGTTTCCTTTATTCCATAAATTCAAAATACATTTTTAAAAAGGCAAAAATAAAGCCTTCTCTCAATATCTTTTTCTCCTAGAGGTGGAGTGATTTTACATGGTATTATATATTTTGAAAATATCTATCTATTTGAGGAATTTTTATCTTTGTGTTGATTTTGTTCAGTTGTTCCTTTGTGTCCAACTCTTTATGACCTCAGGGACCATCACACACCAGGCTCTTGTATCTTTCACTATTTATCAGAGACTGTTCAGTGATAACTATTCATCATTTCCATGACACTATCCACCATATCCTCTGCCATCCCCTTTTCCTTTTGCATTCAATCTTTCCCAACATCAGGGTCTTTTCAAATGAATCCTGTCTTCTCATCATATAGCCAATGTATTTAAAATTGAGCTTCAGTACTGGACCTTCCGGTGAATAGTCTGAATTAATTTTTAAAATTATTGGTTAATTTTATCTCCTTGCTATCCAAGTGACTGTTAAAATTCTTCTCTAGCACCACAATTTAAAAGTGTCACTTTTACAGTGTTTAGCTTTCCTTATATTCCAACTCTCACAGCCATACATTGCTACTGGAAAAACCATAGGTTTGACTCTACAAATCCTTGTTGGGAAGGCAATTTCTCTGTTTTTTAGTATACTGTTCAACTTTGCCATAGCTTTTCTTCAAAGGAACAAGTGTCTTTTAATTTCATTGCTACAGTTGTCATCTGCCACAATCTTTGAGCCCAAGAATATAAAATCTGATACTGCTTCCATTTCTTCTCTCTCTATTTTCCAGGAAGTGATGGGACTCGTTGCCAAGGTTTAGTAAAATAATATTATTTCATTAACATTATATTATTTAGTTGCTCCTGCCTATGGCTGTTTGTTTTAACCAGTTATTTGTCTGGACTAGTTTATGAATTACATTTAAAACTATTAATAAAATCTATAGTAAAAATTCTTTATTTTCACATTCTGTAAAAAAAAGGCACATATCTTCTTTACATGGTATCTACCATTCCACATAGCACTACCAACTATTTCCTCAGGGCTTATGTAACAGAAAATAAGAGGTTAAGAGATCATTATAGCATTTAATAAAATTTAAATTTATACATATATATGTGTGTATGCATATGTATATAAATACACATATATATGTATGTGTGGATATATAAAATTTCTAAACACTATAATGAATATTATAATATTTAAGTTAACATGGAAATAGATTTTCTTTTTTTTTTAGGCTTGGATTATTGGTTAGATAAAACCTAGAATTTGTGTCAGTTTTAAGCATACTAGCTGTTTTTAATGATAAACAACATAGTTGAAAACAATCAGAGTTAGGGTTACAAAGAGTAAAATGTTGTATGGAGAGTTACTATAATTTTTAAAACAACAAACTGACAAAATCTCTTTGTGGATTTTTGAATTCATATTCTCTTTAATGGGCAGGCTCTATATGGCTAACAGGAACTTATTTCTCTATATACAACATAAAGAATATGAATACTGTTTAAAGAATTCTTCTATTCTGACCGATGGAATTCCACCCTATCTAGAGATAAAGTACAGCGCTGTTCTCCATACTCAAAGGAAGAATGACAAAGATGAAGCAACTGGACGAGGCTCTGGTCAAGTTCATTTCATTCTAATTCTTACTAATTTTGACATCTTGGGCAAAATGTTTAATTGGAGATTTTACTTCTCACATTTCCCATTTAACATTATTGAAAGATAATATTAACTTTCCTGCTCACCTCACAGAACTATTATGAATTTTTTCAGAAACTGAAGAGTTGTATAGCTAATAAGCATTCTCATTGCTACGCTATCTTCTCAATTCTTCTAAAATAAGTAAATGAGAGCAAATGATTTTGTATATATAATTAAACTTAGTGTAGCCCACTAGTATGTCCATCTTCTGAAATATCAATATGAAGGGAAATTGACAAAATTGAATCCTAATTCTAAATGTGCTAATAACATTATCAATTTGAAAATAAATTAAATTGATATGACCAACCAATCAGTTCGGAGACTAAGTGTTGAATCCCTTCACCATGAACTTGCAGAAACAAAACAAAACCTAAAGGAAGGAATCATACACTAGAAGCAAAGCAACTGTAGTTCCTTTCACAGGATAAGAAATAAAGGAGTAAAACATGACAGTAGTCTTAGGCAGTAAGAAGGGGAGAATGCCAAACACCAAAGTGCTCAACTAGCAAAACTCTAGCATCTGCCTCCATGCTCAGGTAGAGTAACTAAACGTACCTGAAAATTTAAGCTTGGAGATCCACTCAGAAATTTTCTTCCTGTTATGGTCTCTGCTGACACCCTTGACACTTGCCTTTCCACCATGATCTTATAGTAAGTAATAAGCTGTGGTAACTCCACATAGTGTAGGTAAGGTCTTTTTTAAAGGGGAAAGGAAATTATGTTTCCTATCTCCTGGAAGGTCTCCTAGCTTAGGTAACCCCCAAAACAACAGAAATTATATGAGCACTCTACCCCACTACCAACTCTGTCAGAAGTGACAGATGATGATTGGTTCAGGGAATGAAAGATCAGAAGACTCTAAGGCAGGAAAGTCCGCAGGTACAGCTGAAGCAAGACTGTAGGAACTGGAATCAGAAGTCAGGTGGGACAAGTCACAAAGGATGGTGAAAAGTAAATTCCCCAATACAAGAAGAGCCTAAGATGCCTTGAGGTCCAGTACCAAAATCAGTAATTGAAAGGGAGGAGGAGTAAGAAAGTGAGCAACAGGAAAATGCAAGGGGGGAGTATATTAAAATCACCCAAAAGGATAAAAACTCCACTAAGAATCAGGAGAGAAAATACTAAAATTAGAAGTGTGAGCTCAATGCAGTGTCTGCTACAAAGTGTGTATTTAATAAGTGCTGTTGACTTATTACCTACCAAGACATTAAGGAAATATTAAACAACAACAAATGAATATTGCAAGAAAAAAGAATCAAAATCTGATGAAACACAAAACCCTGTGTATGTCCAAAGAGCATGAATTTGCATGAATGATTCAAAAGAGAAATCCAAATCTTGAGAAAAGTTTAGAGGGGAACACACAGCCAACGGAATGTATGAACATCTCTAGAGATTTGGTTAGTCAGCTCTGTGTGACTAACAGCAATGTACTTTTCTACATACAACATAAAGAATATGTATTAAGGGCTTCGGTATTAAATGATCATAAGACAAATGAACACAGCACATAAGGGGGCTGCTAGCACAGGTTCACCCTTGATCTGGTCAGACAGGAAAGACACTAAGAAGGGGTTGACAATCTGATTTTATTCTAGTCTAGTTTCTCAGAAGAAGACTGCTGATAATGGGAGCACAGACTCCCACATCATTCCCTAATCACCCTTCTAACAAGGGCCAATGAAAAGGGAGGGGGCAACTACCCCTACGTCTCAATGGGGTCAGTCAAGACAAGCACAACTAGTGCATCCCCTAAATCTCCTCAAGCCTCAATGGAGGTCAGTTAAAGCACACAGCATTCATGCATTCAACCCTAAGGTTCCCCATTCACTGACCAATGACTACCTCTTTTATAGGGTAAACAGACAAGGAAGCCAAATTGCCAGTAACAGCCTCACAAGTTGACATCACCCCATATCCCTGTATGTCACTGCACATCCACAGTGCATGTTTATATTATTTATCATTACATAATGCTGCCCAAGTGTAGTGGAGATATTTTGAACCATAACTGGGGGATCTCATATCTAATACCTGGGAACAAGAGATTGTTATGGTTATGAATCCTGGGAAACTGAACTCTAAGAAATAATAACAAAAATCCACTTTACACACACCCAAATCCACATTAATTACACTAAAATTCACCTTACTTACAAAATTGATATTTGGTATTGAAAGAACAAAATCTAGAAAGAGAAAACTATATTGAGAACCTAGGGAGAAGAAAACATTAAGCTTAAGAGAGTGGTTAACAGCGCTAAAGACTGCAGAGAGGTCAAGAAAAATGAGGATTGAGAAAAGGCCATATGACTTCACCGGCAACTTTGGAGAGAGTAGCTTTAGTGGAATGTTGAGGTCAGATGTCAGATTGTAGAGGATTAAAAAAACAGTGAGAGGAAAGTGAAGGCATCTATTACAGATGATCTTGAGCTTAGCCACAAAAGGTACAAGGGAATTATATCAATAATTACTGGGAATAGAAGGAGAAAGTGAAAGTTATTTAGGATGAGGAAGTAATGAGCATGTCTGTAAGAAGTAGGGAAGAAACGAGCAGTCAGGGAGAAATTGAGGATAAGTGAGAGACTGAGGGTGATATAGGCCTCAATCTGTGGAAGATGATAGGTTAAATGGAGGAGGGAAAGAGGTCTTCCTTGGTAAAGTGTAGGGACACCTCATCATGTGATACAGAAGGAATAAAAAGTAGGAGAAGGCATCTGAGATGAGGCAAATTTTGGTTAATTAAAAAACATTTAATATAATTTTTAAATGTCTTTTCACATTTCTAAGACAGACTATTTCACTTTGGGATTCATTTAATTATTAGGAAACATTTTCATACCCCAATTTTTTTTCTCTGTCACTACTACAAATTTTGCCTGCTTCTTTCTGAATAGAACAGTGAAAATCTAATCACTTACATAACAGGTTTTCAAATACTTGAAGACAGATGGCATGTACTGTATCTCAAAAAAGAAGCAGACGACAAAAGGACATAGGATGTTTATTAAGTGCTTAGCTTGTGCAAAGAATTTGTCTTGGCACTGGGAATACAAAGAAAGAAAAAGAAAAACCATCCTTCCCCTCCAGAAACTTATATTTTACCATTTGGGCATACCTGAATTTTATTATTATGTAGCTCACATTCTGCCATTTTATTCAGAAAAATAACTTTAGATGCTTCATTGAATGCTTGCTAAAAATTCTACAATATGCCCTTGAGCAACCATGCTAGTAATTCTGTCAATCACATTCTTTTTCTTTTTAATCCCCAAAACCTAGTAAGGGCCTGGAACATACCAAGTACTTAATTAAACGTATCCTAGATCTAACCAAATTGTAGAAAATGAATTGAAGCAAACCTGGTACAAACTGTCATCAAATCATCTATGTTGGTTTTTAATGCTCCTTGTTTGTCTTTCTAGGCACTCACAAACCATAATTAATAATATATTTAAAGCTCACCAAGAATAAAAAAAAAACAAATGTATCAAAGTATACTTGTAGATTCCACTGTCTCCTTTCTTTTGAAAAAAATGGAACATTTATCTTTCAGTAATCCTGGGTCACTTCTTCTGTTTTCTACAATCCTTCACAGATTTTTCTAGGTTAAAAATCCCTTCATCTATACAAATGATTCATTGGGCTATGTGGTATATTTATTATTCATTTTCTTTTTTAAGTATTATTTATTATTTTCTGAACTTAAGAGATATAAAAATATTTCCATAGTATAGAATAGAAAAAAGATAATTGTATATGAAATGTCAAATCTATTATATGTGACTTGCTACTTCTTTTAAATATATAACAAATTGATCATTTAACTTTCTTTTTTTTCTTTTTCCTTCCTTCTCCCCCCCACTAGAGATGGCTTTCATTAGGTATAAACATGTATATATGTGTGTATACATCTACACATATATGTATATGTATGCATATGTGTATGTGTATACGTACATATGCATGTATTTTATGTGTAACACTATTTTATACTTCTATGTATAAGCCTATCTCTGGATGCACACGTCCTCCTCCTTCATGTGTCCTTTGTAGTTAATCATTTCCCATAAGGCTGCCTATCCAATTTTTCTCTCATATTTTGTTCCATAGATTTCTGGAGCCAGAATGGTCATTTGAAAAGCTTAGGTGAGTAACACAGAAGTAGCTATGTACAGCACTCTGCTGTTGTAGAAAACCCCAATTCTCACAAAAACAAGAGGAAATCTACCAGCTGTATCAATCAGCTAAAATTCCAAGACTCTGAGGAGGTAACAACCTGAAAAATTAAGAGTAGAGAGGCTAATCCCTAATGTACCAATAGCAGCCTTCCTCCACTGGCTCCCACATTCTGATCAGGGGCCACAATGAGACCTGATGGTTCAAGCTCTGGGATTCATTTAGCCTTTGTTAGTCGGCCTTGTTCCTTTTCTCACCCCACCATTCTGTAGCAGTAAGGAAGGTAACAATTCTGCTTGGCTGCCTTGTGCAAAGTCAATAGCAATACAGGAAAACCGAAATGTTCTCTGCCTTGGGAGAAAGGGGTACATTGAGCTCATTTGTTCTGCTCATTGCCTCTTTGTATATAGTGGTTTGTACATCATCTCCCTCATTAAATTGTAAATTCCTTGAATACAGAACTGTATTCAACTGTATTCCCTTTGTATCCCTAGCACTTAGCAAGGCACCTCACATCTAGCAAGTACTTTGTAAAATCCCATTGACTTGAGAAAGGTAAGTCTCTTCCAAGATATCTCAATGAATCCAAACGTGTCTGAGTAAATATTTTAAGACAAAGGAAAATGAATTAACACTTCATAAAGGGGAGGAAGTTGTGGATTTCAAAGAGAACATTGAACAAGAGCAGGATGTTCCTTAACACTTGAAGTGATAAAAAAGAATTGGGAAATTATAATTTATTGTCTACAAAGCAGAAATAACTGGAAGAAGAAAAAGACCTGAATCCTTGGTAGTTAGTTTTTCTAAAGAAATGAAAGACTAAACAACTGGGAATATGAATAAGGAAAAGTAAAGGATAATCTGTAAGAATAAAAATGAAAAGTAATTGTGTAAAAAGGAACACATGATCAACCAAACAAGAAAAACATGATTTTGAAGAAAAGATAATTGATGTGTTAAAGAAAATAGGCCTTAACTTAACGAACATGGCAAGCCAAGAAAACTGAACATAGGGGTGGCTAGGTGGCATAGTGAACAGAGCACTGGTCCTGGAGTCAGAAGGAACTGAGTTCAGCTGTGTGACCTTGGGCAAGTCACTTAACCCCAACTGCCCTCCCCCCCCCAAAAAAAAGAAAAATAAAGAAACTTGACCATCGTGGTAAAAGAAATAATACAAGAAAACTATTTAGAAAGTCTGAATACAGAAAACAAAGTCCCAAAGGAAAGGATTCACAGATTGCTGATGGAAATAAGCAAGCAAACAAAAAGCCCCTGTTCCAAACTCCAAGATTCAAAGTGATTAAATTTAATCATTCAGATTTTAAACAATAAATTCTCTAAGGGACCAGCAGATGTTAAAATATATCTAAATTAGATAAATAGATATATGAAACATGCTACTATTATGGGAATTTTTCTATTTCTTTGATCTTTATCTTTTGGTTAATATTAACCACATCTGACCAAAACCTGTCCCACAGTATATAAAATTTATTAAAGAGGCTTAAGCATTATTTAGATAAGAAGTCAGAAAAAGAATTTCAATTGTTTCAGCTCCTTGGTGACATGTAAATCTTCCTCATCAATGGCTTGTTTATGAATCCTCTAATTGTGTTTCAATCTGTAGCCTGACTTAGTTTACCTATAGAGTTTATTTGATGAAGTTTGTTTCCTTAGGGGATGTATGAGAATATGATTCTATTGAACTGTTTGTTCAAGGAAGTGTGGGATTATGGATCTCTCTTCTCTTTAACTTTTGTAGCCTAAAAGAAATGTATAAGACCACAAAATATAAATGAATTATTTTTCTATCACTCTGATGTAATTGTACCAATTAAAAACTTACAAGAATCCTAATGATTCTTCAGGTTTTCTCTGAGACCTGAACTGGTGCTTGAACATGATAATAAAACCAAGGTTTTTTGTTTTTTTTTAACATCTATAACATGTGTATTGTGGTAAGTACATACTTGGCAGCACTAACACAACACTTACACTCAGAGAGGAGTTATTTCTCACTACCAATCAGCTCACAGACAGATGACTCACACATAGGAGATAGACTCAGGCTAGGGAATGAGACATATTTTTTTATATTGCTTATACTATAATCATAATTTATTGACTTTTCCAATTTGTTTTAAGAACTTTGTTTTCCTTTTTTCTCCATGTGACACAGTTGGAGGGAGAGAAAATGCAGTTGTTGTCAGTTAAGAAATAAGTTTTTAAAAGGAAATTAATATTGAAAGTGACAAAAAATATTAAAAACTTACAAAATAAATATATGGAAGGCGGAAACAAGGACAGGTAATGAATAATAAATGTAAAACCATGCTGTAGCCCTTTAAGAGTGCATTAGGGGCATTAAAGCTTACTTAGTGTCAGGAATAATAACTCAGAATAAAGCAAAACTGTCAGTGAATAAAAGGACAATAAAGTACAGATTTAAAAATACTATCATGGGACCTAGGAAGAGGAAAAGAAAAGAAAAGAATGAACCATTGCTTGAAGTAGGTAGGAATATAAAAGTGCAGATGGAAGAGAGGACAAATCGTCTATGTTCTCTGTCACATAAAATTATTTGTGAAAAGGATGTGAGAATGAGGTAGTAGTAGGTCACATTAAGTGTCCCTGATTTATTCAAGTTAACTGGAAAAGACAAACCACATCCCAGGGTACCAAAACAATAACAGATTTGATTCTGTCAATTCAGTCAATAATTATTTATTAAGTAACTAACATGTTCTAGGCACTAGGCTAAATACACACACACACACACATTTATATCCACTTCACCTATCCTCATACTGAGAAAAGTTTCATAAGTTACAATTCTCATTTTTCCATGTTGGCATGTAAATAGTTCAACTTTGATAGTTTCCTTATGATTTCTTTTCCATGTTTACCTTCTCATGCTTCTTGTGTTTGAATGTCAAATTTTCTGTTCAGTTCTGGTTTTTATCTCAAGAATGCTTGAAAGTCCTCCACTTCACTGAATGACCATATTTTCCCCTGAAACAATATACTCAGTTTTGCTGGGTAGATGATTCTAGGTTTTAATCCTAGCTCCCTTGATCTCTGAAATATCATATTCCAGGCCCTTTTATCCCTTAATGTAGAAGCTGCCAGATCCTGGGTTATCCTTAGTATTTCCATAGTATTCAAATTGTTTCTTCTTGGCAGCTCGTAATATTTTATCCTTGATCTGGGAACTCCAGAACCTGACTATAACATTCCTAGAAGTTTTCTTTGGGGGATGTTTTCAAGAGGTGATAGGTGAATTCTTTCAAGTTCTATTTTGACCTCTGGTTCTAAAATATCACGGCAATTTGTCCTTGAGAATACCTTGAAAGATGCTTTCTAGGTTATTTTTCTGATCATGGCTTCCCAGTAATTTTTAAGTTGTCTCTCCTGGATCTGTTTTCCAGGTCAGTGTTTTTTTCAACAAGATATTTCACATTGCCCTCTACTTTTTCATTTGTTTCATTTCATTTCTCATAAAGTCATTTGCTTCCATTTGCTCCACTCTAATTCTGAAGGACTTATTCTCTTCAGCGAGCTTTTGAGATCCTTTTTCATCTGAAAAATTTGTTTTTTTAAAGCACTATTCTCCTCATTGGCTTTTTGGGCCTCTTTTGCCATTTGGAGTAGTCTATTCTTTAAGGTGTTATTTTCTTCAGTCAGGTTGTTGACTCTCTTTTCGTGATTTTCTTGCATTGTCATTTCTCTTCCCAATTTTTCCTCCACTTTTCTTATTTGGTTTTCAAAATCCTTCTTAAGCTCCTCTATGGCTTGTAACCAGTCTACATTTTTCTTGGAAGCTTTTGGTGTGGGAGTTCTGACTGTGTTGTCTTCTTCCTGTTCCATGCTTTGATCTTTTTTGTCCCCTAAAAAGGAATCTAAAGGTGGATTGCTGAGCTTTCTTTACTTCCTTTGTCTGCTAATGTTGTCAGTTACTTGACTTTTGGGCTCTGTAGAACTCTGCCTTCAGAGGGGAGAGCTCTGTCCCAAATTACAGGGGTTTTCCCAGCTGCTGGAGCTATCAGGAGGCCACCACCATCTCTGCTGCTCCCTCCAGCTTTGGCTCACAAAAGGTGAAAACACACCTCAGGGCCACCACCCAAGACCACAATCCAGATCCAGGCAGCTCAAGGCAAGAGCACTTAGCCTCTGAATGATGGCTTGGCCCCCTTGTAATCTGCAGACTGGTAGCTTCTGAAGCAGCCAAATGGAGGTGGCTGCAGGGCCACAGCTTCAGACTGCTTTTAGCTCTGGAGGCAGTTCAGCCAGACCCTCTCCCCAAAATTTAGCCGAGTTCTACTAACCTTTTCCCTTTGTCCTTAGCTCTTATGGATTGGCAATTCTGGAAACCACCACAGCTGCCAGTGATCCAGTCTCCTGAGAGTTCAAGGTGGGACTTCTCCTGGATGGCCTGAGACTAAAACCACATGGGGCTGGACTCTGCTCCTAGTGCACTGATATGAGCTCTTTCCAACCATCTGCCCGGTGCCATCAGCAGGAGCCTTGTTTCTCTGTCATTTTATGAGTTTTGGAGCTCCAAAATTAGTTGAAAGTCATATGTTATAAGTATTTGAGGTAGTTACGGGAGGAGCCATGGAGTTTCTCTGCTTCTACTCTTCCATCTTCCATGCATGGTCTTCCAGAAGACAAACCTTATTTCATTTTTTTGACAGGATAATTATAATACTATATTGTATCAATATTTCAGCAAAGCAATTGATGAAGTCTCTCATGCTATCCTTGTTAACAAGATGAGATAAGGTAGATTAGACTGGTATAACTGGATGAACAGTAAATACAGAATTGGATCAATAAGAAGAACAAAATAATCATTTAATGTCAACTTTAAAGGAAGATCTCAAAAGGTGTATCTCAGGGATTTGTCCCTTAGTCTTATGCTATTATTACATTCTTTATCATTTTTTAATGAAGACTCTTGGTTTGCTTTTGGATTTTATTGATGGAAAAAATGTGAAAGTGATAGCTGTCACTGAATGAGAAGGTCAAGACTTTCAGAAATATAAACAGGTTAAACCAACAGACTGAAGGACAAACTGAAGATACAATTCAATATTCAAAATATAGTCTGAAACTTACTTGAGTTAAAAAAGTAAAATATGAAGGGTATGCTTAGAAAATGATCCTTATTAGATCAAGTCAACAGACAATTATTAAACACCTATGGCATGACTATTGCAGATATAGAGACAAAAAGGAAAAGAAAAATAGTCCTTATTATTTAGGATCTTGTTTTCCTTGAGTTGATATACCATGAATATAGTTATGAAAATGCAAGATAACTAGAATGATTAGAAGACACTAAGACATAAGACAAATTAGAGAAAAGTAGTTAGTCCAATTTTCCAGGGACACACAATACATTAAAGATAGCAATGAAGAATAAAGCATGGGTACTAGCAAAGAGGGAAGTTCGGGGTGCAAATTCCACTTCAGATCCTTGGAAAGTCAATTTCTCTTAGTTTCCTCATCTATAAAATGAAGATATTTACACCTACCTCATAGCTGTTTTGAACATGGAATGGGACAACTTATATAAAGCACTTTGTAAATAATAATTTGTAGTAGTAAGGGGTGGAGAGGGAATATGACAGAGTAGCAGAAAGAAGTATAGCCAAGTTCAAAAAAAATCAAACTTAAGTGATATTTCCAATCCAGGTTAGCATACAGAGGAACACAAGAGAGGTTTGCAGACACTAAAGATTGGGTCTAACAAGCATCCAATTTTATAGAGCAGTTGAATGACCTTTTCCCAGGTGTCACAGGGGTCACCTAACACCATTGGAAAACACATATTTCCAATGGTCTTAGGAATCTCTTCTATCCATCTCCAGGCGAGTCCTCCCACATGCAGACATACCCACATATGACTATTAAAGGGTCTCAGAATTAGGAAGGTTGAGTGAGAACTAGTGGTATAGAGGATTTCAGTGTGAAGTAGGTAGTGAAAAATGACCAAGACTGGGCACCAGGGCAAAAAGTGGTCACTGATTCATATAGAATATCCTGATCTTATGAAGGAATAGATACCAACTGAGTCTTCCTATTCTCCAGACTATGGTGAAGCATGTGGGAGTCAGGGAGTTCCTGGTGGTGGCCCTTGTCTGTTCCACCACACTGGAGTTTAGTATCTCCCACTAGTTTGCTAAGTTTCGTCTTACTACTGGCTTGCTGACATGCTTCCCATCCTGGATTGTACTTCCCTCTTATGTAAATTAGACAGACCTTTCTTACCAACATTCCAAGTTTCTTGGGCTAAATGATTGTTTAACCCCATATTTTTGCTAGTTCTGCTGTTCTAGGATTTGTTTAGGGGCACTCTTTTATGGCTATTTGGGGCTCAATGTGGGTGAGTTACAGCAATTTACTGCTTACTCCACCACTTTGACTCTTGGAAGCTCTTTCCTTACAGAATCTTTGCCAAGAAAAACCCCCTACGGTGTCACAAAGAGTTGAACACGACTGAATGACTGAACAGCCTCCCTCCAAAAGGAGTGGAAGAACCCAAGAACACACACATTTAGCCCACATGTTCATTACCTCTAAAAGCATGAAAAACACAACCCAAACTTAAAGTCTAAGGTCAAGAAGTAGGCTAGAAGAATGAGCAAACAAAGAATAAGAGCAAAAAGAATTCTGAAAGAAAGAATTCAAGTAGTGTAGAACTAGTCAGGATTACAAATGATTTAGGTGCTATAACTATGAAGGAATGGATAATTTGGAATACAATGTTTCCAGAAGGATTGTAACCAAGAATACTTGTCTGAAAAAAAAACAAATGCAATTCTAAAGGCAAAAAAGGATCTTTAACAAAATAGATAACTTCTAATCATTCCCAATGAAAGGTCTGAGCTATACAGAAACCAATAAAGAAACAAACAAGAGAAATATAAAAAAGTAAACATGAAAATGTAATGGTGAGGGACTGAAAGATTAACTTAAATTGTAACATGTGGAGAAGAAAGTGTCTTGTCAACCCATAGCCTTGGATCATTCTCACCTTCTGCTGTCTTCACTTCTTCATGTCTGATGCTGAAATTTGGTGGAGAAAATCACACAACTGTCATGAGTTCACAGCAAATTTATATTTCACAATATTAATTGGGCCTCCATTGCTGCTAGGCAATCCGCTGACCTTTCCACTCACCACAGCAGTTCTTCCAAACCTTTTCATCTTTCCTCAAACCTCCCATGGTTCCCTTTCCTTGCACTGTCTCAGCTGAGAAAAATGCCTCCTATTTTGCTGGAAAAATTGAGGCCATTCACTGAGAATTTCCTCTACTCTTCTCCTTATTTCACATCACCCAATGCCTTCTGCCACTACCTCCTCCTTCATCCCTTTCTCACACTACGAGGTGGTTCTTCTCTTTACCAAGGCAAGCCTTCTACTCTTCAAATCATGTGCATGTAGTAATCCCAATTCAGTAAAACTCCTCTAGCAGATTGCCCACTTTATCATCCTCTAACATACATGATGAACTCCCTCATTTATCTTTAATCTCTCCCATCTGTTGGCTGCTCCCTATTGCATGTGAACATGTCTGTTTCTCATCCCACAACCCTCCTGACTTATGTGGCTAAACTTAAGAAGACCGCCTATAATCATTTCCTCCGCTTCTCTCCTCTCCTCTTCTTAACTCTCTGCAGTCTGGCTGCCCACTTCATTATTCAACAGAAACTTCTCCCTTCAAAGGACGTAATAATCTCTTAATTATTAAAGTGGCCTTCTCTTCATTTGCATCCTTCTTTACCCATCTGCAGGCTTAGACACCGCGAATCACTCTCTTTTCCATCATACTCTCTTCTCTCTAGATTGTTAAAACATTAATATCTTGTAGTTATCTTTCTACCTCCCTGAAAACTCCTCCTCATGCTCCTTTGATGGACCTTCATCCAGGTCACACTTGTTACCCATGAGCATCCCTCCAAGGGCACTGCCCTGGTCCTTCCTCTATGCTCTTCCACTTGATGATATCATCAACTCCAAAGGATTTAATTACCGTGTCTATACTGATTGTTCTCGTCTCTACATATCCTACCCTAACCTTCCTGTTGATTTCCAATCACATATCTTCAATTGTCTTTCAGATTTCTAGAACCGGTTGTCTAATAGACATCAAAAACTCAGTATGTCTAAAACCAAACTCATTATCTTTCCCCCTATACTATACCTCTTAAAAGCTATTCTATTTTTGTTGAGGGCAACACTATTTTCCTAGTCTCTCAGGCTCACGACATAGAAGAATTCCTTATTACCTCTCATACTGCCACAACCACCCCACCTCCCTCTATAGCCAATCTGTTGATTTCACTTTTGTAATATCTCTCAAATATACCTCCTTCTTTCCTCTGATACAACTACCTCCTTGGTGCAAGTGGTCATTTCCTCATTCTGGATTATTTTAATAGCCTGCTTCTGGATCTGTCAGCCATATTTCTCTCCCCACTTCAAGCCACCCTTCACTCACTTACTAAAGTAATTTTTCTTAAAGTGTAAATCCAGCCATTCCATCCCTCTATTCAATAAAGTTTAGTATCTTTTTATCACCTTCAGGACTGACTATAAAATCCTCTGTCATTCAGTCATTCCTAACCTAGACATCCTCCCCATTTCTTCTAGTATTCTCACAACTTATATCACTCTGTTCCTTTACATTTATCATTCAATACCACCGGTATTCTTGCTGCTCCCCACAAAGCAATCTATCTCCCAAATCCAGGCATTTCCCTTTTCTTCCTGTCTTCTTTCCATTCTTCCTCCTCCTCCTCTCCCTCTTCCTCATTTTCCTCCTCCTTTTCCTCCCTCTCCTTCTCCCCTCTTTATTGTTATTTTTAATGCAAGTAAATAGTTGCAGTTGACAAGCAGATAACTCAGATAACTCTTTTTGGGCAAATAGTCTTCTCAGTATGAGTCATTCAAAATTGGTTGGTGTGTTTTAGGGTTGAGGAGGAAAGTATTCTGCTAATCTGTTATTGGCTTCTCCAGGTTTAAAATAGGATTAACTGTATCTTTTGGTTGCCTTTATGTACAAGGAAAACAAGGAAGGAATTTGTGGCAGAATGTAGGTCAGAGGATCTGGGGAACCAATTCTTTTTCTTTGGGGCAGAGGGGAGAAATTCTAATCTGAGTTTTTAATTGCTACACAGTGTGGGGATGAAAATCCACATGGTGTATAGATAAACTGGGGTGTGCCCTTCATCTTGAATAGGTATAGTGGTACACGTCAGAAGGCAGAAGTGTATGTTCCAAGAGTAGATATTCAAGATACCCGATAGGCAGTGACAAGTGACTGAAGTAGAACTGCTGATAAGGGGCCAGGCCTGGATGTCAGGAGCACAAGAACCTTTCCCTCATCTTTAGCACTCCCCCAAACTGGGGAAGGGTAGAGGACACAAGAGGCAGAGTCGTTGCCTTCTCTCAAAGGTGTAGCTATGAGTAGTGTCCAGAGGCAACATGAATAGATTAAACAGCAGACAGAGGCTGTCCCTCACATTGGCCCTATATTACCCAAAGGTTGTGAAACCTGATGTTCCATCCTCTTTGCCACATGCATGTCCCTGCCTCTGGCCCTTCTCACCCTGGATTAGGACTCACAGCTCTGGATCTAACCCCAGATGAAAGCCAAGAGGATCTCTGGCAACCATAAACAAGGAGGGAAAAAATATAAATGGAACATTTCAGTGTCTGCTGCCTGTGACTGGAATATTCTGTCTCCTCTTCTCCACATTCTAGCTTTCCTGACTTCCTCTAACCTAGCTAAATCCCACCTTCCACAAGAGACCTTTCCTAATTCCCCTTAATTCTAGTATCTTTCCTCAGTTTATTATTTCATACGATCTCACATGTGGTTTATTTATGCAGTGCTATCTGCATAGTGTTGCCCCTGTTAGATGGCGTGCTCCTCAAGGTCATGGGTTGTCCTGCCATTCATTGTAACCCCAGGATCCCAGAGTGCCTGATACATAGTAGGCCCTGAATAGATGCATTTTGATTGACATCTATCATCATCAACTTAAATAGAGGGCCCAGGAATCTATCATGTTTTGATTATCTTAAATGAAGAATGGAAAGTAAGGGGAAGAAGAATATCTTTTTGGGCAGGAGCGATGAAGGAAATTATCTCACATCACTGAGGTACATAACTAGAAGTCTATACAGAAAAGGATGAATGGGGGGAAAGCAGCTAACACCCTCATCTGAACTGGTCAGTGGAAGAAAGGATGAACACACAGTTGGATGTGTGAAATATACATTTTATTCAAATATGCAGAATATGCATTTTATTCAACAGGGAAAGAAGAGGGAAAGGAAGTTGAGAAGGGAGAATTTATTTAGGGAAGTATTATTCTGAAACAAAATAAACTCTAATTTAAGAGGATAGATTGCAAAGAGAGGCCCAAAGGAAAAGACAAGAACATGCTATCAAATTAATAGGTTAGGGAAAAAGAATATGTGCAGAGGAACAGAAATAGATTACATCCAACCCAGAGCCTTGGTCCTAAACCCACTCTTCTTTCATTATCCTATTTTTTTCTTTATAAACAGGGGATAGGAAACAAAGAAGAAAGTACAACATGGATAATTCTAACTGTAGTTGGGAATGGCATGAATATACAAATGAAATAGAAAAGGAGAGCAGGATGAAGATAGAAACCAATCATACATTATTTACAAGAAACACACGAAGTAGAAAGGTGCATACAGAGGTAAAATAAGGGTGTGGCAGAAAAGCTATTATGCTTCAGTTGAAAGGTGAAAAAGGCAAGAGCAGCGATCATAATCTTCGCCAAAGAAATAGCAAAAATAGAAAATAATTGAAAGGGACAAAAGAGATAATTCAGTTTAAAGTGTTTAATTAATAGAGACAAACAGGTACAGCACATGCTGACAAGAATCATAGAAAATACATGAATATCAATACTAAATATGTACAGTCTGAAGGGAGATAGGAATAACCAAGTAAATGGAAGAGAAATCGTAAACATTTGCAAGGTTCATTGAGTTCACCAGTGAGGGTGGCTCTCCAGCTCTGGTACAGTCAGACCATTCAGGGAGAGAGCAGTGTTTCATAGGGCAGAAGAGGAGAAGTGGTAGAGTATTTGTTTCTAGGGCTCTGGAGAGTGTGTTTCTAGGGCTCTGGGGCAAATCTTACTTTATAACTGTTTGTCCATTCAATCCAGGATATTGTGGTTAAACTAGTTCTTATAATCAGTTTGCAAAAGAGGATATATTGACACTTTATCCCAGACAGCTTGCAATTTTAAGTGGGAAGCAGATCTGGAGACATAATGGGATGAGATGACATTAGGTCCCAATGGCATAATATCTAAATAGTCAAGTTAAATGAGTTACAGGGAGAAATTGATATGAAATTCTCATAGGGAAGGACCTCCTTCTAACCCTCTTAGACCTAAAGTAATCAAACCAAAAAATAAACAAAAAAGAAATGAAGGACATGAATTTAATTTTAGAAAAAAATATATCATAGGTCAGTGGTTCCCAACCTTCCTAATGTCACCACCCTTTAATACAGTTCCTCATGTTGCAGTGACCCCCAAACATAAATTTATTTTTGTTGCTACTTCATAACTGTAATTTTGCTACTGCTATAAATTGTAATATAAATATCTGATATTTAGGATGTATTTTCATTGTTACAAATTGAACATAAACCACAGGTTGAGAAGCACTGTGATAGGCCTATGGAGATCATAAAATGGGAATACAAATAAGATTACAAATTTCTGTGCTATTTATGGTGACTTTAGAAAAAACAACCACATATTAAAACACAAAAACCTCCCAAGCAAATGCAGAAAATCACAAATATTAATTGCCTGTTTTATGCAGTATGAAACAATGAAGGTTATCTTCAATCTTTTTCTAAAGAAAATATTCAAATTAATTGGACACTAACATAACCCTAAAATGGGTTGGGTTAAAAGAATAAACGATGGAAACAACAAATAATTTCCTAAAATAAAATGACACCTGTGAGATAACAGGTCAACTTTTTGGGGGGAGAAAGCCAAAGTGATGCTAAAAGGAAAACTTATCTCTCTAACCACCTTCAACAATAAAAAAGAGAGAGAGAGCCTATCAACAACTTGAGTATACGACTAGAAAGGGACAAATTAATAGTCTTCCCCAATTAAACACCAAGATAGAAATTCTGAAAATTAAAGAACTATCTACAAGGTACTAAAGAACTAGGTACTAGATTAACTATTCCTAAATGCCAATTAATAAATAAATTGAGAGCCAGTCATTTTGGAACAGTTAATCTAGTACCTAACTTGATTTTTAAAAAGAAAGAAGAAAATGAACTTACCAATATCAAAAGTGAAAAAAAGTTCACAATGAAAAAGAAAAATAAGAAATTAATGGGGCCTATTTTTCATAAATATACATTTCACATGAAAACGTGAATAATTACCAAAGTATTAAATATCTAAATTAGCAGAATAAGAAACAGAGGCCTTAAGCCAATTGATGAAAAATAAATTAAACCAGACCTCATATCTAAAGAAGGAAAAAAGAAACTAGACTAGACGAATTTACGAGTGAATAAAATCAAATATTTAAAGAAATTTGATTCCTATATTACATAAATTTCTTGGAAAAAAAACAAGAAGAAAAAGGAGTCCTACAAAATTACTTCCATAATCCGTACATAATCCCGCTGACTAAACAAGAGGCAAAATGAAGAATGTAGCTATAGATCAATATCCTGAGTATTGAGTCACAGATTTTAAATAAAATATAAGTAAGAAGATATAGCATAATATGAAAAGGATTATATACTGGGATCAAGTCATATTTATGCTAAGAATGTGGAACCAGTTAAATGTTAGGAAAACTGTAAGCATAATTGACCATAATAATAGCAAAACAACCAAAATCATATGGTTCTATAAGTATTTATAATTAACTAATTGCTTGAGTATGTAAGCTCATTTTCAGGAAGCTTCCTGAAAAATTTTTGGGACAAAACCAGAAGTAGACAGGATGATAAGGATGTTTATGTGGTTTGCTTCCTTCCTTCTCCTCCTCCTCTTCCTCCTCCTCATCCTCCTTCATCTCCCCCCCCCACTAGAACTCTATCCAATGAAAGCTTTTCTTTCCATATAGCTTAAAGATCATGAGCTCTGGCAATTAAGAGATCATTGGTAACTGGCATGAACAGTTTTGTTTGGTCAGAAACAAATGTCTATGAACGCACTGATAAGGACTCTAAATTAGGAGGGTGGACTCACAAAGGACCCTGAACCCAGGGTAGCCATTCTTCATAAGATGCAGCTTGGGTATCATTGCAGGTAACATTATTTTTGTGCTTCCTGTCTCTGTCTCCTAGTGTTCTTAAAACAATAAAGAAATGTTTTACTGTTTCATTTTCTCTTTAAACCATCTACTCTCTTGTGACAGAGAAAAACAATTAAATTAAAATTTCTAGTGTGAACACCCAGTCATACTGTCCAAATAGTCACACCATCTCTCCATCATAAAAAAGGCCATGTGTTTCATTAGCTCTCCTCCAGGACCTTCCCTGGTTTTTCCATGACTAAGAGCTCCACTTCCTTTTAGTATTACTTTCCTTTATACTGTTATAAAAATTGTTTATAGAGCTATCATGGCTTCACTTGTTTTTCTCTCTATCCTTTCATTCAAATTTTATCACATCTTTCTGAATTTCCCATATTTGATACTTACCATTTCTTGCTGTACATTATTAACTCATTACATTCATATATTATCATGTTCGTTTTGGAATTTTCTCCTCTTTTTGGATGCGTGCTTTGTTCTCACTTCTTTGCTAGCACAAAATTGTTGCTCTGGGTATTCTGCTATATATTGGACTTCTGTGTCTGTCTTTGACCTCCTTGCTCAGTGTGCTCACTATAGGTTATGAACAGTTCAGTCACTTTCCACGCACTGAAGATGGAAATCCAGAGCCATAGCTCAGCACTTCCATTAATAATGCGCTGAGACACCTGTCTTCTCACAGCCCTTGCAAATAGACTCTTTTTTCATCATTGATCATTTGCATGGTATGAGGGGAAAACTCACATTTATTTTAATTTGCCTTCCTCTCACTTGTATTATTTACTTAGAACAAGTTTTCATGTGGTCACTATAGTTAAAAATCTTTTGAAAGCTGTTCATATCTTTTGGTCATTTATCTATGGGGAAATGACTTGGTATTATGTATTTTGAAATTCCCTGTACCTAGTGGATTTCTTCTCCATTGTTTTTCTTCTAATTCTATTTTTATCAAATTTAGTCATGCAAAACTTTGAAATTTTACACAGTTATATTACTTGTGTCATTTATAATCCATTCTGTCTTTGTTTTGCCTTCTATTTTTCTTGTGAGGGAATTATTTCAAAAATATTAAAGAGATATATAATAATTTCTACATGTAACAGCATTCTGTACTTTGAGAGAAGTACAGAATCAGTTTGAAATTGGATTTAATTCCAAGAATATAATTGCTGTCACTTACCTTTAAAATTCTGAAACTCACACATCTGTCTATCTAGCTACATAAATATCTTGAACCTACCTAGTAGCCTTAAGTAACATTGCAGACCTGTGCATCTGAAAAATGTTTCGTGCTTCAATTCATGATTACCTGAAGGATCACACACACACACACACACACACACAATTCAATTTTAACACAAAAAAATACCTTAGAATAATTAGTACCACTTTCTGTTGCATGAAATGAACCATAGATGCTTCCCCTGGTACTTCTAGCTCCACTTGTGTGAAATTGCACACTGAAAACAATCACTCGATCAAGCACCTACTATGTGCCAGGCATTGTGTTAAGAGCTGGGGGATACAAAAAAGGAAAAAGAGGCGAAAGCCAGTCCCAGACCTCCAAACGCTTACAATCTAGGTGGAGACAGCACGCAGATAATACATAGAAAGCAAGCCTCGTTCAGGCCTTTCAGTCATGTCTGACTCTGAGACTCCATTTGGGATTTCCTTGGCACGGATTCTGGAATAGTTTCCCATTTCCTTCTCCAGTTTATTTTACAGGTGAGGAAACTGGAGCAAACAGAGTAAAGTGACTTTGCCGTGGTCACACAAGTAGTAAGTGCCTGAGGCGAGATCGGAACTCAGGTTTTTCTGATTTCAGGTTAGCACTGGTGCTTTATCTATCTAGGTGCACCACCTAGCAAGCTTTGTCAGGATAGAGAGGAAATAGTTAAAAGAGGAAAACCCTGGGATAAAGAGGGTTTAGGGAAGACTTCCTGTAGATGGCAGGATTTTAGTTGGCACTTACAGGAAGCAAGAAAGGTGAGTATTTGGCTTTGAGGACGGAGAATGTTCCAGTCATGGGGGAGAGCCAGAGAAAATGCCCACAGCAGGGAAGTGGTATGTCTTATTTGTGGAACTGCCAGGAGTTAATATATTATACAGATCTGCAACTGAAAACTAAGTGGCCATTTTGCCTTGGAATATAAACTCCACTGTCAGCTAAAACTTTTACCTAAGAGATACCCCTTTATTCTGTTTAAATATAAAATCTCAGTTGGAGGAAAGAGTAAGAGAAATTCAGATATAAACTCAGTCTTTTTTTTGTGCCTTGAAATTTAATAGTTGATTACATTTCATATTTTTTTCACTTTCACATGTTATTTTTGTCCTAAATTTTAAAATTCAGAATTTTTCAATCACCCTTTAAAAGTGTGTTTCAGGAAGAAGTATAGAAGCATATGGCATACTTAGTTATACAACACAGGCCTTTGGAAAAGCTAGGTAGATCTGTATTTCCCAAGATAGAAACAAGACGCCGTCTTTTTAAGGAAATCACAAGATAAAAGGTAAGATGTTTAATTCTTTAGAGCAAGTAAAAAAAACAAATCAGCTAATCTGCTCTATGATTGAAAGTATTAAAGTCTCATGTTGTTCTATGAAAATCTCTAAACATCTTAAAATTCTTACTGTTAGGGTCCCTTGATAAATACAAAACTTAACTTAATCTCCATTTATTATTTTTTTCACTTAGTCGTGACTGCCATTCTGTAGTCAGAGAATTTTTGACCTGTTCTGATTGTGTTTCCCTGAAGACATAATTAAAACAAGAATAGTAGTACTGTTGGTGGTGAACGCTTATGCTTCTGAATATGTGTACACTGGAAAAGAATGTGGTCCTTTATTTTCATTTATCAGAATCATTGTGGTTAAGTTTTTTCATTAGAAGCTTTAGAGATATAGTTAATAACTAACCTTGGACTCAAACCTCCGCACTAATCTTTTAGAAAGAAACATTCTTTTTCTTTTTGTGCATATGCACACACAAATATTATACACATACATACACTGCCATCTCAAAATGACTACACTTAAGGGAGTTTAGTTTAGATTCTGTAGAATCATAGCTGAACAAAACAAGAATAGTGGTTTTGATAAGAAAAATCATTAATTCTATAGAAGAACTGCCAAAGTAATAGGGATGTGTGAGATGAAAGAGTTCAGAGTCTGAATCTGAGTCAGAAAAGGTCTTTATTCTTTCTCATGAGAAAGGACTCTGCCCCTCTCACTCACATGGCATCTGCCAGGGAGAGAGCAACAGGTAGAAGCCAGCCCATGGTTATATAATCTTCTAATGCAGAAACCCAACACCACAACTGGCCTTTACTCTTATTGGTAGGGGGACTGGGCCACAACCTAAGGAGCAATCTGTCTCTGAGACAAAGGACTCAGAAGCATGTGGGATGTCTGGTGAAAGGCCAGGGTTCCTTATTTGGCATATCTCGTGCTAAGGTGGCACTGGAGAGCGTCTCCATTGCTGTAAGCGCCAGATGCCTGGAAGGTCAGCTGACCTAAACTTAGGCCTAGTGAATACTGAAGCCATTCTAGATTTGATTTTTCCGGATGGGGAAACTTTACTATAAATTATCCCTCGCAGGGTGAAGCTAAATAGAAACTACTCATTTCACTTGTGTATCTATGCAGAGTAGCAAATAATGAATTTTGAAGTAGACTCAATTTCCGCACCCACTGTATCATCTCTACCCATTCTCACAAGGCCATGGTCATGTTTTACTACTCATGGAGACACTGACCTTGTTGTCCCTCTGGAGGCATAGGCCAGAAATAAGCTCAGTGAGGAAAATTCCAAGCCTGTGCCCCCCAAAATTCACCACTGAATATGAATAATGCCAATAAAAATATAAAAAGAGATAAGTTCCTCTTCTGTCACCATTCACCGGCTTAAATGCTAACTTACTCAAGAAGCTTTTTTTTACATGCAAATATTCTGCAATTCTACCTATTTGTTTGTTTGTTACTTTGTTTTTGTCTTTCAGATTAAAGTTGAGTTTTCTTGATTATCATTTTGTTCCTACTTTGTTAAGTATTCTAATTAAATGGTCTATAAAATTGCTACCTACATTAATATTTGAGAAGGGAGGAAATAAAATCTAAAGTAGTCTAGGACCTAGGATTTAAAAGCTGAAATATGGGAATAGGGTGATTCTCCTATTTACTAAAGATAATGTGAGTTTTAAGTATGGAAATCTGGCAAAAAAAAAGGTACAAATTATTCATGACAAATACTGAGAGATCTTAAACTTCTGCTACTAAGAAGGTTCAAGATTGGGGAAATCAGGGCTTGTTCTATTTGGCCAAATTAGGCAAAAACAGGAGTAATTGATAGGAGTCACAGATTCTAGCTTGATGAAATGAAAACCTTCCTAAAAATTGGAGCTTTCTAAAGGTGGAATTGATTCTCTCGCGAGATAATAAGTTCCCTATCACTCCAATTCAATGAAAGTTCCAGGCAAGAGAAGTAGTGAAGGGTTTAAGATGTGCTGAACTTTAATGTGTGCTGGGGATTGCCCTGAGGACTGGACAAGGACCTGGGAGCTATCTGCTCCTGTATCCAGGTGACTGTTTTATGGATTCCTGAGGGAGCTGGGTCCATGGAAGAGGATCCAGGGAATCAGAGAGACCACCCAGGGTCAAGGCAAAGAAAAGGCCTCCCCTTGGACAAAATTGAGGCTTGCTGGAAACCAAGGGGTGGAGAATTTGTGTGGTTTTTCTAATGATTGTATTAGTGACTAATGATTTTTAAGTGGAAGCAGGATGACCACTTGAGAATTTCCTTTTCAGTTCTGAACTTCACTGGATGGCCTCAGCAGTACCTACTAACTCAAATGTTATTCTGAAGGAAACAAAGAAATTTCCTCTCTACTATGATTACCTTCACTTGTAAAAAGAGTTCCAAAACAGAATCCTTCCTTTTCAATGGTTCTGCTTCATTGAATCTTACAGGGAACCAGGCTCTCTTCTAATACAGTAGTTTTTCCCACTTCTTCAGAGGTTAATATTGCCCATATTAGCTCCAATTCGATGAAAGAAAAATTTTTATGTCAGCCCTAAAAGACCAAGGGAGAATGCTATAGATTCACAACATAAGAGTAGACAATCAGACAAAAATCTCCAGGTTGTGGGGTAAGAATTATTCCCAGCCTTCCAAATTTCCTATCAAGAGTTTGAACTACAGGGGCAGCTAGGTGGCATAGTGAATAGAGCACTGACCCTGGAATCAGGATGACCTAAATTCAAATCTAGCCTCAGTTACTCTAATAGTAATCAGTTTAACAGATACTTAGCACTTAGTAACTTAGGGCTAAGTATGGAAGGTGTGAACCCTGTCCATTGTTGAGAAGGCATGAACTCCCCTGTTGATGTGGAAGAAGGCTATTGGGTGAGACAGGAGGCCAGTGCTGTATATAAAGAAGAATTATAGAGACAGAGAGACAGAATTGGAATGTTCTCATGAAGTAAGATTCATGGAGACGGAAGCCAGCTGAAAGAGAGAGATAGAAAGAGAGAGAAAGAGAGAGAGAGAGAGAGAGAGAGAGAGAGAGAGAGAGAGAGAGAGAGAGAGAGAGAGTTTCTCTCCCAGTATTTGGAAGAGCTGACTGAGAACTGAATTGGAATTTTCCCGAGACCACAATCTGGTGAAGGCCAAATAGAAGGCTGTTATTCCTTCTGGGTAATAGAGCCAGCTGAACTGCTAGAAGACTGAAAAAGCATGACCAGGATAAGACTTTGTTTATTCATGGCCTGGCTGATCCTTGAGTTCCAGGCAAGAGAAGTGGTGAAGGGTTTAAGATGGGCTGAACTTTAATGTGTGCTGGGGATTGCCCTGAGGACTGGACAAGGACCTGGGAGCTATCTGCTTCTGTATCCAGGTGACTGTTTTATGGATTCATGAGGGAGCTGGAACCATGGAAGAGGATCCAGGGAATTAGAGAAACCACCCAGAGTCAAGACAAAGAAAAGGCCTCTCCTCGGACGAAATTGAGGTTTGCTGGAAACCAAGGGGTGAAGAATTTGTGTGGTTTTTCTAATGATTGTATTAGTGACTAATGATATTTAGTGACTGGGAATCTAGCTTAGTGACTGACTGCTAGATGAGTGACTGATTAAGTTAATGGTTGCCCCATGAGTGGAAGATTGATATATTGTGAATTGATTGATTGAATCATTAAGTGAGAAGGGTTTCCCCCTTAGGGAAACCAAGTGATTCTTGTTTTGTTCCTTGTTCTAAATATTGTGGCCACTGTAGTGAAAACTGTGTGGCCATGCTAAGGTTAAGCTGTTAAGAACACCATATTGTGACTTTCTATGATAAGATGTAATGTTGTGAATATTATATTGTGAATATTGTACTGAATCTTGATCTGTAATGGAATAGAGTGTTCACAATTACTGTGTAATCCAAATCTTAAAAGCTGTTCACAGTAGTATTCTTTTGGGAATCTCACAGACACTCAACACACTTTGTAGCTGTGTTACATTGGGCATGTAACTTGACCCAAATTGCCCTCCATAAAAATAAAAAAAAAGAGTTTGAGCTATTGTTGGAGAAGGGAGTATGTTTCTCTTCATCACTGCAAGAACTAAAGCTCTCTATCCCTTGCATTAGCCTGGTATTAGAAATCTGCTATTTCTCCTAAGAACCAGGAACCCATGACTGAGTGGAATGTTGCATAATAATCAGCTCCTTGTAAATCTCTACTTTTCTCCCAGAAAAGATGATATATATGGCATTCTTTATGTCACAGGAATTAATTTATCGTCTTCTTCAAAGCATGAACAATTTACTTAATTTCTAATATATTAGATGTTTCTTTTCTTTTCTCTTCTAAGATGTCAGCCCATGCGCATGTTTTCCCTTCCCACTTTAATATGCTCTAAGGATACAGTAAAGTTTAATTTATTTTATCTGCTTTTTATTGTTAATTCCTTGCTTGCTTCCGTGTGCTGGTAAGATTAGCAAATGCTCTGAAAATATAAATGAGACAGTGAAGTAATTACTTTAGAGAATGTCACTCTGGGACTTAGGATTAAGGTTCAGAAAAATCAGTATTTGACACATCACTATCAAAATCTTTTCTGAGTTGTTGAGCAATCTGGTTGTTTTAATTTTACTTACCGATACTCAACAGAAACAGCCTATTCATTAATCAATCCTTATGAATCAATCAATCAACAAGAATTTATCAAGTAGCTCTTCTGGGCCATGTGCCGTGCTAGGTGAAAGAAATGGCATTTTCCTGGCTGATTTGATGTATAATATGAATCAATTAGCAAGGCATCTATTGTTACTCAAAAGTATGCTTAAATTATGGCAAAGCAATAAGCAAAAGTCACAAACAAAAAGTCCATGTAACAATTGTATTCCCTGTGACTTTCATATTAGATGAGTAGTACATTACAAGTAATGTACTACCCATCTAATAGCACCAAGATGGGAGGGAATGGCAGTTCCAGTCAAAGGAGATAAAGACATGTTTTAGGGCACAGGTCTACACAACAGGCTTCAAAATACCTTTAAGGGCAATGAATAGGGGCAGAACCAAGTTAGCTGAGAGAACTTGGGGACTCCCCTGAGCTCTCTCCCAAACTCCTCTAAATACCTTTTAAAAATGTCCTAAAAGAATTTCTTGAGTCGCAGAACTTACAAAGGGGTGGGTTATATAAATTTTCCAGTCCAAGATAACTTAAATGTTTGGCAGGGAAGGTTTGTTGCACTGGGGTGAGAGTGGAACCCAGTCAAGTTCAGGCTGTGCCAGTGCAGACCAGGCCAGAGCAAACCAGGAGCAGGTCTTTGGAGTGACTGATTCAGAGCTCTCAGACTACAAATGGCAAGAAGGTCCAACAACTGGTCAGAAGGAGATTACAGGGGTCTTTTTGATAGTACTGAGGCAGAAATCTAACACTTTGCTCATACTCAGAATCAAAATGTGGTCCTGGGTGGCAGTCACATGGTGAGATGGAGCATTGCCACATCACAACTTAAGGCCACAGTGGAGCAGGGGCCCTCATTGCAGGTCTGTGGCAGGAAAGAGTGCTTGTGGTCACTCCAAGATGAGAACACAGGTCAGAAGAGAAGCAAGCACTCCTCTCCTTAGATCACAGCACTGTGTGAAAACTGAAAACTTACAGATACCAAGGAGTAGCCCTGAAAACAGTTGCACAAAATCCACTAAGCTTGGGACAGTACACTCTCCACTTTGGAAGCAAAGTCCCACTTTATTATTTTTTTATTTTATTCTTTAATAGTACTTTTTTTTTCAAATTACATGCAAAGATAGTTTTTAACATTCATTTTTTTTAAATTTTGAGTTCCAAATTGTTCTCTCTTTTTCTTTCCACTCCCCTTTCCTCAAGAAAGCAAGAAATCTGATATGTTTTATATATGTACAATCATGTTAAAATATTTCCACATTAGTCATGTGGTGAAAGAAAAATCAGAACAGAAGGGAAAAATCATGAGAAAGAAAAAAATGAAAAAAGTGAGAATAGTCTCCTCCCATCTGCAGTCAGACTCAATAGCTCTTTCCCTGGATGTGGTTAGTATTTTCCATCACAAGTCTTTTGGAATTGTCTTGGATCATTGCATTGCTTAGAAGAGCTATGCCTATCATAGGTAATTATTGCACAATGTTACTGTGTACAATGTTCTCCTGGTTTTGCTCACCTCACTAAGCATCAGTTCACATAAGTCTTTCTAGATTTTTCTGAAGTCTGCCTGCTCATCATTTCTTTCTTTTTTTGGAAGGGGGAAGGCAGGGCAATCGGGGTTGAGTGACTTGCTCAAGGTCTCACAGCTAGCAAGTGTTAAGTGTCTGAGGCTGTATTTGAACTCAGGTCCTCCTGACTCCAGGGCCAGTGCTCTATTCACTGTGCCACCTAGCCACTCCCTCATTTCTTATATCACGATAGTATTCTATTACATTCACGTACTACAACTTGTTCAGCCATTCCCCAATTAATGAGCATCCACTCAATTTCCAATTCTTTTCCACCACAAACTGAGTTGCTATAAATATTTTTGTACATGTGATTCCTTTTCCCTTTTTTTATGATCCCTTTGGGATACAGACCTTGTGTGAGGGTGTTGCTGAAGCAAGGGGTATGCACAGTTTTATAGCACTTTAAGCATAGTTCCACATTGCTCTCCAGAATGGTTAGATCAGTTCACAGCTCCTCCAACAATGCATTAGTATTGCAATTTTCCCATATCTTCTCCAACATTTATAATTTTTCTTCTTTCTCAGATTAGCCAATTTGATAAATGTGAAGTAGTACCTCAGAGGAACTAGAATTGTAATAAAAATCACCTACTCAGAAAAACAGTATAATCCTTCAGGGAAAAATGGATATTCAACAAGTAGAGTAATTCCAAGTATTCCTGATAAAACAACCATAGCTGAAGAAAAAACCTGACTTCCAAATATAAGACTTGAGAGAAGCATAAAAAGGCAAACAAGAAAAGGAAATCATAAAGGACTTAATAAGATTAAACTGTTTACATTTTGACGTAGGAAAATAATACTTGTAACTCATAAGAACTTTCTCATTATTAGGGCAATTAGAAGCAATGTAGATAGATGGAGGACACAGGTGTCAGTTGAATATGATGGTCTGATATCTTTAAAAATAAAATTAAAGGCAAGAAAGAGGAATGCACTGGGAGAAAGGGAAAGGGAGAGGTAGAATGGGGTAAATTATCTCATGTAAAAAAAATGAGTTGTTACAGTGGAGGTGGTGGGAAATTGGCTCAAAGACAGAATAACACACATACTCAAGTGGGTATAAACATCTGTCTTATCCTACAGCAAAGCAGGAGGGGGGAATCAGAGAAGGGGAAGGGTGCTCATAGAAAGGAGGGCAAATTGGAGGAGGCAATAGTCAGAAGCAAAACACTTTTGAAGAGAGACAGGGTAAAAGGAGAGAGAATAGAATAAATGGGGTGAAACAGGATGGAGTCAAATATAGTTAGCAATCTTGACTGAAAAAATTTTAGAAGCAAGTTTCTCTGTTTAAAGCCTCATCTCTCCAATATATAGAGAGAAACAATTCAAATTTATAAAAAATAAATGCCATTCCCCAATTGACAAACGATCACAAAACATGAAGTCAGTTTCCAGAGGAAGTAATCAAAAGCTGTCTTTAGCCATATGAAAAAATGCTCTCAATTGATTGGAGAAATGCAAACTAAAACAATACTGAGGTACTACCCCACACCTATTAGACTGGCTAATAAGATAGAAAATGCTGCCTTTGATACATCCTAATTATATATATTTTCAAGTGCTATTGTCAATATTTTTGTACATTATGGGTCACTTTCCCTCCTTATTTTATTTCTTTGGGACATATACCCAATAGAGACATCCCTGGGTCAAAGTGTCAAACTAACAACTGGGTCAGAGTCACAGTTCAGTGACTTTTTGGTTCGAGTTTCAAACTGCTTTACAGAATGGCAGGTACTGCTCAGCATCAATCCCTCCAAACCCTTTCCTCTCCTGCACTTTCCACCGAGGGTGTAACTAGTCACCCAAGTTCTAAGCCTAGGTGTCTTCCAAAGACTCCTTATAATTGTCTCCCTGCCATAAATGTCTCCCCATTCCAGTCCATCCTAAATTTAACTGCCAAAATTATTTTCTTACATCACATAGTCTTGTCATTCATTTGCACAATTAGCTCCAGTGACTTCCTCTTAACTCCAGGATAAAATATAAAGTCCTCTATTTGGCATTTAAATCCTTTACAACCTGTCCTCTTCCAATCTTTCTTATCTTTTTATACTTTATTCCCCTCTACTTGCTTTTCCTCATCTATATTGTTGTCTCTGAAGTTTTGACCCATTCCGTCCAAATTCACAAAAAGGGAAAAAAAATAGGGAAGAAATTAATGCTTGAAGCACTATGAGAAGACTCATACAATTTGGTGGAGCTGTTGATCAGTATAATTATTCTGGATTTCAATTTGCAGTTTCAATAAATTCTTCTCTGAAAATTTTCATATATATTAAACACTATTCTAAATTTGACTTCTTTGGGATATAAGTTCAGTAATGGAATTTGTGGGTTAAAGTGTAAGGACAGCTTACTCATTTTTTTTCTTGAATAATTTAAAAGTGAAATCTAAAACAATTGGACCAACTCATAGCTCTAAAAACAGGTCATCAATTTGTCTTCCACATAGCCATCGATTTTTTTTTTTTGCCAAGTGAAAGTGTAGTTTTAATTTGCATTTAGTTTACCACTAGTGGGCTAGAGTCTGTTTTTGTGGTGCTAAGTTACATAGCTCATGTTTTTATGGACGGTTTCCCTTGAAATTGTTCATATTGGAAAAGGACTTTGTGAATTATATATTTATGTCAATTCTTTAAAAATTTTGAGTATTACACTTTCCCCATGACATCTCTTTGCATTTTTTTTTTACTAGAAGCCTTTCCCAGACCCTCTCAATCCTAGGTCCTTTTTTCAGTTTATCACTTTTTACTTATCTTGTACATAGTTTGCTTTGTATATATTTGTTTGCATGTTGCCTCTTCTATTAGATTGTAACTTTCTGGAGGGCAGTGATGGTTTTTTTGCCTCTTTGCAGCCCTAATGCTTAGCACAGTGCCTGGCACATTGTAAGCACTTAGTGAATATTTACTGATATAGTGATGGATGCAAATATTTTAACACTCTATGGCTTCAATTCTGTCCTTATTAATTTTATTCTTGCATTTTAAATGATAAGTAGTCAAAATTGTCATAATTTGTCATATACTTATTTGCCATAGTTGGTAAAGATACTAAAGATTAAAGATGCCTGATGTGATTCTTTGCTAGTATTTTTAAGGTGTGACTTTTAATATTCAGGTCATGTATCCAAATTGTGCTTATTGTGCCATATAATGGAATATATTGGAATAATCCTGATTTCTAGGAAACTGCTTTCCAGTTTTTCAAGCAAGTTTTATTTTAAAAAGTAATTCTTTACCCAGTAATATGTGTTCTTGGACTAATCAAATATTGGAATACTTTTTTGTTTGTTTTTGATTTTTCTAACCTATTGTCTTTCATTAATCTACTCTCCCATTTTATTGATCAATACCAAAATTGCTGTTATGATTCTGACTTTATATTATGGATTACATCCCTCACCATCATTCATACTTTTTTCCCTCTTTGTTCACCTTTGAATTATAGATTTTTTGTTTTTTTATGAATTTAGATCATAAAGCATTTAGAGAATATAACTTTAATTCTGAAAATGGTTAATCCAGGGTTCCTTTCAGCATTAGACACTTACTTAACTCTTTTTATTTTTTAACAGTTTTTGTTTTGTCAGATAGAATGATCACAACTCCTAATTTTTGGATTCACCTGTTGAATAGTAATTTTTTTTGCATGTCTTTACTTTTTAAATATAATTCCAATAGGTAAAAGACCTTCAGTTTTTGTTTTCTTGGCCTATCTTTTTCATTATTTAATTGCTTAATGCAATCACACTTAAAATGGTAAGAATTATGTTTATATTTCCCTCCACTTGCCTCTATTTTTTATAATTTACTGCAAACAAAGTACTATCTCTCTTTAGTTACTTTAGATCAGTCTTTTTTTTAATGTTGCTCCAGCCCCACCAGCTTTTTTCCTTAACCTTGGATCACCCACTCTCATTTGTTTTCCCTTTCCTTTTGGATTTTTATTTTTTATTTATTTTTCTTTCCTGCTTTTATCTGCTGATTTAATTCTTCTCTTTTTTACTTCCCAATTTATCATATAGAATTATTCTTCTCTTCCTCAACTTGACTCAAACTTTAGTTTTTTTAAAAAAAACTTCTTTTTCTATGCACTTTTCCTAAGAGAATTTATCTCCCTAAATCTCTTCATTATCCATCTTTCCTTTTGATCTACTCTAAACTCTTATTCTTTGGTTTATGGTCCCTAAAATTACCTAGTCTTTCTCTATTCTCTACATTCCTTATGGAATGAGAACTTCATGGAACCTCATGGTATGAATGTTACAATCTAAAGTATTTATTTGGGGCTCACTCCTCTAAGCAATTTATGCTATTCTCTTGCCCACAGGCACTCCCTTTCTGTTGTAACTTGTTCTCAGAAAACATCAATTCCTGTAGGGGATAAAGAGAATTACCCCATGGCAATCTCCCCCTCCCCTGTTACAGCCCCAATTATGAAGCCTTTGCTCTCCCAATGTTGACCTTCCTCATTTTCCTCTCTATAGACCTCAAAATCTCCTCCCTGAGTCCATGACCTCCTGCTCCTCCAGGTGGCAGTTTGTCCTGGAGCTCTGCCTCCCTTCCTTTTGAGATAGGACAAGTAATCTGTCCAAGCACCAAAGCTGTATGGACAACACCCTATTCCAGGTCCCCATCATCCTTCATTGAATATTTTACCCCATAGAAGCATTCATCAGTAGCACCCCTTCCCACAACCAAATCAAGGCTTTCCCCTTTTGATCCTTTTACTTCCTCACCCACTCCCATGAAGCCTTTTTTTAAATTCCTGAGAGAGTATAGGAGTCACATTTTCCGTATTGCTTTCTCTTGATTTAAATGGACCACATCATGTGCTTTCCTCTGTCCTCCTCCTCTTCTGTTCCCTTCCATTAACCCTCCCATTTTGTAACTTCGTCACCTAAAAAAAAAGAGTCACCAGTAGATAGAGTACTATGTACTAAGTACTAAGAGCACTTCATAATATACCAGTCTCTCCATCATCAGCTCTACTTGACTTCTATCTTTACCCCATCTCCTTGTGTTTATTTAGAAAGCTTCTCTATTGTCACTGTGTTTCTGTTGCTGGCCTTCCATGCTGCAGCTGTTTATTCCTCCCATATTTTTATTGTCTGAGATATTCAAGAATCAAATAATCTCCAGAGGTCTGGTGTTCTTTCTAAAAATACTGGGAACACAGCATTATTATTGATCTTTCTCATTTATACTTAAGTTTAGATTTGCATGATAAGTCTTCTTGTGCTAAGGTTTTCAGCACCGTTGCTCTTTAAAATACATTATTCCATTGCCCCTTGTATTTTCTGAAGGTTGCAGAAGAGTTTGGGTTATTAAAGTTTCCTTGTCTTTGTATTTGAAGGTCTTTCTCTTGGTTGCTTATAGAAATTGGCGTTTTTCAAAGGAACTGCTAAATTTACCCATTATGTGACTTGAAGATTGCAGCCTTGCTGTTGTTGCTATTTTAAAAACTTATTTCTAGAGACAGTCTGGATTCTTTCAATTGCCATTTTATTTTCTGTGTACAGATATTCTGGGACTTTTTTGTGTTATTTCATGCATTATAGGATTTTTTTTTACTTGTTCCCTTCACAGAGATTTATAATCCTTACTTTGTCTCTCTGCATTTTTGCCATCAAGATCAATAGGTTGTGCCTGAATACAGAAAATGTTTTCTTTTAATTTTATTGCTTTTTGTTCTTCCAGACTGTGCTTCACTCTGGTTGGTATATTTGTATTTTCAATGAATTGTCCCCTCTTTTCTTTGTTGGTAAGACTTGTAACCACAGATTCAAGTTTTTCTGTTCTTCCTATTGTTTCTGCTGTGTAGGTCAAATTGTACTCCCATCATTCTCAGTTCTTTGTGTACTAATCAAATACAGTATGCAATTATTCCATGTTCTCTTCACATTTCACATGGTCCTCTTTATCAAGTGCCGGATCATTTTTCTTAGTTTTGCACTATTTTTTCACAGATGTCTGAACTTATTTATTAGATCTGGAAGCCATTTTTTCTCATGTTGCTAATGTTTCCCTAATTTAATCAAAGTCTTTGGGTTTTCTTCTTTCTGAGATCTTTGGCAATTTCAATTTTTTAAACTTTATTTTTCTCTTGCTCATATTCTAATTCTCTCCCCTCTGATGGTGCTTTTCCCAGGGGCTAGATTTCAAAAAACATCTCATTTTCCTTCTATACACTTGGAAGTTAGCCATTCCCCAGCCTAAGTTTCTGCCCCAAGTAACTTTTGGAAGAATAAAACTGGCCTCAGCTGGGTACTGGACCTTCCCCCTCAGGCTTATTTGAGTACCATCTTCCCTCACACACTCCTCCCCCAACACAAGAGTATTCAGAGCCATTACTTCTGCTCATCAGTTCTCTGCCCTAGTGGAATATAATACTGCAATGTTGCTTGTTATTGAAGCCTGTGTAGATTTCTGCCCCTTTGTGTTTAGATCTCCATGGCATTAGAAGGAGGCAGGGGTCAGGGTATGAAATTGGGCTCTCTTGAGTGCCCATAGGTACCTGATCCCTTTTCCTCCTTTCTTTCACTCTCCTAAAGAGCTCTAGGACAACACAGTATGCTGCTTCTACAGTACAGGCTGTTGTAGACTCAGAAAACTTCTGACATTCTGACATTCATGGCACTAGAAAGAAGGGTCAGGGTTTGAGGTATATTCTGTTGCAATCTTGTGGTTTTGGTTAGTTTCTGTAGCTTTTCTTCCAGGAGTACAATGGGAATAGAGTGCTGAGTGAGCTTGAGTTAGGCATTAGTTCATGGAGATATTTCCTTCTTTGGGTCCTGCTTATCCTAGACCAGTGGTTCTCAACCTGTGGGTCACAAACCCTTTGGGGGTCACCTAAGACCATCGGAAAACACATTTCCAATGGTCTTATTAGGAACCTCCTCCATCTGTCTCCAGGAGGGTCCGCCCACATGCAGACATGCCCACATATGACTATTAAAGGGTTGTGACATTGAGAAGGTTGAGAACCACTATCCTAGACCATGAAAGAAGCAACAATTTCTTTATCTCTGTCTTTATCTCCACAGTGCCTGCTTCAGCTGCCACTGTGGTGATTGGAATAAATTGTTCTCATCTTCCCATTCCACCAAGGGAAATCTTCACATGCTTGGGGTAGACACCTCGCTTACTCACCAAAGGGTTTGAGACACCTTGGCTGCCCTCAGCCTGGTTTGGCTTTTCTGCTGAAATGGTTTACTGGGGGTATGGTTACTGTCCATGCTACAGTTTCCTGGAGCCACAGGTGGGAGTTGGGTAATCAGGTGGACACCAAAGGTGGCAAGCAGCCTTAAAAAGGGCTCAGTAGGCCTCACACAAGAGGTGCTAGTCTTCCTAAACACACCCTACACCCCACCAGAGAGGTTAACAACTGACTGAAAGAGAAAGACAATTCCAGGCTTAGCTTTCTAGAAGACATAGACAATAAGGAATGTGAGGGTGACCTAGTCAAAGATGAAATATCAATTCAGCTGTGCTACAAAATGGTTCAGATTTTGAGGTTTTAAGCATGAACATCTCTGGAAAGTATAATAGCATTTGTTATTATTGCTGCTTGTTTAAAGCTTTTTGGTTTTTTGTAAATGGCCGTTTGGGAAGATTTTAGGTTTTCAGTATTTCCTAGACCCCCTTCTCTTCTTGCTCTATGCTGTTTAGGTTGGTGATCACACCAGCTAATAGGAAGTACATTATTGTCTTTATGCAGATGATGATCATATCAATTTATGCAGCCCTCACCTCTCCTGAACTCCAACATTTCCAATCAACTCCTGGACATATCAAAATGGATGTCTTGCTGATGTCTGATCTCAATATCCAAAATTAAGTTGATTATCTTTCCCCCAAATCTTTCCCTTTTCCTAACTTTCCTGTTATTTTCAAGGTCACCATTATCCTTCCAGTCAGAGTCACTCATGCTCCCAAACTAGGTATCATCCAGAACTCCTCACTCTCACTTCCTCACTCTCCACCCATATCCAATCAGTTGAAAATTCTTGTCAGTTTACTTTTTTAACATCTCTCGTATAAGGCCTCTTCTCCCTTCTGCCACTGCTTCTGCCACTGCTACTGCAGCTGCCCTGGTATAGACCCTCATTACTTCACACATGAACTTTTATAACAGCCTTCTATTTGGCATCCCTCCTCAAATCTTTCCCCACCTGAGTCAGTCCACACTCAACAATCAAAGTGAGCTTCCTAAGGTGTAGGTCTGACCATGTCACTCCACCCCCCTCTGACTCCAGTGGTTTCTTGCTTCATCTAGGATCAAATATAAAATCCTCTGTTTGATGAACAAAAAGTGTCATAACCTGCCCCTCTCCCATCTTTCCAAACTTCTCACACCTTACTTCCACATACTCTGTGATCCAGTGAAACTGTTCTTCTTGCTACAACTCACACAAGACACTTAATTTCCCAATTCATGTTC
This sequence comes from Pseudocheirus occidentalis, assembly GCA_028646575.1. Lineage (NCBI taxonomy): Eukaryota > Metazoa > Chordata > Mammalia > Diprotodontia > Pseudocheiridae > Pseudocheirus > Pseudocheirus occidentalis. The sequence goes on from CM053600.1 coordinate 2,637,053, forward strand.
AGTGGTTACCCCTAATTCCTGGAATTCTCTTCTTCCACATCCTGGCTTTGGTTAAGTTTCAACTAAAATCCCACCTCTTATAAGAAGCCTTTCCTTGCCTTCCACCTGAGATTATCTCCAGTTATCTCTGCATACACGGTATTTGAAAGAACAGTATGTAATTGAACTGACTCACCAAATGTTCAAGACCGTGAAGAAAAGAATGTAACTAATAAAGGAGTGGTGTGTCTGGGCAAGTATTTGTGAATGAAAGGATTACTGGGAGAACAAAGAATAGGTATAGTAAAGGTACAGCATTGGGAAAGATGGAACGATAAAAAAAATTATCATCACCTAAAAGAATTTCTGATAAACCACTCCAGCATCTGTGCCAAGAAAACTCCTTATACAATATTGATGTGCCATGGTCCACAGAGTCACAAAGAATAGAATGAGATTGAATGAATGATAACAAAAGGAAGTTGAGAGTGAATGAATTTGGAAGTGGGATATTTATGGGTAATGTCAAATAAAGGTAATGATAATCTGTGTGTAGTTGAGGATAAAGTGGAAGTATAGACTATGAGAACTGAGAAGGTTGAGGAGCTAAGAAATGGGGGTATTAGGGCCAGCAAGGTGGTGCAATGAATAGAGCATTGGTCCTAGAGTCAGGAGGACCTGAGTTCAAATTTAGCCTCAGACACTTAACACTTACTAGCCATGTGACCTTGGGCAAGTCACTTAACCTCAACTGCCCTGCCTTCCCCCTTCTAAAAAGCAAAAAATAAAGAACTGGGAGTTTTTAATAGATTTTGTACACACATATATGTACACATATACATACATATAAACATGTATATGTATGTGTATATCTATTTATATGTCTACATCTATTCATAAAGCTCTAAGGCATGAGGGCAGGAGATGAGGTGGAGAAATGATGGAATGAATGAGAAATTAAATTCACTAGGGAAGGATCAAGAATATCATGGTAGTTGATACACAAATAATGATTATTAGGATCTAGGTTGAATGGTAAATGTGGATAGCAGCAAAGTGATATGAAAACAGCAATGGAAAAAAATATTTCACCTCTCAGTCATACCCATTTAGTTGGATGTGAGTGAAAATGGAGCTAGTGCCATGTTGTTTTCTCTTTTAAATGACACTTAGCACAGTGCCTGGTACATAGTGGTGGCTTCAGAAAATCTTCTCTTACTGATACTGAATTTTCTGCTGTATAATGACAGTGATGCAGTGTCTTTTCTATACCCCCATAGTGTGCTACTCTAATGGCAAGCAAAGAAGTACTTAGCACCTTGTTTCAGCTATTCAATTATTTAGCACCTCATTTCAGTTCAAATTTCTTTTGAGCCTTGCCCATTATTATATTGTCTTTGTTAAGAAACAGAACTTGTGAAACCCAAAGTGGGAGGAACTTGATGATGCAACAGGAAGGGGCAGAAGAGGGAGAAGCTAATGACCAGATAAAAAGCTGAGCACAAGATGGGAGAGAGCACACCTGAGAAGGGAATACTTGTGGTGGCAGAGTTAAGGAGGAGAAATCTTGTGGTATCCTGGCACTCTGTCTGTTCTCTCTGTGTTGATTTGTGTTCATAATACTTTGTACAGAAGTCCTGGGACCTTACTGGAAGCCCTGAAAGAGGATTTTCTTGTCCTTGGAAGTCCTAGAGGAGGGTTTCAGAGGTTCTGAGACTGTACTGACAATTTGTGTTGAGTTCTCAGACCTTGTATGTGGGTCTATGCTGATTTCACAGACAGATCGTGAATTGATGATGGTGCCAGCAATGTGGATGAATGTTGTTTTGGCTCTGTTAAGCTTTGTCTTCCCAGAAACAGAAACTGTGAAGGACTTGAGGTGGACTGGACACTGTGATCTTCAATATGGAAAAAGAACTGAATGAGGAGCTGAGAGCTGCCTACCTTTGAATCTAGGTGACAGTTGGGTAAATTCAGGCAAAAGCTGGGACCATGGAAGAGGAACCATGGAATCTGAGAGCCAGCCTGGAGTCATGATGAAAAGACCTCTTCTTGGGTACTTAGTGCTGACTGAGAAGATCATGATTTACTATGCCCTAGGGGTGGGAGAACTTTGTGCTCTGTACTTTGTACCTCTTAAGAATAATGGAGTCAAGGGTGATTGGAAACTATTTTCCAATCAAGAAGAAAGAAGACTTTTTTCCTGAGAAATTAAGACAACATGACCTAGGAGTGGAGAATTTTTACCTTTGTACTCTGTGTCCCTTAAGGAGGCTTGTTCCTTAACGGTGATTGAGTTAAGGACTTACTGAATGATATCTTTCCTTTAAAACCATGTGACCACTTTAGTGAAAACTATGTGGCCACTTTAGTGATAAGTTGTTATAACATTGTGAATGCTGTACTTTGAATTATGTGAATGTTTTGCCTTAGTTTACTGCTGAATAAATAGAGTTCACTATACTCTATGATCAGAACCTTAAAACTGTTCACAGAAGCAGTCCTCTGGAAAGCTGCCCATGTTTAGCTTTACAGCTACTTCTATCACCACCACCACTACTACTACTACCACTACTACTACTACCGCTACTGCTGCTACTGCTGCTGCTGCTGCTGCTGCTGCTGCTGCTGCTGCTGCTTCTGCTGCTACTGCTGCTGCTAATATTACTACTACTACTACTACATGTTTACTATGCGCCAGTTACTATACTATAGTATACTATACTATACACTTTGCAATTATTATCACATTTGGTCCTCATAAAAGCTCAAACATATAGATGCTATTATTATTTCTATATTACAGGTGAGAAAACTGAGGCTTAGCCATATATACACTTATCTATACATCCTTCTCCAGGGTCAGAAGACATCACAACCTTTGGGACCCACTTCCTAATTACAATGTAACAAAAGGTGTGGACCTTCCTGAAAAATAAGCCTCCTCTAAGCAAGCTTCTCTTGCTGGGCTCTAAGAGATGCCCATTAAGCGTCAGGGAAGATCTTCAAATTCCCTTACCATTACTCCTGGGGAGGAGGTATTAATATAATCCACTTAAACTCATCTCTTTAATTCTCTTCTCTTGCTATCCTTAATCAAGTAACTGGTTATAAAATATATGTGTGTATATATATATACATATATATATATGTATGTATGTATGTATACATGGATATTTATTCATAGGGGCTACATATACAGAATTACATCTTTTCTCTAAAAGGTAATGGATATAAGACAATCACTAACAGGAACCTCCAATTAATTCAATGGATTCTGTAAGAGCAAATCAGCTGTAGTTATCCAGGTAAATGGAGTTCTGAAACTGATAAATGTGTTAAATCAAGGTTTTTCAAGCTGTTCTGTGGTTAACACCTCAATTTTAAAAATTAACCTTATGTTGTTTGTTAGTAGAATTAAAAATAATGATTTTTTGAGAATTTTGCTATAAGAGTTGTGTTAAAACTCAAGGCTTCTACCTCTGTAGAAGACTTGAGAACCACTGCTCCAAACCATCACTAGTAGAGTACACTCTCATTGGCCAGTGTTCTGTGGATTCATTGGTTTGTTTGTAGTCTCTGAGTTCCTGAGTGTTAAAAATCTGCCTACCCTCTTGTTCCTTCATAGCTGAAATTACTCCCCAAGGAGTAGAAATGGGTGAGGGAATGATACAGGGAGGGACATCACTGCTGTGATGTCTTAAACTGAGAGGTGATTCTTGTTAAAAGTACTCTCCATTGTCTGGACCTGAATATAGTCTGAGACCATATACCTCTCTGGGGAATGACTGCTCCTTATTCAGCTAAATACAAATAAAATTAATGAAATAAATTAAATACTGATCATACCAGTTACCACATAGTTATTATTACCATCACCATAGGAACCATGCAGATTTGTTTTTGTCTCTGTACCACTGTCAGTCTTGTTTCTTCTTTGTCTTACATTAAAGCTGCAAAATAAGATTTTCAAAAGTAACACCATTTACACAACCTGTTCCTATGTGGGGCTTTGTGAGAAGCAAAGACAACTCTTCTTTTTCAATTTCTACCTTCTCCAGGACCAAATCAGAAAACTTAAGAGAATCATCCCAAGGTAGTAAAATGTAGCAGTCTCGTGGCAGTCAATCATCTTGGTGTTCCAGGGAACAGTAACAAATCAGCAGTATTCGCTGATAGCTTTTTCTTCTCCAGGCTAATTATTTTATAGTTCAAGTCTCTGAGTGTTTAAAACTGAGGTAAAGGGTGGTGACTAAAGTTGAAGAGACTCAGTCTACAACCATAACAGAGAGAGACAAGTCAGAAACATAAGCCCTTTCTCATTCTCATTTCTCAGTGATAAGGTGGGGCTATCTGATCATGTCCACAATGATGGCCAATCCCTTCTGTAAGCATAATCAAGAGATATTGGAGAAGGGAAACAATTTGATGCAATGACATTACTGTAATTGTTCATGAGAGGGATGATGAATACAACAGCATCATTGGTGCAGACAAATGCAGTGCCTTCAAAATTACTGCAAATGATTCAATATGTAGGAATGACAGAAAAAAGTATATTCTATAGGTTCAATAAATTTCAAATTACTTTCAACATATTTTTCAAATATAAGATAGAGATAGAGCTTAGCAACTATATGATAACATGCATATCCAGCTAGATTCTGATAAATACAAGCTCAAATAAGGTGAATTGAAATTCACTATCTATTATATGATTTCATGTTGAATTTACTGTGAGCCAGAGTTTAATTAACACAGGTGGGAAACAGTCAAACGTTTTAACATGTTGAATTGTCAGTGTCTTTGCCTATCACGTGTATGCATTTTGTGCTTCTGCAAACCGTATTATCAACAGTTGTTTTAATTTGTTTAAAGAGCTCTTGAAAATGGACAAAAGGAAGAATATTTCAGATATTAAAAACTGCCAACACACACTACACACACACAATATTACTTATAACACTGGAACAAAATTTGATGCAATTGAATAGTTTAAAATGTTCACAGTACCTCTGAAATAGCATGTGATCACAGAATGTCTTAATCTACAGTAGGCAATGTTATAAAATATGCAGGTAAAATAAAAGAAAAAAGGAAAGGTGCACCAGATTTTTGTAGCTTGCAAATAATTAAAAGGAAAAGAAATATTACAGCGAAAGAATTGGAACATCTTTTAGTTACATGAATTCAAGATTGCAATAAAAAATCCACTGCTCTTAGCAGAGCAACCATTCAAAGTTTCAAATTTATGCAAAGCAGTAAAACATATAAATGAAGTGGATAGTGAAAAAAAGCTTTTATTTCAAGTGTTAGTTGGTTCCACTAACTACTTTTAAAAAAAAAACCCTGCATAATGTAAAATTACCACAGGCAGCAAGTAAAAAAAAAATGTGGTGCCTAAATATCCTGATGTTTTGAAGAAAATAATCAAAAAAGATGGTTACACTGATCACAAAATTTTGATGTGGATAAAAGGGTTTCCTTTGGGGGAAAAAAAGATGCCTTTGAGAACTCATATTTCTAAGAAAGGAAAAACCTGCATTTAAAGGTATAAGATCACCTGATACTTTTAAAACTTAAACCAAATATTGTTCATTAGTCTCAGAATCATCCATAGTTTCCTTTTCTTTGTGGTCAAATGAGAAAGCATGGGTAACTAAAGCTGTTTCTGAAATTATTTTCCAAGTTATTTTAGTCAAGCTGCTGAAAAATATTGTAAAGACAATGGTCTTACATTTAAGGTATTACTGATCTTATATAACACCCTAAGTCATCCAAGTATACTTATTTCATTGAGTGAGAATGGGTGACGGTGAAAATGTGCCAAGATGTGGACAAAGCTCTCTGTACCTACCAGTATATGTATGAACATTTTAAGAGAGAAGACAGCTTGGCCAATGCTGCTAAAATATTTTAAATGACAATGACGCTTTCATCTTATCATTAGCATAGACTTAAATCTAGGTGCAGTGTTCAGCATTTTTTTTTGCAGATTTTGAAAATGTTGCTTTATATAAATATTCTATTTCTACTAAATTTGAATCTCAAGTCATTTTTTAAAAATCCTTTGCTATTATAATACTTTGAACAGTATTATATTTTGTTCAATAATACATTGAACAGCTAAACTTATTTTTTAATGTTTTCATTGCTTACTTCCATTGGTCTAGGACCTACTATTATATTTCATATATAATTTTAAATTCAAATGTTATAAATCTGAATAATGTGACCACTCCATAGGATTCATTATTTGTACCAATCAGAACTTAGTTGTAATGATTTCTGTGCTTTTTGGTGAAGTATAATCACCATTTCTTAAGCTATAAAGTTCATCCCCTATCTCTGTTGAACAGCTGGTAGTTATATTCATAATATTATGTACAATGAGCACGTGACCCCACCAAACTCTAAACCTCAGAGCTTAGAATGAAAATTTTGGGGCAATTTCTGTGATTTTTACCAAGATGAATTAATAATCTTTCTTCTCTTTTTCGTCTAGTTCATTACTGACTCATACTATCAAATTATGGGGGAGGCAGGAGCTCCAGTAATCTTGGATTTAAGGTGCTTATTTGCATATAGGTTAATTTGAGGAATTTGTTCTATAGAATCTGTCCGATGTTTTCTCCCCATGAAGAATATTAGGTTCTCTGATATTCTCATAAGCAGCTTTTCTGCTTACTATAGGGAAGGAAGAGATTCTATCATGAGCTTCTTTAGTTAAGCCAGTTTCTCTGTGTCTGTGTGTGTGTCTCTCTCTGTCTCTCTCTCTCTGTATCTCTCTCTCTCTCTCTCTCTCTCTCTCTAGGTGTGTGTGTGTGTGTGTGTGTGTGTGCGCGTGCGTGCGTGCATGTGTGTGCATGATAGAGGGAGAGAGAGAGGCAGAGAGAGAGACAGAGAGAGACAGAGACACAGACAGACAGAGAGACAGAGAGAGAGAGAGAGAGAGAGAAAGAGAGAGAGAGAGAGAGTAGTATCTTTAAACATACCTCTGGAACATAAAGCAATTATAATGAATGAAAGCTGTAGTTTTGTTACTGTCATTCTGTTCCATTAGTTTGTTCATTAGCAGAGGAAAAATGTAATTCTACAGCAAATATTCTCTTATGGTTGCCTGGTTTCTTCTATTTCACAGAATCTTACACATAAAAAGTTCCAAAGTTCCACTATTTTTACTCACTAAAATATCTTAATGCACAAAGTTCATGGGATACTTGAGGATGCAGTGGAATCATTGGATATAGTGGAATGTATATTGTACTCAGACATTCTATTTTTCTTCCAGAGTCATGTTATGTTATCATGGTGAGACCACATGTGAGCATGAATTATTTTATATCAAAAGTACAATTTCTAGGATTTGTTTGCTGAAGGATGCAATGACTTTCTTCTTGTAAAATTGCATAAATTGCCTCCTCTTAGACAAGTGACATTAGCTATAGAATTTAAAGAGTGCTGAGGTTCTAACTTTTTCTTACTTTTATCCAATAAAATCATTAAAAAATTTAATATCATGAAAAATAATTGGAGCAGAGAGAATAATAAATTATACATTTGTCCATCTGGGTGAATAAAATTTCATATTTAAAAAATGCTATTGAGATTCACTACTGTATTGTATTTGAGCAGTGATACCTAATATACAGTTTCTTCTAAATATGAGTCCATCCATTGCTTTCTCTGATTTCAAGCACTATAAAGTTGGGGCAGTAATTAGAGTATGGGTAATAGGCACTGTTTGCCAGTTGTGTGTAAGCTTTAAACTGATAGCTCAGCAATTAGCAGAAAAATGAGCAGTAATTATACACATTTCACTTTCACTGATAGACAGATAGACCATTTTCTTCTCATTGTTGGCAATCTGTCACCAAGTTTATTTCATTTTTACTGTTTAGTGTTTGTTTTATTGGGATTAAGCATAATTACAGGCTGGGAAATATGAAAGGAATGAGCTGCTATTTGTGTATGTTTAGAGAAATTATATATCCTTTATCATATATATGAACCATTGACTATATTATTCAAATATCATAACCTTCTTCAGAACGCATTTAAGTGGAGTCATGGTACACCGGAAAGAGCCCTGACTCCATAATCAAAAGATGGCTCCAATTTCCAGTGTTAAAATAGAGGTCCCTTGATGTCAGGTTCTGTTTGCCTTTTACCTCTGCATCTGCAGTACCTAACACAGTGTCTGAAATATATAGGATGCACAGTGCACAGTTATTGACTGATGGATTCCATTTCTGTTGATTACTATTGGTGTGACTTTAGCCAAGTCAAGTATCTTCTTTGGGGCTTAGTTTTCTCAATTGCTTAATGAAAAAGTCAGTTTACTGAAATTCTGAGGCCCTTTTCAGACCCAGACCTATGATACGAGATAGGTCTTATGATCACAAATGTTTCACCACTGGATTCCCGTATTTACTATTCTCCATGTTTGCAGGTGACCCTGATTTGTTTTTTACAAATTGTTTTGTCCAGAGCATTAACAAGTATTCCTCGTCTCAGTCACTATCACTGACAGAGAAAAGAAGTTTTTATTTAGAAGAAACCTAGAAACAGGAGAGTGACTGATATTATTGTGTCTTTTTAGTGAAATACATACAGGTTACTGGTCTCCTTGCTAAATGATTAACAATATTATCAGTTCATGTGACAGATGATAGAGTGGATAAAAATAATAGTGGATAGAAATCAGGAAGACCTGTGTTCAGGTACTGCCTCTGACACATGCTGACTATGTTAGCCCAGAAAGGGCCTTAAGCTCTCATTGCTCTTGGCAACCCTCAAATATGATAAGTTATAAACGTGCTTGGTCTGCATTATTAGAGGAAGTTCTTCACTAGGATCTCCCTATACCAGGGAAATCACAGGGCCTGTACTTATTCTTATCCAGTTCAAACATACAATTGAAAAAGAAGAGTTGTGTTTGCTTCTGACAAAGCCCCACATAGGAACAGGTTGTGTAAATGGTGTTACTTTTGAAAACATTATTTTTCAGCTTTAATGTAAGACAAAGAAGAAATAAGACTGATAGTGGTACAGAGACAAAAACAAATCTGCATGGTTCCTATGGTGATGGTAATAATAACTATGTGGTAACTGGTATGATCAGTATTTAATTTATTTATTTCATTAGTTTTATTTGTATTTAGCTGAATAAGGAGCAGTCATTCCCCAGAGAGGTATATGGTCTCAGACTATATTCAGATCCAGACAATGGAGAGTACTTTTAACAAGAATCACCTCTCACTTTAAAACATCACAGCAATGCTTAACAGCTCTCAGCTGAGGATAATGGATTATTTATCCATCAATTCCTCCAATAATTCTCTGCTGACTACATCCAGTGTAGCTTCTCTACACAATAGCTCTTCCATGTTGCTCTTACTACAGTTGCCGAAAGCTTCCAGAAAGTGATGTCAGTATCTCTTTTCCAAATAAAAAGCTTTCTTGTTATGGACACCATCCCAAAACTACAGAGGGGAATATTTCCATTACTGTTTCTTGGAGGGAGAAAATGGCTCATTATGTTTAATTTCATTTTATGTTTATTTTCATTTTTCTCAATTATATGTAAACAAAAAATTTAACATTCATTCTTTTAAAAATCAAGTAACAAATCCTTCCCCCCTCACCTCCTCCTTGAGAAGGTGAACAGTTTGAAATAGATTACACATGCAGTTACGCAAACCGTTTCCACATTAGCCACATTGTAAAATAAAACAGACAAAAAGCCCAAGAATAAGGAAAGGTTTTTTTGAAAGTATACTTGGATCTATTTTCAGACTCTATCAATTCTTTTTCTGGAGGTGGATAGCATTTTCCATCACAAATCCTTCAGCATTGTTTTGGATAATTGCATTGCCAACAGTAGCTAGATCAATTGTTGTTACTGTGTATAGGGTTCTCCTGGTTCTGCTCACTTCACTCAGCATCAGTTCATGTAAGTCTTTCCAGGTTTTTCTGAAATCACCCTGTTCATCATTTCTTATAGCACAATAGTATTACATTATACTCATATACCACAATGTATTAAGATGTTCATCAAATGATGAGCATGACCTCAATTTCCAAAGCTTTACCATCACAAAATGAGCTGCTATAAATATTTTTATGCATAAGCCCTTTTCCTTTGATCTCTTTTAGTGCAGATGGAGTAGTAGCATTGTTGGTTCAGAGAGTTTGCAGTTTTATAACCCTTTAGACAAAGTTCCAAATTTCTCTGCAGAATGTTTTGCTTAGTTCTCAACTCTACCAACAATGTGTTGGTGTCTCTATTTTTCATGTCTCCAACATTTGTCCTTTTCTGTCATATTTGCCAATCTGATAGTTGTGAGGTGGTACCTCAGAGATGTTTTGATACGTTTTTTCTAGTCAATGCAACTATAGTTAGCTTTGATTTCTTCTTCTGAAAACTGCCTCTTCTTGCCCTCTGACCATTTATCAACTGGGGAATAACTTGCATTCTTTTTTTTTTAATTTTAATTTATTTTCTTGGTTACATCATTCATTTCCACAAGGTTTTGAGTTACACATTTTCTCCCCTTTTTGTCCCTACCCCCCAGCCCAGAACATTGATCCCACTGTAAGAACCCTCCC
>CM053600.1:2648142-2676164 GCA_028646575.1 Pseudocheirus occidentalis
GTTTTACTGCTGTTCCTAGCCTGCTTCCTTTTTCTCATGTTGGCCAGTCTATTAATTGTTTGTTTTTTTAGCACTGTGGAACTCTGCTTCCTGGAGGGGGAAAGCTCTGTCCCAAATTGCTGGGGCCCTCTCAGCTGCTGGAGCCCTTAGTGGGGTGCTGCAGCTCCCCCCCCAGCTTCGGATCACTGAAAGCGCACCCCAGGACCACCACTCAAGACCCTGATCCAGATCCAGGCTGCTTAACGCAAAAGCCCTTGGCCTCGATGGGTCGCGTCAGCCCCCCTGCTATCTGCAGGCCGAGGGCTCTGAAGCAGCCCAGTGGAAGCTGCTGCTGCTTCGTTCCTGCTGCTACAGCCACCTCCCGCTGCCTCCTTGCCCTGGGAGCAGTTTCGCGGACCTGCTCTTCTCCTCCCCAGTTAGCAAAATCCACTGACCTTTCTCTTAGCCTTTTTGTTTTCTGGCCTAATAAATGTGGCAATTGTGGCTCCAGTGCAGCTGGTCTGCTTTCCTGTAGCTGCGGTTCCCCAGCCAATGCCCCAGGGCCTGAGCCAGCCGGGGTTTCAGCGGTGGGTCCCAGACTGCTGCGAAGAGCCCGGCCTGCTGGGCCGCCTGTAGCAACAGATGTGCTTTCAGTCTTGTGGAGAGTTTTGGAGCTTGAAAATCTGTTTAGCGTCCCATTTTATGAGTTTTTTAGCGTGTTTGTGTGTGAGCTGTGGCCCTTTCCTGCTTCTAAGCCGCCATCTTGGCTCCGCCCCCAATAACTTGCATTCTTATAAATTTGACTCAGTTCTCTAAAAATTCTCTTTAAAAAACCCTCTCCTTTATCAGAGAAACTTGCTGTGAATTTTCCTTCCCTTCCCCCTCCAGTTTCCTGTTTTCCTTCTAATCTTGGCTGCATGGCTTTTGTGCAAAATCTTTTTAGTTTAATGTAATCAAAATGATCCATTTTGCATCCTATAATATTCTCTATCTCTTATTTGTCCCTAAATTCTTTCCCTATCCATCAATCTGACAAGTAAAACATTCTGTGCTCCTCTCATTTCCTTGTGATGTCACCTTTTATGTCAAAATCATGTAATCCCTTTTATCTTTAATACACAGTATGAGATCATGGTCTGTACCTATTTTCTACCAAGTGGCTTTTCCAGGTTTACCAAGAATTTCTGTCGAATACTCATTTATTGATCCCAACATTTGGATCTTTAGGTTTGTTAGACACTACATAACTATGATCATTTATTACTATTGCACATTGTGTACTAATCAATTCCACTGACTGACCGTTCTTTTTCTTAGCAGTAGAAGCCTATGTTGACGATTACTGCGTTGTAATACAGTTTGAGATCTTGTACCGCTAAGCCACCTTCACTTTTTGTCAGTGATTTCCTTGATATTCTTAATGTTTTGTTCTTCTAGATGAATTTTAACACTTTTCTACATCTATAACCTTCTTTTTGGCAATCGGACTCTTATGGCTTTAAGTAAGTTAATATAGGTAGAACTGTCACTTAAATTATATTGGCTGAACTTATATGTAACATAAAAGTATATGAATATAAGCGTATGAACTACTTGTAAGGAATGAATATTTCTCCAATTGTTTCATCTTGATTTTATTTGTATAAAAAGCATCTTCCAATTTTTTTCACATAGATCCTGGGTTTGTCTTGACAGGTTGACTCCCAAGTATTTTATATGATCTGCAATTATTTTAAATAGAATTTCTCTTGTTATCTCTTCCCTCTGAACTTTGTTGGTAACATATATTGATATTGATAATAGATGGATAGATAGATAATAGATAGACAGATAGATGATTTATATGGGTTTATTTTATATCCTACCACTTTGCTAAAGTTATTTCACAGTTTTTTGTATTTGATTCTCTAAAACTGCCATCATATCATCTAGAGAATGATAGTTTTGTTTCTTCATCACCTATTCTAATTCCTTCAATTTCCTTTTCTCCTCTCATTATCCTAGCTAGCATTCCTAGTACTATATTGAATAATAATGGTAACAACATTTGTCCTTTTTTTCATGCCCGAACTTATTAGGAAGGCTTCTAGGGTTTTGCTATTACAGATAATGCTTGCTGCTGGTTTTAGGTAGACACTACTTATTATTTTAAGGAAAGCTCCATTTATTTGCCAAGCTTTCTAGTGGTTTTAGTAAGAATGGCTGCTGTATTTTGTCAGAAGTTTTTTTTTACATCTATTGAAATATCATATGATTTCTGTTGGGCTTGTTTTTGAGATGGTTAATTATGCTGATCAGTTTCCTAACATTCAACTATCCTGGATTTCCTGATATAAATCCCACCTGGTCATAGTATATGATCTTTGAGATGTATTGCTGTAATCTCTCTGCTAATATTCCATTAATATTTTTGTATCAATATTCATTAGAGGGATTGGTGTACAGTAATTTTGATTTCTTTTTAAAAATTCAATTAACCGATGACTTATTTATGTTATTGTTTTCCCACATAAAACCAGATCACTGTTGTATTTATTAGTTCAATAGTTTGCTCACTTTCAAGTTCATTAATCTCTCTTTTAAATTTTAGGACTTCCAATTCGGGGTTTGATTGAGGACTCTAAATTTGTTACTTTTCATGTTATTTTCAATTGTATGCCCAATTCCTTGACCTGCTCTTTCTACATTTTATTGATGTATGCATTTAGAGATATAAGTTTAAGTACTGCATTAACTGGATCTCATGAATTTTGGTGTGTTGTGTCATTATTATTTTTCTCTTTAATGAAATTATTTCTACTCATTCATATATACATGTTCATATATATTTATTTATGTGTGTGTTACTGCACTATGGTCTGAAAGGGGGCATTTAATATTTCTGCTTTTTGTTGTGAAGTTTTTATACTTTTAAACATGATAAGAAGAAGCTATATACTTATGAGAAAAGGGTATATTTCTTGCTATTTTCATTCAATTTTTTACATATTTTCTCGTATCCAACTTCTAAAATTCTATTAATTTCCTTCCTTTCTTGTTCATTTTATGGTTACATTTATCTCTTCTGAAACGGTAAAGTTGAAGTCCTCTATTAGCACAATTTTACTGTCTATATCCTCCTATAACTCATTTAACTTTTTCCTTTAAGAATTTGGATGCTCTTCCATTTGGTGCATATATGTTTGGTACTGATATATCTGTGCTAGTATTTAGTAATATGCAGCTTCCCTGCTTATCTCTTTAAATTTGGTCTACTTTTACTCTTTTTTTGACTGAGATTATGTTGCTACTCCTGTTTTTGTTTTTGTTTTGTTTTTACTTCAGATGAAGCATATGAGATTCTGCTCCAACTCTTCATTTTTACTCTCTCTGATTCAAGTGTGTTTTTTGTAAACAACACATTGTTAGATTCTAATTTACATTTTTTGGGTGAGTTTATCCATTCACATTAATTTTATGGGTGAGTTCATTCATTTACATGCACAGTTATGATTATTAACCATGTTTATCTCTCCATTCTGTTTTCCCCTGTTCATCCTCCTCCTCCTCCTCCTTGTCCTAGTTCTCCTCATGCTCATCCTTCTCTCTTTCTCCTTCTCTCTCCCTCCCTCTTTCCCCCCTCTGTCTCTCTGTCTCTGTCTCTCTCTGTCTCTCTGTCTCTGTCTCTCTCTCTCTCTGTCTCTCTCTCTCTGTCTCTCTCTCTCACCTTGTCCCTTCTCAAAAGTTTGTTTTGCTTCTTACCAGTATCTCCTTTAACCTACCATCCTTCTATAAGTCTTTTTTCCCTCCCTTTCCCCATTCTTTTCCTACTTCTATGTTGTGTAAAATAGATTTCTATACCCACTGAGAGTCGATGTCATTTGTAGCTAATTCTAATGACAGTAAGTTTCAAGTGTTGCCCCCTCTGCCCTTCATCTTTCCTCTCAGTGTGAAAGTTTTTCCTTTCTTGCTTCTTGTATGTGAGACAATTTTTTCCATTCTTCCTCTCTCTTATGCCTCCTCCCAGTGTATTCCTCTTTTTTACCCCTTAATTTAATTTTTTTAAATAATCCCTCATAGTCATCTCACATTCATGCCTTCCAAGTATACAGTTTCTAACTGCCCTAATAATGCTGCAGTTCTTAGGAGTTACAATTATCATTTTCCCATATAGCAATGTAAACAGTTTAATTTTATTGATTTCCTTATAATTTCTCTTTCATATTTACTTTTTATGCTTATTTTGAGTCTTGTTTTGAAAATCAAGCTTTCTATTCAGCTCTGGTCTTTTCATCAGAAATCCTTGAAAGTCCTTTTTTCATTAAATATGCATTTTCCCACTGAAGGATTATACTGTTTTGCTAGATATATTCTTTTTGGTTATAATTTACCTCTTTTGCCTTCCAAAACATCATATTCCAAGCCCTTTGGTCCTTTAATGTGGAAGCCACAAAATCTAGTAGTATTCTAAATGTGGTTCCATGATATTTGAATTATTTTCTTCTGACTTCTTGGAACATTTTGTCCTTGACCTGCAAACTTTGGAATTTGGCTGTAAGATTCCTAGAGTTTTTCATTTTGGAATCTCAGGAAGTGACAGGTGGATTCTTCTGATTTCTATTTTACCATCTGCTTGTAGTATATCATGGCAATTTTCTTTAATAATTTCTTGAAATATGCTGTCTAGTCTTTTTTACCATTACTTTCAGGTAGTGAAATAATTCTTGAGTCGGTGTGTATTAGGTATTCAGGGAGGACTAGGACTGCTGGTAGAAGGAAGGGCCTGCTGACTGCTTTTAAGGGCTGCTCACTCATTTTTTGTATCCACCTTTCACCAAACGTTCACCTGTGACTCCAAGAAGCTATAGGATGCACAGTAGCCACACCCTGGTGAAAACATCTTGGCAGATGGGATAAATCTGGATGAGGGTGACCAAGAAAGCATGTAACCCCTTGGTGAGCTAGAGGAATATCTACCCCAAGCCTGTGAAGACTTCCTCTGGTGGAATGAGTGGGTGAGAACAGTTACTATGGAGCACTCAAAGTTTGGTCAGATATGGAAGATTTCCAGGTTATCTACAGCATCCCAGGCCATCAGTGGCTTCCTGACTTTTGTCTTGCCATTAGACTTTGATTCTGGAAGAGAGAGTGAGGATGGTAACTTTGTGTAACTGCCTCACTTAAATCCAATTCAAGTGAAGATTTCAGTCCCTGATGTCATTGGTCCTCATCAAAAATGAAGGATGAACAATAAAAACAACAGTTCTTAAATTCTCTCTCTTCAGTCCATTTTCCAGGCCATTTGTTTTTCCAATGAGATATTTCACATTTTCATCTATTTTTTCTTTCTTCTTATTTTGCTTGAATGTATCCTAGTGTCTCATGGAATCATTAGTTTCTACTTGCCCAAATCCAATTTATAAGGCATTATTTTCTTCAATAAGTTTTTGCATCTCTTTTGCCATTTGACAATTCTGCTTTTTAATGTGTTCTCTTCAGTAGATTTTTGTGTCTCTTTTTCTATTTGATTCACTCTCATAAGTCTGGAAAAATAAGCAAACAACAAAGAACCTGACCATAACAAGTTACTGTATCATCCGGGAAGATCAAGAAGACATTAACCCAGAAGACAATGATGTCAAAACAGCTACAAGCAAAGCCTCAAAGAAAAATGTGAATTGGATACAAGCTCAACAAAAATACCTGGAAGAGTTTAAAAAGGGTTTAAAAAATCAAATAAGAAAGCTAGCAGAAAAATTGGAAAAATAAGTGAGAGTAATGCATGAAAATTAAGAAAAGAAACAAAAGCTTGATAAAAGAAATATGAAAAATACTGCAGAAAATAACACCTTAAAAACAGAATTGGTCAAATAACAGTGGTAACTGCTTTCCTGGCCTGTTTTCTGGTCTTTACCCAGGAAAGTACCTTGTTCTCCTGTAGCCATGAACACTAATATGCCTGTTGGCCCTGGGACTGAGATCAGGTTCCCTGTTCTCCTGTAACTGAAGCTGCTAGCGATCTCTTCTGTCTTAGAATTGAGAAAAGGGTCCCTACACCCTTTTGAGTGACCAGAGTGGCCTTACATTGGTAGGAAAACTTAAGTGGTATATCTCAGTTGAGTTCAGGGCCTATGGGATTAACAAGGGTTAGAAACTCAAGCAGGAAGCCCTTGGGTTGCCAATGTCATCAGAGACAAAGACTGAATAATAAATCTGTTCTACTTACAGAGCAGAAAGCTTTGTGTTATTGCACAGCATAGAGATTACTCAAAAAGGACAGACTTGATTGTGAATCTGTGGACAAAGAAAGGTCAACTTGGAACCTCTTGCTTCCTGAAGTAGATGCATGACAAGGTATAGTGATTTTATAAGAGGATAGCAGGAAACTGAAGACAAACTTCACAGCATAGGGAAGAAACAGGGTCTGCTTATCCCAAAGGAGGCATTATATCATGCCAGCTGGAAGATTGCCTTTCTGGCTCGTGCTTCAACAGAATATTAAAAAATCAGACCCGTGATCTCGTTCCTCTACCAATATTGATCAGTATATTCTCTGCTACAAAGCTTAGGTTAATTGACTTGATCATAGTATTGACTCTAAGGTAACTATATTTTGTTACATGCCATTGTACCCATTTTATTACAAAGGGACAGCTAATAACATTTATACCTCAATATATTAAGGATCTATTATTTCATTGATAGAGATATTTGGTAACAGAGAACCAAACACGTGGGCTACATCTAGAATGATAAGACTTATTAAAGAGTATTGTCACTCACTCCTCATAATAAAGAATCAGAGGATGACTTTAATGGAGTGGATTATAATTTTAAAACTACATGTAAATAATAAATTATCATCAAGAAAATGACAGAATTGAAAGGCATTTAGGACAATGAATCTCATCTAAAACAATAATCAAATGGTCATCTAGCATCCTCTTAAATATCTCCAGGATCAAGGAAGTCACTACTTCCCAATGAATTCCAATACCTTTTGAGACAACCCTAATTGTAAGATTTTTACAATGCTGATCCAAAATTTAGCCTCTTGTAATTTCTACCCAGTGGTTCTCATTTTGTCCTTTGCAGACACAGAAGATAAATCTAATTTATATTGTAGCTGATAGCCCTTAAAAAAATCGAAAAATGGGTATCTTGTCTACCTTAAATATCTCCTTTACTATTTATCCAATTCCTTCAAAACCTAATATTTTTGGTCACAACCTTCTGAATAAACTTCAGGTTCTTAATTCATGTAGTTCCCAAAATTCCATGCAGAATTCTGGACGTGGTAGTCTGTTCCACTTAGAGTATAATAGAACTCTTATGTCTCTTATTGGTTTACTCCTATTACTAAAGACTAAGATTTCTTTTCCATTTTGACAGCCATAGCACAATACAAATTCACATTGACCTGTTAGTCTGTTAAAGTCACTATTTTCTTAACGAATTCTCTTGTAGTTAACTTGTATTCCATACTTTATTGATAGATTTGATTTTTAAATCTTTTTGGATGGTAGTTACACACATTAACTTTAGTTCCATTTAAACCTTACAATTCAAGATAATTTTATGTCTCATATTTGTAATTTAAGTACTAGTTTTCTCTTCCATTCATAAATGTCTTGATCAAAGTAACTGATAAAAATTTGGGATTAAGCAGGCTTGAGGAAAGGCCCAACTGATTCTTTAATTGAAACTTCCCTGTAGGGAAAAACAAATCATTTTAACATTCCTTTTTACCTAGTAACTCAAAAAAAATTCCAAATCCAAGTTCTACCTAGATTATGATACTTTTACCAAATAGTAAAAACACAGGTATAATGGACTTCCAGATCACATGACCAACCAAAAGAAGTACTAGAAATTTTCTCTGATCCAAAAAATTCTTAAAATAATAATTACACAGAAATGTTAAAGTAATTGCAGATGTTTATATTGGCCAAGAAACCTTACAAGTAAATAACTTGATTAATAATAATAAAAAAGTTATTCCCTAATCCCTAACATTCTCACTTGTCAACCCATCCTCAGTCAGTTTTCAGGCCATGGTATGAGAGCAAAACCCAGTCCTTAGACTTGGGCTCTGGTATCCACACAGGAATTGTCTTGCTGTTGCTGCAGTCTGTGCTAACACCCTTTGCTTCTTTTCTCACCCCATTGTTCTGTGGAAACAAGCAACAGAACTCAATTCTTCCTCAAACCCCTTGTAGAGGAGGTGGAGGTCCTGGAAAATCTGAAGTATTCTTTGCCTGGGGCAGCATGGTGAAGTATCATTGTTCACCAGAGAACTAAAGGACAGAAGGGAGTGTGGAAGAGAGCCAACATGTGTATGAGGTTATATAAGGCCTGAAGGAAAGGAGACTGGCACCTGGCTGGGGACAGTTTTATCAGGGAATGAAGGGAAAGGAAGAAGCATTTATATTGCACCGATTATGTGTCAAGGGATTTTCACAAATATTTTCTCATTTGATCCTATAATTCTGTGGTATAGGTGTTAATATAACCTCATTTTGTGAGAAAATGAGACAGAAGTTGTAACTTTCTCAGGGTCACATGGTTAATAAGTGTACAAGGTTATATTTGAACTTGGTCTTCCTGACTCTAGGCCAAGTGCCCTATCAACAACAATTAAGGGCACCAACAACTATCTATCACCTCATAAGTCATGAAGTTCAGGGACACAGCCTCCTCCCCATGTGGGAAGTAGAGAAGGTTAAAAAGAATGAAGGAGAGCAAGTCCTATGAGGTGATGCTGTAGAAATTGTTTAGAAGAGGAAATTTAAAATCAATACTTTTAGAAGTTTTAACTTCATAGGGAGCAGTGAAACTAAAAGAATAAACAAGCATAAAATCCATGAATAAGAAAAATAAATTTGGAAAATATAGAAAGGGAAATAGATTAATGAAGAAAATTCTTTTTTAGAAAAATTCTGTCTGGAAAATGAAAAAAAAATCAAGAAACTAAAGTTTTTGAGAGTGAGAATAGGAAGGGAAACATTAATTTAATTTGCTTATTTGGAGAAGGGGAAAAGAGGAGAAAAATTATGTAACTGGGTATAAAGAAGGGAGCCAAAGGAATAAGTAAAATAAAATATGATACAAAGGACAGGTGCAATAAAAGTATGAGGAGGGTGTAGAGTCAAGGTTGAGGAGAAACGATCTTGTGGAAATAGTTGTCTTAAAGTGGATTAAGCCAAAATAACCAAAGAGACAAAGTATTGTATTAGAGAATAAGCAGAAAAAGATTTAGAGAAAAAGAAGACAATGAAGGAAAATATCAATATTTTCAAATATGAATGAGTGAAATAATCTCTTAAAATTAGAGTGATAGTTTGGAAAAGAAATCCCACAGCCTGTTGCTCACCAGAAACATGCCTAAAAAGTAAAACACACACTGAATAAAAATGAGTATTTGGAACAAAATGCCTGTGCAGCAGGTAAATTTTTTAAAAAGCAGAAATTTCAAGCATGTTATCAGGTAAGAAAATGACAAAATTCACAATAATTAGAGATTTTCAAATTGTACTATGTGATGCCACAAATAAAGCAAATGAGGGAGGTGAAGGCACAACAAAACCAGAGGAAATGAAAGAAATTGGAATGTGTTCTGCTAATGACATTAAGAAAACAAAAATAAATACAGAAATAGTTTCAAAAATTTAAAATACCCAAAATAATAGGGGACCAAATATAGATCCCAAATAATCCAGTGTCAAGAAAGGAAGCAGAGAAAGCTGTAAAGAAATTTCAAAGGGGGAGGGGAGCTCCAGGTACTGGCAGGTTTTATAAAAATTTTAAAGAATAATTAGTACCAATGCTACAAAGTCTGTCTCAAAAAATTGAGAAGGAAAACATCCTACCCTTTCTTTGAGATGAAAACAGTCTGAATAACTAAACCAGAGAAGGATAAAATAAACAATAAGACTCTGTATCAAAACCATTAATGAATATTTTTAATGAAAGCCTGTCAAGCAGACTATAGAAATTCATCTGAGAAATCATTCATCATGACCAAGCAAGCGACGCAGTCTACACTACTGATCATGTTAAAAACCAAAACATCCAAAACCATATGATTATCTCAGTCCATACAAAAAACAGCTTTTGTTGAAGTCCAACACTAATTTATATGCTAAATATCCCTGCAAAGTATAAGTATAGATAGATCTTTAAAAAATACTACACAAAATATCTATCTAAAACCAAAATAAGCATCATATTCTATGGGGACAATATTAGATATTTTCCCACCCAATTCACCCACTATTATTTGATAATTGTTCAAGAAATGCTATTGAAGGTAATAAGATAAGAAAAAGAAATTGAATGTGTAATGACAGATATAAAAAGAGACTGTCACTACTTGCTGATGAAATGATAATTTACTTAAAAACTCCTAGGGAATCAGGACAGATACTGAAAATAAGAGCTTCAGCATAATCTCAGGCAACAGAATAAGTCCACAAAAATCAACAGTTTTTTAATATTACAAAACCCAAGAAGTAAAAATAGAAAGTGAAATCTTTTTTTTAAGGAAACCTACAATAAAAACCTACATAAAGTATTTGGGAATCAATCACCTAAGACTGATACAAGACACTTGTACAAATTCAATTATGAATTATTTTTAAAGAAATAAAGAATAAGTTAAGTGACTGGAGAGATATTGAATATTTTTTCTGCACTGTGTCAATATAACAGAAATGACAGTACTGACAATTAATTTATAGTTTTAATGCTATATTAATTAAAATATCAAATGTATTATAGAATTTTATGTAGACAATTCATTTGGAGAAAAAAATAAATCAAAACATTAATTAAAAGAATGAAAAATAATGTAGGGATGAAGAGGAATGGCACTTTCAGACCTCAATCACAGTCATTTGGTATTGATTAATATATAGAAGAGAGCAATGCAACAGTCTAGACAGTGGTGAATAAGAAACAATGGAAGTCAATAATGCAGTGTTTAGCAAACTGGAAAACATAAATTACTTACAGAAGAACTCCCTCTTTAAAAAAAACTACTGGGAAAATAGGAAAGCAGTCCAGCAGAAACTGGGCCTAAACTAATGTGTCAAACAAGATCAACATCAAAAAATAAAAAATGGATAGATGAGCTTAATGTTAAAAATGATATAAAAATTAGGAAAGAAGCAGATCATTTACCTTTCATATCTACATGTAAGTGATATATTTTTAATCAAATAAGGGAAAACAGCAATTAGGAAAAATAAAAGAGATAACTTCAAGTATACAAAACTGAACAGTTGCTGCCTAAACAAAATGAATGCATCCAGGATTAGAAAGGGATATGGTCAAATGGGGTAAAATCTTTTTTTTTTAAATCGAATTTCTAAGATGAGTATATTGTCCAAGATATACAGAAAACTAACATACAAATGTGTGTGCAATTATATATACACATCTATATATCTTTCTTTTTATCTGATACAGGATACATATGTGTATTGTGAAATTATATACATATACATATATATATATATATACATTATTATGTATATTGTATATTATTTACCCAAAAATTGTGATGAAAAGATATAGAAAAATAGTTTCCAAAAGAATTTCATACTACTACCAACCATATGAAAAAATTCTTTAAATACCCAATAATAAGTGAAATGGATATTAAAAGAAGCCTATGATTTCACTTTATACTCACCAAATCGCCAAAGATGCTAAATAGTTGATGTTAAGGGGGTGTGGGAAGAAAACTTTTATTGATGAAAATGTGAATAAATAAAACCATTTTGGTAAACAATTTGGAAATGAAACACTTTGCAAATAAAGTAACTAAAATGCCCACACTCTTTTATCTGTAGGTTCTGTTGATAGGATTATGCCCCAAGGTGCTCGCTGATAAAACAATATTCCTATAAACACCAAAACATTTACAGCAGCACTTTTGGTGGTAGCAAAGAATTGGAAACAAGGTGGACGTCCATCATTTAGGGAATGGCTAAACGTATTCTAGTAAGTTAGCAAAATGGAATGGTAGTATGCTATAGCAAATGATAAATCTGATTTATATATTGAGATGGAGAGATATTTATATGATCTACAGAGTGAATAAGCCAATAGGATTTTTTTAAAGGATATACATGATTACTATAATCATGTCAATGGAAGGAACAACTACAAAACAATCAGAAATGAATGTTGGAAGATGCAAAGAACAAGCATGGCTACAAAAAAAATTGATATGAGAAGGTGCTCCACCTCACTCCTTTGTAGAGACACATGACCCAAAGGGGTGGTACGTTACCTATATTGGCAGAATTGTTCTATTAATTTAATGTTTCTTGCTGATTTTTACATTTGTTCTTTATCTTTTTAAATTAAAACTATTGTTTGATATGTTGATGATATGATTTGGCATGAGGATTTGGGTGGGCATACTGGGACAAATTCCTGTGACATTAATAAAACCAGAGAATAGTAAACCTGCTTTTCTACGTACTTCATAATTGTAATTTCTTGTGGCAAAGTGTTATTCTACTTCATTCATTTACCACCATTTCTTTAGCTATTACCCAAAGAACGAACATTTACTTGGTTTCAAGATTTAAGCTATCAAAAGTCCACATTAGTATTTTTATTCCTGTAGTAAGAGATGATAAGATCATAGATTTAGAACTAAAAGGAATCTTAGAGATCATCTAGTAGTGATTTTATTTTTCAATTAAAATTTAAAACTGTATTTTATTTTTATTCCAAACTTAAACAACAAAAGGAAGGATTTCCCTAGGCAAAACTGAACACAAAAGGATTGTGCACAAAAGCAAGGATTTCTATTTTATACTCCTTGCTCTATTAAAAAAAAGTATTAAAAAATCCACATGTTCTTTCAAAACTATCTTGATTCTTATCTATGGATTAAAAACTGGTTTTCATTTACTTTTTTTTTAGCATCACAATTGCTAAGAACCTCCACAACTAAAAACTGAGGGAAAGGAAAAATAAAGTACAACAGTCAGGCAAAACAAATTTGTCCAGTGGCTAGGCCTTCTGTGAGCTGAGATGGGTCCTTTGGTCCTTAGATTGCTTGTTTCTGGCTGCTTCTTGGATTTCTTCATTGATGAAAATTTTGTTTATGAAAGTGCTAGAACCTTTCCTTTGGATGTTTAGTTTTGACCTACACTTTATCCTTTGTTTCCAAAGTATGTGGGCAGTTCCCAGTGTAATTTCTTGAAATATAAAGTCCAGATTCCTTTTTCTTTTTTAGGTGGGTTTCAGGGCATCAGTGATTATTAAATTATATCTCAACCTATTTTCCAGATCAGGTTTTTTATATCAGAGATCTTACATTTTCTCTTCTATCAATTTTTTGATTTTGTCTTTCTTTGGCAATAGTTATGAGGACGGGATGTTTGATTTTGCTGACTTGAAATATTGTCCATTGCAGGCTATAAGTATCTCTGTGTCTCATCACACAAAGGTTATGAACAAACAGTTCTCAAAAATCATGCCACAAATTACTAAAATATTTATATCCTTTGACCTATATTCCTTATGGCTAGGAATATATTCCCAGAAATCCCAGGAAAACTCAAAATGCCAACAGATTTATAGCAGTATTTTTTGTAGAAAGAAGTAACAATGCAATTCATATTCATCAATTGGGGGAAGGATGAACAAATTGTGGTACGTTGATCTTGGATAGTATTATACAACAAGTAATGAGGAATATAAATGCAAACATCAGAAGACAGGGCAACTGAAGGAAAATGAAGCAGGGCCACGAAGATGATACAAAGAGTGAAAACAACCACAATAATGCAGTTAAACAGCTATGCTATGAAATTAGAATGATAAACCTTAGTCCCAAATAAGAGACATGAAAAAATACCTCCTACTGTTCTTTGGTGGTGTTCTCTGAGTAGGGAATACTACATGGCTCACTTGGTTGATAAAGTTAATCTTGCTGTACTGTTGCTGTGGTTTTATGTTTATGTTTAATTGTTAATGCTGCAAGATGACTTCTGACTTTATCACTCAGTGGAAACTGTTAGGTAAAAAACATCTCTTTCTAAAGTAAATTAAATTGCATTTTAAATCAGCAAAAATCCACCCTCTCCACAATTCCAAAAAGAAAATTAAAAAAAATCGTTACAAACATATATAAACAAGCAACACAAATTTCTGCATTAGCCATGTCTAAAAGAAAAGATACACCTGGGGGCAGATGGGTGGCACAGTGAATAGAGTACCAGTCCTGGAGTCAGGAAGACCTGAGTTCAAATCCAGCCCCAGACACTTAAAACTAGCTGTGTGACCTTGGGCAAGTCACTTAATGCCAATTGCCCAGCCTTCTCCCTCCAGAAAGCAAAAAAAAAATGCACACCCTCTCAATTTCTCTCTCTCTCAACACACAACACATGCATGCATATATAGGATATATATATACATACATGAAATATGATATAATACAGATACATACATACATATATACATCCACTCATAAATGAAACTATTTTCTCAGAATCAAAACTATCATCATTAGATGATAGATCAGGACTAGATCAGGAAATACGGAGTGTTTGATATATCTCAAACAGATAGTAGAGAAATATATGCTGCACAGTAAGATGCTGATCCCACAGTATTTCTGGCCCTCTTTGGTTTTCTGGCATTCCTAATGGGAATTTGGCTGATGGTCCCTTTATTTCAGGGACAGAAATAAGGCAACTGAACAGAACTGAGTTTTGGGGAGAGTTGTCCCAGATTCTAAAATCGGAAAATGAAGGTGATTTTATACATACATACACATATATGTGTGTGTGTGTGTGTGTGTATTTGTGTGTTATATGTGTTATATATTTATGTATATGTATATATATATACACATATGGATATGGATATATAGGCATATTCATATATGCAGACACAAAACATAAATTATTCCCAGTTCTTCTGTCCAATTAGACTCTTTCTCTAAACAACTTTCCCCTGTAGGACTGATTATATTGTTTTATCAGGTGCAATATTCTTCTCTGAAAGCCCATATCCTTTGCTTTTTGGAAGATCATATTTTTAAGTTCTCTTCTTTATAAATGTGGATGCTAAATCATATGTGATTCTTATTGTAACTCTTTTGTACTTGAGTTCTTCCTTTCAGACTTATACATTTTTTTATTTAACCTGGAAGCTCTGGATTTTGACTATGATATTCCTGGGAATTTTCATTTAGGATTTTCTTTCAGTAGGATGCCTATGTATTCTGGGCAGTTTTGTTTTAAGATTTCTTGAAAGATGACATCTAAGTACTCTCTCTCTCTCTCTCTCTCTCTCTCTCTCTCTCTCTCTCTCTCTCCCTCCAGAAAGTCCAATGATTCTTTTTTTTTTGCGTTTTTCTTGGGAGGGGGGAGGGTAGGGCAATTGGCATTAAGTGACTTGCCCAAGTTCACACAGCTAGTAAGTGTTAAGTGTCTGAGACTGGATTTGAACTCAGGTACTCCTGACTCCGGGCCAGTGCTCTATTCATTGTGCCACCTAGCCACCCTGATGCTTAATTGTTTTTCTCCTGGATCTGTTGATCTGTTTTCCTGGTCAATTGTCTTTACTATGGGATGCTGTACATTTTCTTTGATTTTTCAGTGTTTTGATTTTACTGCTTCTTATTGCTTCAGGGAGTCATTGACTTCTATTTGACCCATTTTAATTTTGGGTGTTTTTCTTTTCTTGGTCACGATTTTGTACCTCTTATTGCCAAGCTGTTAATTCCCTTTGCAAGTCTTCCTTCCATAGCTCCTATTTATTTTCATTTTATAATCAAATATCCTTATTTTACTTATTTAAAAAAAACTTAGGAAAAAACCTTCTTACTTCATTTCTTGCAGGAATTTTCGTTGAATGTGTGCCCATGCTGCATTATCCTCTGGGACTTTGTAGAAAGTTTGGAGTCATTCTCTTCTTCTGGATTTGTATCTTGAGAGTCTCTGTCACCATAATAGCTTTTTATATTGGGATATTTTTACTATTGATGATATTCACTCTGGACTTTCTGTTAGGACCAGACTCTGCATTCTTCTACAAGAAAAGTATGGGAGGGGCTGTGTATTTCCTTTCTTGGAGGGGGATTAAATATCATGTTATTCCAGGCTCTCGGGAACAATTCATGAAAATTGTCAGTACTCCTAACATATTCCAATCAAGGACAAATTCTGATCACCCTTCCTTTGGTCTGAGCTTTATAAGGTCCTGGCCTGAGTTTGTTTTGGAGCCACAGGAGAGAGCATGTGTGGTCATCTCCTACAAGCCAGCTCAAAAGCTGTGATTGAGTGACAGAACTATAGGTTTCCCTTTTATAGATTGCTTGCCTTGGCTATTACTTTGCAGGCTTCAGACTGTAGCAAAAGCTGGAAATTAGATTCTGCTCAGGTCCTAGAGTCCAACCTACACCACTACTATTTCTTTTTTAACTTTTTCTTTTGCTTGGCCTATGACTATTCCTCATCACTGAGGTCCATTCCACAATCTGCCATGGATCTGTGGTATAGACCACAGTGTGGGTGAGAAAACTATACCCCATTTGTATTCAGCAACTGATATACATTAGGGACTGCTTCATGCTCTTGACAATAGTCACTGAGTGCTGGAATGCTTTTTGTAATCTGCTACTGGACAGAACATGTCACCATTTTCTGTGGACCATTCTATTTCCCCATGCCCAACTGAAGTAGACCAATGACTCCTGGCATTTGTGATATTTTCTTAGATTTAGGGATCAAGATTTAATCTGTCACATTTTCTAGATCTGTTTAGAAAAGGTATTTTAAAATATTTATTCATTTTTGTGGTAAAGGGAAACTTGTATTTCTTCCTGTTCCTCTACTTTGACTTTACCAAAACTACCAATGATCTTTTAATTGGCATATTTGATGTCCTCTTCCAAATCTTTTTTCTTCTTGACTTCTCTTTAGAATTTGCTACTATTGATCGACTTCCCCACTTGATAATTTTCTTTGGAATTCCATGACATTACATTCTTGATTCTTGCATGCACGTGTGCATGCACACACACACACACACACACAGTGCCTCAATATATCAAATCTATTCCCTTTAGGAACTTCAAACCCTCCTTTGAAGATCTCTATTAGGGGACCAGTTGCAGGGGAATTCACCTTTATGGGGCCAGGTACAAGTCATTCCCTATTTCAACCACCTAAAAAAAGGACAAAAGATAGTCTTCTTCTAGAATTTATAATTAATTTATCTGACTATAAAAGCAAGTCATGAGAGAGCCTGTCAAAATCTGCTCCAGGGAGTCCCTACATTGGCTCCATTCTATAAACTGAGGAGTAATTACTTCATTGACTCCTCAGGTTACTCTTTGAACTTCTCTTGCCTTCCATCTAATTCCTCAGTGGTGAAATTGACTTACTCCCTCCTTCCTTGGTGGTAGAAGTCACACTCTGTAGAGTAGAATAAGCCTGGGATTTTCTTACCCCCACTAATAGTTCCCAGTTTTTTTCTTACTTCTAGTCTCGTTCTCCATTCTTATGGCTATCATTTTAGCATAATTCAGGAGGGAGAGAGAGAATGTTGAATCTTAATTTTTTAGTGTTCTCAGTGTTGTAAAGCAGGGATAGTAACATTATAGAGACTGCTAGCTCCTCTCATGTCAGCTTCTTCCCAAAAACCCTTCCTTCTGTAACCTGGAATGAGGTTGGCATCTTCAATCTTCTTCCATAAAGATAGAAGTCAAAAACCCAAAGAGATTTGAAGGAGGTCCTGAAGAATGGAAAGCTCCCTTCTCTCCTTCTCTCATTCCTCTTACTGGTATGAGGAATTGATCTCCATCACTAAGAAGAGAATCCCACATGAATAGACTTTGGGAGTATAAAGCCATGCATAAGCAGATTTCCAGAGGACCGCTGCTGTGAACAGGTTTCAAGGTTCTCATTGCATAGTATAGTGAGCTCTCTATTCAATAACAAATCAGAGCAAAACATTCATAGAAAATCAAAATACAGCATTTACAATGTTACAACTTATCACAGAAAATCAAAATACAGCATCACCATGTCACAACTCAACAACTTCTCACTAAAATGGTCACATAGGGTTCTTTTTTTACCAAAGTAGTCACATAGTTTTAAACAAAGTACATTCATTTAGTCAATCAGAAAATCCTTAATTCAATCACAAAGTACAAAAGTCAAATTTATCCACCCCTAGGTCATAGTAAATCATAATCTTCTCAGTCAGTACACAGTATCCAAATAAAGTCTTCTTTAAGCTTGACTCAAGGCTTGCTCTCAGCTGCCATGGTTCCACTTCCATGGTCCCAGCTCCAAATGT
This sequence comes from Pseudocheirus occidentalis, assembly GCA_028646575.1. Taxonomy (NCBI): domain Eukaryota; kingdom Metazoa; phylum Chordata; class Mammalia; order Diprotodontia; family Pseudocheiridae; genus Pseudocheirus; species Pseudocheirus occidentalis. The sequence continues at coordinate 2,666,440 of CM053600.1, forward strand.
CACTTGGGTTCATTAGCAGGCAGCTCCCAGTTCCTTGTCCAGCTCCCTGTCCATTTCTTCACACAGTTCCTGTTCCATATTGAAACTCACAATATCCAGTCTACCTCAAGTCAAGTCTACCTATTTTAAAAAGCTCAGCAGAGCCACCATAATATTCATGCACATTGCTGACACCATCATCAATTCACTATCTGCCTATGAAATCAACTCAGACCCACCAACAAGGTTTGAGAACTCAACACAAATTATCAACGTAGAAAACAACATAGACCCACAGACAAGGTTAGTGTAAATCATCAGTAAACACCCAGGATCTCCAAAACCCTCCTCCAAGATTTCTGTAAACATACAACCAGAAAATCCTCTTTCTTGGCTTCCAGTAAGGTCCCAGGGCTTCTGTACAAAGCATCAGAAACAAACTTGACAATCAACACAGACAGGACAGACAAACACAGTGCTAGGATACCGCAAGTTTTCTCCTTCTTGACTCTGCCACCACAAGAATCCTTTTCTCAGTTCTGCTGCCTCTAGCCTGGGCTTCTCCTTACATATGGTCATTTGTTCCTCCCCTTCCTTTTGCAGGAGTTCAAGAGTTTTAGGATTCACAAGTTGTGGGATTCATACATTCTGTTTCTTTTTATTTTTGCTTTTTTTGGAGGGCAGTTGTGGTTAAGCAACTTACCCAAGGTCACATGGCTAGTAAGTATTAAACATCTGAGGCCAGATTTGAACTCAGGTCCTTCTGATTCCAGGACAGGTCCTCTATTCACTGTTCCACCTAGCTGCCCCATACATTCTATTTTTTTTTAACAGACTTAATACAAGGCTCAGAAGAAACTTAAACTGAAATAAGATGTCAATTCAATACTTGAAACAAGATGTGAACTATTTTTGTGATTGCCATTACAGGGAGTGGTATTATACTAGCTTAATCCATTTTTGGAGGGGGAGGCAAAGATAAACCTGGTTGTATCACCAACAATATACTTGACAAGTTAGAAAGTGACTTAGATAATAAAATGAACTGAAGAATACATCAAAAATAATTTAACACTGATGGGAAAGAATGGACATTCAAGGCTTTCTATATAATGATTACAATTTTTTTAATTGGTGAGAAACTGGGACAGTCATCAAGTAAAGTATGTTTAAATAACTCTAAAGAAAATGTCATTAGTAATAAAATATTATCAATAAAATATCATTAAATATGCTTAAGACATTAAAGAAAATATTTTTAGTGCAAGATTTCACTGAGCTCTTTTGCATCTATGTAATAGCAAGCAAAATGGTATTTACTACCTTGTTTCAGCTATTCAAGTGACTTTGAGCCTCACCTGTGATTTGAAGGTAGGAGGAACTTGTTGATGCAATGGGAAGGGGCGGAACAGGAAGGAGCTAATGATATAAAAGTTTGAGCACAGCTGGAACTGAGCAGAACTGAGAGGGAGCACACTTGTGTCTTATACTCTTTTCTGTCTGTGTTGATTTTTTTTTGTGTTACTTTGTCAGACAGAAGCATCCTGTCTGTTGACTTGTGTTAATCACACAGGCAGAAAGCGAATTGAGATGATAGTACCAACAATGTGTTTGAATATTTTTGTAACTCTGTTAAGTTTGATGTGTTGTGGCTCTGTTACATTTTCCCTTCCCAGAAACAGAGACTTTGAAGGGCTTGAGCTAGACCTGTCACTGTGAGCTTTGAGCTGGAGAAGGGACTAGAAGAGGAGCTGGGAGCTGCCCTATCTGTGAATCCAGGAGACTGTTGGGTGAAGTCAGTCATGGAGGAGGAACCATGAGTTTGGCAGTCAGCCTCAAGTCAAGATGAAAGGACCTTTCCTTGCGTACTTGGTGCTGACAGACAAGATCACCATTTACTGTGACATAGGGGTGGGAGAACTTTGTACTTTGTACTCCTTAAGGACAATTTGAGGTAAGGATGATTGGAAGCTAGTGTCCCATCAAGATAAAAGAAGACTTTCTGACTGATGAGATTAAAACAATGTGACCTAGGGATGGGAAACCTTTGCTTTGTATCCCTTAAGAATGATTGCTCCTTGAGGATGATGGAGGTAAGGACTTACTGAATGGTATCTTTTGTTTAAAACTAGGTGGCTACTTTAGTAATAAGTTGTTATACAGCTGTGAATGTTAATGTGAAAATTTGGTTTCTGTGAACATTTTGCTTTAGTTTACTATTGAATAAAAAAAGAGTTCAGTATACTATGTGATCAGAACCTTGAATCTATTCATAGTAGCAGTCCTCTGGAAAACTGCTTGCACTTGGCTTTACAATGTAAAATTAAGGGAAATGGCAGAGCCTAATAGAGGATGGGAAGCAATGGAAACTGTAAATATCAATTTACTAGGTGATAAATTTTAGTCTTTCTAAGTAACTTTAAAATCCATAAGATAATGCTTCAATATGACCATCTTAAAGAGAGTTACAATCAAATAACATTTGTAAAATGCAGTGATAATGTATTTAATGGAAATGTGATTGTTGTATTCATAGCCAGAACTTTTATTATTGTTTGTTGTTGTTGAATTGTTTTCAATAGTGTCTGACTCTTTGTGATGCTCCACTGTACCACCTAGCTGCCCAACCTAGACTTTCCTCTCTTTTAAAAATACTTTTTTCAGCTCAATGATCTTAGGGAAAAAATGGATTGATGTGCACAAAATAGCAAAGAGTGAAATGAGAAAAGAACATTGTATATAGTAACAGCAATATTGTTTTAAGAACAACTTTGAATTAGTCATTTTGACTATTATAAATACACAAATTTACTACAAAGGACTTATGAAGGAAAACACCTTCTGCATCCAAAGAACTGATATGTTAATGTATGTATAGAATGATTTTACATACATACATATGAACACACACATATTTATTTCCAATGGTAGCCATCTCTAGGGCAGGGGGAAGGAAAGGAAAAAAGGAGAAAAAAGAAAAAAATTAAATTTACAGGGTAACTTTATTTTTATTTAAGAGCAATGAAAGTTATGCATAATAGATTTGCAGTTTCATGTGCAATCATCTTTTTTTATTATACCATCTTATGGGAAATGCCTGTTTTATTTCATAAATTAAATATAAAATAATTAAAAATGCTGAAAAACTACTCTTTTGCCTTTTGGGACTTTGAAATCAGGCCTTACTTTCTCTTCTTTACCTAGGTCGCTCTGACCTGTCATGTTACCTCTCCAGGCTACATCTCCAGACTTTCTCTACCACGTTGACAGGTACCTTTGCTTTCCATCCCCTCCTGCCCCACTTTTCAGTTTCCTTTATTGTGTCGCTTGCCTCCATTACTTGCAGATTAGTACATATGAAATATTTAAAAAGGAATATTTAAATATTTAGACAGCTATCATTTCCCCCAGAATCTCCTCTCATCCAAGCAAAATTGTCCAGTTCCTTCAACCAATTCTGACTGGACAGAAGGCTCTTCATCATTTTGTCAAAGTACTAGAACTACCTAGAAGTTTATAAATGCTCCTTTTAATGGCACCTAGGACTCAGCAAATTACAAATTTTATTTGAAAATATCAGAATACAAAGGAACTATTATTACATTCTTATCTCAATCTAACCCAAGATCCTATTAGCTTTCTTTTTAAACATTTATAATATATGGAATAAAATAAGCATTTCCATAACATAGTATAATAAAAAGATGATTGTACATGAAACCGCAAATCTACTATGCACAGCTTCTAATTCCTTTCAAATATACAACAAAATTGTCATGTAAATTTCTTCCTTTTCTTTTTTTCTTCCTTCCCTACCTCCAGAGAAGACCACAGTGATGTGTGTGTGTGTGTCTGTAAAATTATTCTATACATACTTCTATTTGTCAGTTCTTTTTCTGGATAAAGATAGCATCTTTCTTTATATGTCCTTTAGAGCTAATTTGGATATTTGCCCAAAGTAATTTTCAAAACAATATACTCATACTATGTAAAATTATCTCTTGCTTCTACTTATTTCACTCTTCATTATTTTGGGAAAGTCTTACCATGTTTTCTTCAAATCACTGAACTCATCATTTCTTATAGCACAGTGATATTCCATCACAATTATATACCACAACTTGTTAAAGCACACTCCAACTGATGGGCTATTAGCTTTCTTGGATTACATAGTGCTGATTACTCATACTGGCCTTGTGGTCTATTGGAATCTCCAAATCTTTTGTGTCCACAAAACTATAGCAAGAAGACAAGACCATGGAAGTTAAAACAAAGAGTCACACAACTCAAGAAAAGCTAAAACAGCTCTTCACCACACCAGCTACTTCGTACTCTAACAACCAAGAAGTGGTGTAATAAAATATATGATGAAAAAACAAATAATCATGGAGTGTCAAAGTCTATTTAATCCAACCGATGCTTAAACAAGAATTCTCTCTTTGATATGAATCAAAATTGTCATTAAGTATTTCTTTGAAGACCTCCAGATAGGGGAACTCACTATCTGTATTCAGAGAAAGAAGGAAGTTCATTCTACTTTTCTACATTAATAATGATTGTGTCAATAAGGTATGCACTGGTCATGTTATATATGTTCTGAGCATTAGCTTTTAGAAGAGACATAAACATGTGGAACACTTGCTATAAAAAGATTTGTTAAGACTACCGAGAATATTTCACTTGGAGAGAGAGCACTTTGAAGGATACAATAACTTCCATGATTTCTTATGCTAGGCCCCAGCAGGCAGAACTAGAAGCAATAGATGGTAGTTGGGGCAATCAGAATGTAAAATGGGTCATGTCATGAGGAATTGAATTCCCCTTCACTGGGGGTCTTTGAGTGTGCCGGGTGATCAGTGGAGGTTCTATAGAAAGGAATCTTGATTATACGTGGGTTGAATCAAATGGAGCATAGGGTCTCTTCCACCTCTAATAGTCTGCAAAGAATCTTAGTTAATTAAATTGTTTTCTCTCCTTTACACAATTTTCCACTATTAATGTGGAAAGAAAATGGTATTGCTTATAGGTTAAGATTTTTTATAGCTTTATTATAAGGTGCTTTGCCTAAAAAAATACTATTCTATTGAATGATGTTGACCACTTTCCGTACTTAGCTGAACTTCAGGTATCTAGTCTGTATTTCAAGTCTTTCCAGATTACTGAAAACATTTAGACAATATCCTTTCATGGCACAGACTTAAAACCTCAAAGTTACCTTCATACTTTCATGTGAGAAGCCATTGATATTTTTTATAGAATCAGATAATATGTTAATATTATCCCAGGATGATCTAAATTCAATTTACATATCTGACACATACTATGTGTGTATATAGCAGTTGGAAAGGCTCTTAACCACTTAATGTTTCCAGAAAACTCTAAGATTATGATTTTCAGAAGGGGTTCATTGATGTAATGTGTCCACACTTCAATTTCCAAACAGTTATTAAATACCAGATTTGAACCAGAGACAGGATTAGCAAATATTAAGTGATTTTGGATTTGTAGTACAAAGTTCTATCTAAGAGTTTCTAACCTTCTGGCCCCCAATCTAGCAAATGTCATGTTATATCAGAAGCAACAATTATATTGAAGCTGAAAATAATAGAATTATTATGGGAGTAGATATCTTCTTAGTATTACTGAGGAAAGGAACTATTTATGCTCTTCTAATGAAATACATAAATGTACAATGTGTCCTTTTAGATCCTTGGAGCTGAATTTGTAGAAAAAACACTTGGCTGATTGACAAACAGCAAGAAGTCACCACAGTTCATGACAAGGCAACTCCCGAAAGTTTTAAACATAGGTCATTAAATTCTGTTTTGACATTTATCGGAAAATTAAAGTTGTATTTAATATATTTATATATACACAGTAGTCTAAATTCATAGGAACATTATTTGTTCTACTTGTATTCCTGCTATATGATCAAAATCAACAAGCTCTAAGGACATCTTTGTTCCTGATACTGTACTAGGGATTGTGCAAATCAAGGTGAATACATCTGTACATTGCTTTCCAAGAGTTTATAATGTGATAGCAAAACATAACATAATAACAGAAAGCAAAAATTATATATATATATAATATATATATATATATATATATATATCTCCTGGGACAATATTAATGTATTATCTGATTCTATAAAAAATATCAATATATAGATATAGATATAGATGTTTTTATTTATTTTATGTATTTATTTCTATGACATTTATCATGATGCATATATATATGCATCATGATAAATCAATGGAGAACCTAGAATGGTCCTTTCCTATCATACACCATTTCTAGCATCTAAATTCATTACTTTTTGTTTTAAACACTGTCATTTCCATCACAAGACCTAGTAACATGCAATTTTATTCCATCCTAATAGACTATAGATTCCTCACAAATTTATTAAAATTCTTAATTCTATCAAATTTCATTCTCTTTTTTATAAAACTTAAATGAGCATCCTAGCATTCAGTGAGGAAAAATGATTGCCTTTTACTTCAACTTAATGGTGTTACTTTGTTTCTTCACTATTTTTCATTTGAAAAGAATAAGTTAAAACAATTTGTGTGTTATTGCATAGAATGTCTACTCCCACAATTTGATAACTATCTCTCTATTGTTTTTAGGATAAAAAGACAGTTTGTGTTTGTACCATCACCATTACCATATTTCTATGTTACACTTCCTGGGGTTCTCAATATGTTAATTAAAATAATGAACATATGTTTTGTGTTTGAATATCTGGGATGCAGGAAAATTAAAGACAAATAATTATGCATAACATGGGACAGAATGATTTCTCAGGCCAAGAAGGAGAAAAATCCTATATCATTCAACATCAGAGCTGCAACTAGAACTTCTATCTCATCATTCCTATTTCTATTGTCTTTCTATGATATTATAAAATAACCTTTTACTTTTGAAAAAGTGGAAATTCAAAATGGTGACAAAATATGTTCATCTGAAATCCTATTCGAGGCATAACATTGTAAGATTTCATTAAATGAGAAACTCTTGAATAACATTTTAATTAATTTTTTTTCCAGTTCAGTGGCTGCTTCCTTCTGGAAACTAATTGGTCATAGAAGCAGGAGAACTCTGCAAGCTCCCCCCAAAACTACCTCAAATACCTAAACTCTAAACAAATTTTAGAGCTCCAGTGCCAACAAAATTCCAGAGAAATAAAGCTCCTGCTGAAGGCAGCCTGGCAGGTGGACAAGAAAGGTTCATTGCAGAGCTGGGAGTCTAGCCCACCCCAGCCTGAAACTGGTTAGCCCAGGACAGTCAGGACAAGCCATGGCTTGAGCACTCAGGAGAGTGGATCACTGGCAGCTGTGGCAGTTTCCAAAATTATCCACCTGTAAGAGTCAAAGTCAGTGGAACTTGACTAAAATTTGGGGAAAGCAATGGGTCCAGCTGTCTGCCCCCAGGACAAGAAAGCAGCAGAAGTCGCAGCCCCTCAGTCACCTCCACATAACTGCTTCAGAGCTCCCAGTCTTCAAATTTCAGAGGGCCAAGCAATCATTCAGAGGCTAAGTGCTCTTGCCTTAACCTGCCTGGATCAGGAGCATGGTTATGGGTGGTAATCCTGAGGTGCGTCACCAGTGAGCCAAAGCTGGAGGGGATTACAGAGATGGCAGCCTCCTAATAGCTCTGGCAGTTGCAAAAACCGCAGGAATTTGGGAAAAAGCTCTCCCCTATGAAAGCAGAGTTTTACAGAGCCCAAAAGTCAAGTAATTGATTAGCAATATGAGTAAACAAAGGAAGCAAAGTAAGCACAGCAATCCAACTTTACATTCCTTTTTTGGGGATAAAAAGAATCAAAGCATGGAATGAGAGGAAGCTAATACAGTCAGAACTCCCACACCAAAAGCTTCCAAGAAAAATGTAGACTGGTTACAAGCCATAGAGGAGTTTAAGAAGGATTTTGGAAACTAAATAATTGAAGTGGAAGAAAAATCGGGAAGAGAAATGAGAACGATGCAAGAAAATCATAAAAAGAGATAAAAATATAATCATAAAAAATACATTAACTCAAATGGCAAAAGCAGCCCAAAAAGCCAATGAGGAGAAGAATGCCTTAAAAAGTGAAATTTTCCAGATGGAAAAAGAATCTCAAAAGCATTCTGAAGAGAATAATTCCTTCAGAATTAGAGTGGAGCAAATGGATGCAAATGAGTTTATGAGAAATAAAGATACTATTAAATAGATCCAAACAAATGAAAAATTAGAAGGCAATGTGAAATATCTCACTGAAAAAACCACTGACCTGGAAAATAGATCCAGGAGAGATAACTTAAAAATTATTGGACTACCTGAAAGCCATGATTAGAAAAAGAACCTAGAAAACATCCTTCAAGAAACTCTCAAGGAAAATTGCCCTGATGTTTTAGAACCAGAGGGCAAAATAGAACTTGAAAAAATTCACCATTCACCTCTTGAAAAAGATCCCAAAAAGAGAACTACTAGGAATGTTATAGCCAGATTCCCAAGTTCCCAGATCAAGGATAAAATATTATAATCTGCCAAGAAGCAATTTGAATACTTTGGACATACAATCAGGATAATCCAGAATCTAGCAGCTTCTATATTAAGGGATCAAAGGGCCTAGAATTTGATGTTCCGGAGATCAAGGGAGCTAGGATTAAAACCAAGAATCACCTACCCAGAAAGATTGAGTATAATGTTCCAGTGGAAAATATGGTCATTCAATGAGGTGGAGGACTTTCAAGCATTCTTTAGGAAAAAAAAACAGAATTGAATAGAAAATTTGACATTCAAACACAAGAAGCATGAGAAGGTAAACATGGAAAAGAAATCATAAGGAACTTATCAAAGCTGAACTATTTACATGCCAATATGGAAAAAGATCATTGTAATGTATGAAACTTTTCTCAGTATGAGGATAGGTGAAGGGAATACAAATGTATATACATACACACATTATATACATATATACATATATACACACACACACATATATACATACATATAATATATATATATTTATGTATACACACATCTATATAGGAGGGTATATATGCATAGGAATACATATGTGAATGTCTGTATATATGTGTACATAGAAAGAGGGCACAGGCTCAGTTCAATAGGAAGGGATGATATTTTTAAAGGTGAAATTGAGACATAGGAGAAGAAGAGAATGAGAGGAGTCAGGGAGAGACAATGGGGTTAATCATCTCATATAGAAGAGGCAAGGGATAACTGTTACAATGGAGGGGAAGAACAGGAAGGCAAAAAGGAATGGGTCGACTTTATTCTCATTGAGTTTGGCTTAAGGAAGGAATGACATACCCTCTAAATTGTGTATCTTGACCTACAGGAGAGTAGATGGATGAGGATGAGAGGAGGGATGATAGAGGGAAGGGCTGGGTAAAGTGGAGGGTTGTTAGAAGCACACATTTCTATAAAGAGACAGGGACAAAGTAGAGAATAGAGCAAGGGGGGGCAGGTTAGGAAGGAGGGAAATATAGTCAGTGTTTCACAATATGTCCGTTGTGGAGATGTTCTGTGTAACTACACATGTACAGCCTGTATTGAATTGCTTGTCTTTCCAGTGGGGGTGGGTGATGAGGGAGGAAGGAAAGGAATCTAGAACTTAAAGTTCTAAAATCAAATGTTAATATATATATATATATATATATATATATATTTACATTATTATTATTAATTTACATGCAACTGGTTAATAAGATATACAGGCACCGGGGTACAGA
>CM053600.1:2676664-2711383 GCA_028646575.1 Pseudocheirus occidentalis
TACACATGTACAGCCTGTATTGAATTGCTTGTCTTTCCAGTGGGGGTGGGTGATGAGGGAGGAAGGAAAGGAATCTAGAACTTAAAGTTCTAAAATCAAATGTTAATATATATATATATATATATATATATATATTTACATTATTATTATTAATTTACATGCAACTGGTTAATAAGATATACAGGCACCGGGGTACAGAGATCCATCTTGCCCAACTGGAAAGTCAGAGGGAGAAGGGGGGAGGATAGAGGAGAGAGCAGATTGGGGGAGGGGGTATTCAGTGGGATTGCTGCTTTGGGGTGGTGGTAGGGGGAAGATGGGGAGAAAATTTGTAACTCAAAATCTGGTAGAAATGAATGATATAAACTAAAAATAAACAAAAGTTAATAACAAAAAAACATTCAGATAATTAGAACATAAAACAGCTTATGATTTATATTAGTATACAAAGTATAGAATTATGCAGAAAAGGCTTTGGGGTAAGTAATACAATGAGAGAGTATACACAAATTACTCATCCTAATAAAAATCACAATATCAAGAAAGATGAGGTGTTGCAGAGATGAGGTCAACCATAGCTGGAGATAATTTTACAAGGACAATTCTATAAATGTCACTTCTTTATATTTTACAACCTATGTGTTTAATTCATGGCTTTTACTAAATCTATGAAGACATTGCCCTTTTTGTCAAGTCATCTGGAAAAATATGCCTTCTGGATCTAATATGCCAAGGCTTAAAAATTAATTAATATGTAGTTAGCACTTCTTGAGAAGAAACATGTTGCAACTGAACCAATGTGACATGCTAAGAGTTCACAATGAGCTGAGCAGAAATTCTTTTGCACATCCTCTCATGGGGTATAAAGAACTTATATATAAATTGTCATTTTCATGAAGTTTAATTACAACAAAATTACAAGTTTATAAAATGTGGCTACTGTAGAACAGTAGCTTGAAACCCAAAATAAGAAGAGCGTATGGTTCCTTTGTGATACCTCTGAATATATACAAAGATGCAGAAGTAAAAACTGTATCAGGTCATGTGATGTGAAAAGAAAATGACAAGTCTGGAATAGTTCACATTATATATGCAGACTGATGCTAGATTGCAATCAAGCAAAATATTTCAGTTGTTTAACTCAAATAATCATTAATTTGTGATTGATTGCTAAAAATAATATAATAACTAACGCTAATGCTAATGAATAGTTTTGCAAAGTACTACATCTCTACAACTATGTTACACAAACATGACACAGACTTTGAACCAAAATTATAAGGAGGTGGAAATCATAAGTATTCATTTAGAGAGAAGGGAGAGTATTTTGGAATAATGGGAGTATGATATTTGAGATTCAGAAGAACAGATGAGTAATATATCCAGGATTAGTGCCTTTTGAATAAATTAATTGTAAACTTGCCAAGACTTCTATGATAAATTATAAGCACAAATGTTTCAAAATAATTCTAGCAAAGAAGTGCTTATAATGCAGAAATCATTATTAACATACACACACACATAGGCACACACACGTGCATAGTGTCCCTCAGCTCCTTCGACCATTATAATATGTTTCTTTGGTTTTCATCTGCCTAAGAGGGTAGAACTGAGAGATGAAATCCATCAACTTTCTGGTCAGAGGTAGGTGGTATGTTTCTTCTCTGGAATCACCATTTAGTTTTTCATTCTTCAGAGGTCTAAAATCACTCAAAGTTCTTTTTCTTTTCTTCATAATGTTGTCATTATGTAAACTGTTTTTCTTTTTCTATATACTGTTCATCACTTCATGAAAGTCTCCATAGTTTCTGCTGAAAATGTCCATTTCATCATTTCCATGGTAGAGTAATAGTTACTTATATTAATATAATATTGTTTAGTCATTCCTTTATATCAAGTTTTTATACAGGTCTACTATTTAAAGAATATCTAGACAAATATTTAGATCTACATTTTAAAGAAGTACTTTTAAAAACCAGATTTACAAACAAAATAAAAACATGTAGGTCTTTTACAACTTTCTTTGATTTTGAGATACAAGCCTAGTAAAGGCAAAGTTGGATCAAAGGGCTAGGTATAATTTAGTAACGTTTGGGGAATAGTTCCAAATTGTTGTCTAGAATGGATGAACAGTGTCAATTCCCATTTCTGTCAAAGTTACCCTAGTTTTCCTGAAGCCTCTGCAACATTCATCAATTTCCTTCTTTGTCATCTTTGAAAATCTGATGGGTTTGCTTTTAGAACCATGGATTTACTTTACTTGTATTTCTTCAATTAGTTACATCAAACATTTTTTCATATAGTTGTTGACTGCTTGGATTTCTTCTTTTGAAAATTATTCATTTATGTATTTTATAGGGGAATGGATATTAATTTTATAAATTTGAATCAGTTCTTTATATATTTTGGATATGACACCTTTATCAGAGAGATGCTGTATTTCCTCCCCTTGGTTCCCTGTTTTCCTTCTCATTTTCGCTGAATTAGATATGTTTTTGCAAAAACTTAAAATGTGTATAATCAAAATATTTCATTTTATCTTCTGTCATCTTCTGTTTAACTTTTTTAATCATCATCTCTTTTCTTATCATTAGTTATTTCATCCAACTATAAACCAGGAAAACTGACACTTTGATGAAATGGATGAATATTTACAAATATATCAATGGCTTAACCTAATAAAACCTTAATAAAAGAACAGGAAATAGAATACCTAAAATTTTTATCTTAGAAAAAAACTGACAGAATTCCTTAAGGGGAAAAAAACTCAGTAACAGATGGATTTACAAGCAAATTCTAACAAACCTTTAAAAAACAATTAATTCTAAAACTGGGTGGGGGGGCAGAGATGCAGAAGGAATCCTAAAAAATTCCTTCTATTCCACAAATGTGATTTTGATGCCTAAAGGAGGAAAAACCAAAACAGAGGGGAAAACACAAAACAAAACAAAACTATAGCTCAGTTTCTCTAATGAATATTGATGCAAAATTTTTCAATAAACCACTAGTAATATAAAATCATAGACTATGACAAGGCTGATTTATACCCAGAATATAGGGCTTGTTTAATATTAGGGAAAACCAAAAAGTTTAATTGAATATATCAATAACAAAACAACAGAAACCAAATAATTATTTCAACAGATCAGAAAAAATAATTCATGAAAAAACTGCATTATATTCATATTGAAAACTTCAAAAGACAGGAATAAGTAAAGTTTTCATTAAAATGATGAGTAGTGCCTGTCAAAAATGATGAGCTAGCATCAGTTGTAATGAGGAAGAGTTAGATTCCTTTTGCAAGATCAGAGGTGAAGCGAGCACATCCATTGTCACCATTGTTATTTAATGTGGTAATAACAATTTTTAAAAAATCATAAATCACTTCAAGAAAAGCAAAGCAATGCTGAAAACTCCAAAACACATTGTGATTGAATTTAAATTCTCACTTTTGAAACGATCGAGGCAAAAATAATTAATAAATTAAGTGACATCCAGACTCAGACAACCAGTAAGTGTTTGAGGCTTTATTTGAAGCCAGATCTTCCTGACCTCAGGCTCAGTGCTTGAAAATTAGGGAGATCTAGAAGGAAGGCCTCATTTAGAAAGGAACATGTGAGCTGTGTCTTGAAGTAATAGAGAGATGACATGATGCAGAAGTGCCAGGCAGAGGGGAGAGTCAGTATAAAGCTGCAGAGTCTGGAGATGGAGTGTCATGTACAAAAACCACATAGGTCAGGTTGGCTAGATAAGACACTGTGAGAGGGTGAATGACATAGAATGAGGCTTTGAAGGAAGCTTAAGGTCACTTTGTCAAAGGCTTTAAGATCTTTGAAATCTGCAAGAAATAGGGTTTGAGAGAGAGGATAGAAAGGGGATTGAGGCAAATTTATAGTACCTAAATCTAACAGATTTGGGCCAAAGGATATAAATCATCAGTATTCAATGGGGAAATGTAGGCCATTAAAAATACAGGATATTTTCATTTTCACACGTATAAAATATGTACCAAATAATTTAGTTAAATATAAATAAATATAAAATAGCATCAATAAAAGAGGGTTACTTTGGTAGTATCATATTAAATTTAACATACACTAAAAACCATAGGTAGCTCAGTGGACAGAGTGCTGGCCTGGAGTCAAGAAGATCAGAGTTCAAATCTGACCTCAGACCTAACCATCTGTATGACCCTGGGCAAGTCATTTAACTCTATTTACTTCAGTTTTCTCACATATAAAATGAGTTGGAAAAGGGAAATGGAAAATCATGAATAATCAGACATGACTGAAACATCTGAACAACAAACATATTAAAAAGCTAACTGAAACAGAAGTTTGTAATACCATATGTCATGTTTTGTTCTTTATATGATAATATTCCTATTTGATAATATTATTAAATGCATAATAAAAAATAAAACTTAAAAACAAAGGACACCATTCATCTATTTTAAGCTAAATGACAAAACCAGGAACTGAACCATAATTTGAGATAATTTAAATTTAAATTTAATGATAATGAACTTATAAGTATACCACAACAAATATTTCATATTGACATTTTTAGATGCTCTATGTTCTTTCAAGTGGAAAGAAAATGGCTCAGTTTTCACAAATTAATAGTGGTTATTGATCTGGAGTTACTTAAAATGTAGCACTAATAAATAGTATTCAACCAAAATAAAACCTAAAACAAAAAAAGAACACATAAGTGAGATTTACTATTGTAATTTTATTTGGGGGGGGGGAGTTAGGAGATTTTAAAGGAGTTTAAACCAAATGAAAGTACATCAGATGTTTTAATATTCCATTTTTTGCAGAAATTCAAATAAATGAATATATGTATATATACATATATATTCGCTCATCAAAGAATCAGAAAGCTTGACATGAATTTTTTTCTTCTCATCTATAACGTGTATTTTTCTAAACCAAATCATTGTATGTCATGTGCATCAAAATTTTATAGAAGTAAACTGATTTGCTCATAAGCATTCCATATATATAGGACTACAATAATGTTTATGTGGCCATAGAAATTTAGAAGGCACAATTTCACAAAGCAGAAGTATTTTCAATCATTCAAACAGGGAAGATCAAAGAACAGACAAAGATTCAGGAATAAAAAATAAATTAATGAAATAAATCTAGATTATTCATGTCATACTTCAATAATTCTCTCTGGCAGTGGCATGATTAATTCAAAGATTTATTCATTTTTCCCATCTGTTGCTGACCTGCTTTTGACTTGTCTATGTGGATCACAATATTCTGTTCACTTGGGGTATGACAGTGTCAGTCTCTTGTATTTCTATTGAAAATTCTCGTAGGTTTAGTATTAATAGCACCTGAATATATAATAAGCACAAGTCCAAATCATTGTCTTTGAAGTAGCAAGAAAAGAATCAAGAACAAGAAGCCTATATTTTTCTGAAAGCCAGGTTAAGAAGACTCATTGTCCTGAGTTCAAATATGACCTCATGTACTTGTTAGCTCTGTGACCCTAGGCAAATCACTTAACCCTATTCGCCTCAGTTCCTTATCTGTAAAATGAGCTAGAGAAGGAAATGACAAATCATTCCAATCCAATATCTTTGCCAAGAAACCCCCAAATGTGGTCACAAAGAGACAGAAAAAAAAACCAGAGCACCTAAACAAAAGCATTGTCATAGACACACACACACACACACACACACACACACACACATGCACATACACACAATTTGCAAAAAAAAAAAAAAAGGCCACTATGAAGAGAAACGACCCTTTGTCACAATATCTTCTGCCAAGGATGAAAAAAAGTAGAAAAATTCTTCAAACAATTGATAAGACATTTCAAAATAAAGTACATCATTTTCTTCATGATCCCAAGTTTCTACCTGAAACAAAGGCCCATCTTTTTAACAGTAAATTCATGCCGGCAGGTAGGTGGTGCAGTGGATGCAGTATGGGGTCTGGGACAAGGAAGACTCATCTTCATGAGTTCAAATTGGGCCTCAGACCCTTACTAGCTATATGGTCCTGGGCAAGAAAAGAGGAAGAAGGAATCTGAAAGCAAAGAAAGCATTGAAAGAATAAGTAAAATGAAGAAATAATTTTGTAAAAATTATTAAAATAGTTGAGTCATTAGCTAATTTATTTTAAGAAAAGAAAAACAATTGCTAGTATGAAAAAGAAAAAGTAAAACATCACATCAAATGGAAAGAAAGTAGTTAGAAGTATTTTGCCCAATTACATGCCAATAAAACTGACAATCTGAAATGAATGGAAATGGATAGAAGAAATGGATAAATATTTTCTTATTTTGTAGTCATTTTTAGTTCTGCCTGACTCTTCATGTTTCCTTTTGGGGATTTCTAAAGACACTGGAGTGGTTTGCCACTTCCTTCTCCAGATCATTTTACAGATGAGGGAAATGAGGCAAACAGTTAAGTCACTTACTTATGGTTACACAGTGAGTATGTAAGGACAAATTTTTAACTCAGGTGTCCCTGAGTCCAGGTCTGACACTCTATCCACTACACCACTTAGCTGCTCTATTATTTACAAAAAGTTTGAATGCCCGGACTAAGAGAACAAGAAATAGAGGATTTAAATAATATGATCTCAAAAGAAAGAAAATTTTATATCATGATTAAGTACCCAAAGGGAGGAGTGAACAGAATAAGCATTCACAAATAAATTCTCTCAATTGTTTAAAGAAGAGTTAAGTCTAATATTGCAAAAAATATTTTTATAAAACAAGAAAAGAAGTAGTTCTATACCACTTTTTCTAGGATAGGAAAATATGGTACCTAAACCAATGGGAGTTAGTGCAGAGAATGAAAATTATCAGCCAAAATGCCTAATGAATATTGATGCAAAAATGTTAATAAAATGTTATCAAGAAGACCACAATAATATATTACTATAATTAAACACTATCCAGCTTGGTAACATAACAGGAATGCATGGATAGTCAATATAATGAGAATCAGAAATATAATTGAACTCATCAGAAAGTAGTACAGTAAAAATAATATAATCATATGAACAGAAACAGAAAATACTTTTTGGCAGAATATAACATCCATTTCTGGGAACAAGAGAAAAACTAGAAATTATTCCTTAAAATGAGAAATAGATTCTGTATAAAAGCAAGAGCTAGCATTCTATGTTATTTAGATAAACCAAAGGCCTTTCCAATAAGATCAAAAGTAAAGCAGAGATATGCATTATTGACATTAGTTTGATATATTATTAAAATGCCAGATACAGTGATAAGACAAGATAAAGAAATAGAGCAAATACGAATAGGGAAAAAGGAAAGAAGTACTAATTTTTGCAAATAATATGCTTACTTAAAGAATCCACTAGAATCAATGAAGATATTAATTGAAACAATTCAGTAAAATCGCAAGATATAAGATTAAACCAATCATAATCATCACCATTTCTTTATTTTAACAATAAAAACATGCAGGAAGAGATAGAAAGAGAGATTCCATCAGCTTGATTAAAATTACAGAAAAAAATGACAGAAGGCTAGAGGAGATGTGATAAAATGGGGACACTGATTCATTATTGTCAGAATAGTAATTTTTCATATTAGTCATTTGGTATTTTTTCTTTTAAAAAATAAAATAAACAAAAGATTTATGTTTCATTGGTTTTTGCATAAAATTTGCTTTTAATTTTATTAATTAGTTAATTTTTTACCTTCTGATCTTATTCATCTCTCCTTTAATTTTCACAATTTCCACTTTGGTATTTAATTAGGGTTTTAAAATTTGTTCTTTTTTCTTTTTTTTTTAGTTGTGTGTTCAATTCATTGATCTGATTTTTCTCTACTGATGTGTACATTAAGAGATATAAATTTTCTTCTAAGTACTACTTTGGCTATATCCCAAAAATTTTGCTATGTTGTGTCATTATTTTCTCTTTAAAGAAATTATTTATTTTATCATTGTTTCTCTGATTTGTTTTTTGACCCCCTTATTCTTAGGAATTACTTAATTACTTAATTTCCTATTTTCAATCTGCCTCCACAACTCTGTTGAATGTAATTTCTATTGCATTACATCTTCTGGAAATGGTGTATTTAATATTTCTCCTTTTTTGCATTTGGTTGTAAGGTTTTTATGCCCCGTTACATGGTCAGTTTTTGTGAAGGTGCCACATACAGTGAAGAAAAGTTATATTCCTTTCTATTCCAATTTGATTTTCTCCAGAGGTCTAATACATTCAACTTCTCTGAAATTCTATTCATCTCCTTAACTTCTTTCTTATTTATTTTCTTTTTAGATTCATCTAACTTTGAGAGGGGAAAGTTGTTTCCCCCACTAGTCTAGTTTTGCTATTTTCTCCTGTAATTCATTAAACTTTTCCTTTAAGAATTTGGATGCTAATTTAGAACAATGCCCAAAGGGCTATAAAACTGTGCATAACCTTTCTTCTAGCAATACCAATACTAGGTTTGTATCCCAAAGAGATATAAAAAAGGGGGAAATAACTCACACGTACAAAAAATATTTATAGCAGCTTTTTTTTTGTGGTGACCAAGAACTGGACATTGAGGGAGTGCTCATCAGTTGGGGAATGGCTAAACAAGTTATGGTACACAAATGCAATGGAATACTATTGTTCCATTAGCAGTGATAGCAGACTTCAGACAAACCTGGAAAGAATTACATGAAGTGATGCTGTGTGAAGTGAGCAGAACCAAGAGAACATTGTATCTAGTAACAGCAACATTGTGCAATGACCAGCTTTGATAGATTTAACTCTTCTCAGCATAGCAGTGATCTAAGAAAATTCCAAAAGACTTATAATGGAAAATGCTATCCAAATTCAGAGAAAGAATTATGGAGTCTGAATGCATATTGAAACATATTATTTTGTTTGTTGTTGTTTTTTCTGTCTCGTGAATTTTCTCCTTTGTGCTGATTCTTCTTTCATGAAATGAATAATTGGGAAATATGTTTAAAATGATTGTAGATGTATAGCTTTTATCAGATTTCATGCCATAGGCACAAAAAGAGTTATGACAGTGCAGAGGAAGATGGGAGGGTGTTAGCAAGCAATGCTGTAACCTTTAATCAGAACTTGCTTAAAGAAAGACTAGTATATTCACTCAGTTCACTATAAAAATCTATCTTGCCCTACAAGGAAGAAAAGGGCACAGAAATAAAAGAGAGGAGAACTGATAGAAGAGAGGGAAGATTGAGAGAGGCAGTGAACAGAAGTGAAATACTTATAAGGAGGAACAAGATAAAAGGCAAAAGAGAGAAGAAATAAGGAAAAATAGGACAGAGAGAAGTACACAGTGCGTTATTGTAGCTGTAATTGTGAATGGAATGAATTAAACCATAAAATGGAAGGAGATAGCAGAATGAATTGAAAAATGGAATCCTACCATATGCTGTTTACAAGAAACACATTTGAGAAAGAGGCACACAGAATAAGGGTAAGGGGCTACAACAGAACTTATTTTGCTTCATGTAATGGCAACGGAATTTGGAGATGCCCCTGAATTGACTTGGCTTTTGGGTTGAGTATTAAGACCCAGAGCTTGTGAATCCCACTTGTTGGATGGACTTGTTGACTTGAAGAGAGAGGGCTGAACTGGGAGTAGCCATGAATTGAAAAAAAAGGCTCAACCCCAGAGAAGGCCAGAAGAAAAAGGACTTTTGGGAAGAACAGTATCCAGTATCATGGAGCCTGAGTTGCTGAGAGCCCATTGGAGCTGCCCAGGACTTTTGAGAACTGTTACCCAGAGCTTCCAAGAAATAAGTAGGCATGGCTGTGATGCCGACATTTTGTCTGTCTGTTTTGATGTTGTTTTTCCAGATTCACCTGATGGTGTACAGTGCTGCTGTCGTAGAGATCCTGGAACCTGGATGTTGGTTCAGAAGCCCTGAAGAAGGATTTTCTTGTTGTATGTTCACAGAAATCCTGGAAGGGGGCCTTGCTAATACTTTCAGGGGTTCTGGGACTGTTCTACAGGCAGTGTGTGACTTGATGAGGACACTGGCTATGACTTTATTGGGCTTTCTCTCCCCAGGAACTGATATTGCTGAGGGCTTTCCTCCAGTGAAGGTGAAAGAAGGGCCTTTTCTTGGGTTTTCAATGCTGAGATGTTATCTTGTCCTTGTTATGGCTTAAGGGTGGATGGCCTTTTGTGCTCTGCTGCTCCCTTGTGAGAAAGTGCTTGGTGGTAATGGATGGTATTGTAATTCTATAGTGTCCAGGGGTGGGAAACCTTTGGTCTTTTTGTGCTCTGTGATTAACCAAATGAATGTACTTTGTTTATGATCAGAAACTGATCTCCATTTGAGAAGAAACTTTGACTGACTGTACTGTACTGTCTAGGGGTGGAAAAGTACCTGGACTGAATTAAGAACTTACTAGCAAAATGAATGAGTTATACTGCATTTTTACTTTCTCTGTTCTGTGAATGTTTGCTGAATAAATGGAGTTTGCTATGCTGGTAATCTGAACCTTGGAAGTTGCCTTTGCTTGGCATTATACTTCAACAGAAGTAAAAAAAAAAAAGCAGGGGTAGCAATCATGGTTTCAGACAAAGCAAAAGCAAAAATAGATCTAACGAAAAGAGATAAGGAAGAAAACTATATCTTGCTAAAAGAGATGGTAGACAATGAAGTAATGTCAACACTAAAGTTGCATCTAAAATTTTAAAGTAAAAGTTAAATGAGTAACAGGAGGAAGCACACAGTAAAATTGTACTAATGGGAAACCTAAACTTTCCACTCTTAGAACTAGGTAACTCTAATTTTAAAAAAAACAAGAGAGAAGTTAAGGAGATTAATACAATTTCAGAAAATGTAGATGCGATAGACCTCTGGAGAAAATTGAATGGGGATAAAAAGGAATATACCTTTTTCACAGGGGTACATGGAACATACACAAAAACTGACCATGGATTAGGGCATAAAAGCTTCAAAACCAAACACAGAAAAGCATAAATATTAAACATATCCTTTCTGATAATAATGCAATAAAAATTACATTCAATAAATGAAGTGGAAAGATAAATTAAAATTAATTGCAAGTGAAATAATCCAATCGTAAAGATAATAAGTGGGCCAAAGAACAAATCATAGAAACAATAATTTCACATAAGAGAATAATAGCAATGAGACAACATACCAAAATTTACAGGATACAGCCAAAGCAATATTTAGGGGAAAATTTATGTCTTTACATGCTTGTATCAATAAAATAAAGATGAGATTGATTATCTATATCTGTATTCATACTCTAAACATTAGATCTTTTTCTATTAAATAATTAATGAACACACTACTAGTGGAGCTGAACAGTGTTATTCTTTTTTTTTTTTTGGAGGGCAGTTGGGGTTAAGTGACTTGCCCAAAGTCACACGGCTAGTTAGTGTGTCAATTGCTGGATTTGAACTCAGGTCCCCCTGACTCCAGGGCCAGTGCTCTACTCACTGTGCCACCTAGCCGCCCAGTATTATTCTTGGTACAAATGAAATGAAAAAACTCTGAAAGACAAATAAAGGAAATGACAGTCTTTCACATTCAAAGACAACAAGAACTATATTTAGGAGGCAGTTAGCCACCTGGTAGAAGGAAATGGCAAGTCACTCCAATATCTTTGCCAAGGAAATCCCAAATGGGGTCACAAAGTTTTGGACATGAGTAAACAACAGCATAAATATTATATGGCTAAGAATCATGGAGTACCACACCCTTTAGAGACAAATTTCTGAGACTTCCAAAGGTTAAGTGAGAGGCACATGTCATGTCCAAACATGCTCCAATATATTTCCAAAGAAGAATTTAATAGAGAAAAATGATAAAAAAAAAAAAAACAAAACCATGGTACCATCAGAGAAATATATGATTGGAAAATAAGGTTGCCTGATATTTCAGGAAGAGTGATGAATAATATTTATATGTGTGTGTCACTTGTATCAAAAAAAGAAATCTAGAGAATACACACACATGTACACACACACACACATACACACATACATTGAGTAGACCCCTTGTCAAGAATTTGTAAGAAAACTACTATCTGAATCACTGAAGAGCATATTCATATTGATGAGACCATAGGTTCAAAGAATGTCTAATAACATTACCATAATCACATTTTTTCTCCCTTCCTTTTTTGACCCAGTTAAATAGACTGCTGGCATGCAGTTTTGAGGTGGATTTTTCCAAACTATTTACTTTTATGAAGTGGTCTTATGATTCATAATGTGCTTTCACATACATCTCCAAATAATTACTTTGTGAAGTAGACAAGGCAGTAATACTATCACAATTCTTATACTTGAGGAAAACAAAACTTACAATGGTTAAATGACTTTGGCAAGTAATTATATATCACTGGTAAGTGGTAAAACCAAGACATAAACCCAGATCTTCTGATTCAAACACTGCCTCTCATGCCAACACACATGCTCCACAATCTTATAATGTCACAACATGCTAAAGTCAATAGACATTTTTGAGTTGAGAATGATCTGTATTATCACAATATTCATATAAAAGGACTCATTAAAATTGCAAAATGAGATCTCATTAAACATCTACTAGAATATTTCAGACAGATACAACAAAAGGTACATAATTGGCCCAGACTCACTTGCATTTTTTCCTTTAGACTTTACTAAATATTTATTATTAGCTTTTGTGTGCCCAAAATGTGCTGTCATGCAACACTGAGAAATACATAAGCAATCCTATTATGAATAGGCAGCCTTAAAAATCTAAACAAACATTGATTATTATCAAAACTATAACTATTACTAAATGCTTGACAAAAACTCTTTCCTCTGAAATAGCAAACTTATGTCTTTATTTCAATGAACTAAGGCACACCTATATTTCTGAAATAACCATGCCCATTATTTAATATTTAATAAACAAAAAACACATGTAAATAATCACAAACACATAAAATGTGTAAAAAATACTTTAAAAATCACTGTTTTAAGACAAAAAAAATCCCCAAATGTCATGGGATTTGTAATGTACAGCTTGAAAAAAAAAGGATAAAGTGAAAATATATTCAGTTCATGTTCCACAGAACATGTGTTTGTTTATATAAAATATATATGCACACATACATGTATGTCCTTTAGATTGTGGTCTATGAACTAAAAATAATTTTTATAAAAATATTTCAATACAACTAGTTTTCTTTGAAATTTCATATGTTAGAATTTATGCTTTTAAAAACATCATTCTGAGAAGAAGTCTAGATTTCAACGCCCTGCCAAAATCCAAGATATACAAAAGTTAAGACTCCCTTCTCTAAAAATAATCTGAAGCTACTTTTTTTTTATCTTGAGTTGGGGATAATCTATGCTGACTAATGGGGCAGAAAAGAAGTGAGTTCATGTCCTGCATTCTGTAACAACGAGGAAGTAGTAGTTCAAGTCATCAAAGAAGCTTTCAAAGTTATATAGCCCAGAAAGTCCAGGCAAAAAGCTAGAGATGAGAAGAAATGGTTCTCACTATCAGCATTGACTCTTTCCCTTTAATCCAAGGGTATATAAATTGGCCCAAGACTAAGAGCAAAGATTACCTAAGGCTATTTTCAAATCACAGAACTTTGAAGCTAATTTAACTCAAGCAAGTAAGTAGCAATTCCTAGTGAAGCACATAATTGAGCATGCTCTTCAGTCCCTAGTCAGGCAGATTACCTCCCATTACTGGTATTAGAAACACCATTTGTTGGGGTCTGGATGCCTAAAGATTAAGATGTAGATGTCTAGAAGCCTAAAGATGCCTAGAGACAATACTACCATAATTCTCTAGGCAAAAAAAAAATGACTACAAGGGTTATGAAGAAATTTTCAAGAATGGGACAAATTATATTTCAGCAGAAATTTTTCAACAGCTGCTTTTTAATTTTATAGTATCAAGATGCCAAAGTATATTTGTCCAGTAACAAAAATATTTGTCGTAAAGATAACTGTTTTATCATAGAGTGCACATTTTAATAAAAACCCTTTAAGATCATTGAGAATTAATCACATATCTTCAGTATGAAAATCAAGCATTAAAATTAAGGTGAAATAAGAATTTCATACTGATAAAATGTTTTTAACTAAAACCAATATTATCCAGAATATCATAGTTTAAATCTCTCACTAACAAACACAGAACACAAATAGTTTTCTGTTAAATTAAATTAATTCTACAATAGTAAAAAATGGAAAATCTTGTGTCTTCACTCTCAGTCTAAATGCATATTAACTCTACCAAGAAAGTATGGGTGGGTAAAAGATGCAAAATAATTTAAAAGTTCTTCATCATAATTAAAAATCAGCATCAACATGAAATTCACTTCCACCAATCAACAAGAAGTGTTGTGAACAAGTAAGTGAATATAACGCGTTCAGGCTATGTGATAACTGTTGAGAATAATCAGGCAAAACTGAAGCATTTTCTTCCTTCAAAGAACTGAATGTGATTAATTCCCCTTTATTGTAACAAAAATAAGCATTATCACTCAGCGTTAAGATTTGAAATAAAGTATACCTCAGACTGATCAGGGATGCACAAGAGAAATAAAATTTTGGGAAATGCCCTACCTGAGACAAGTGAGACGGTGTCTTTCTCCCATGAGACAACAGTGATATATGCCTCCACAGAGGAGGAGATAATGCACTTGAAGACAGCTACATTGCCTCTCATGGTTTTCTGGTCCTCCACACGGACTGTATAAGGTTCCCGTAAAACTAAAAAAAAAAAAATGTTACTCTCAGGGAGATATGTTTACTGCATTGGCAAATCTAATTTTTTTCTTCTTGGCAAAACTTTTATGGGCAAATATTTTTTATCAGAATTTTTTAAAATGTAAAAAGTACATTTTCAAACTTAAAAGACAAAACATTTTCACATCTTTTATCCTTGCACTTCAAAATATTTACCATTAAAAATAATTTTCTATGTGCACTTGAGAAGAGTAACTTTAAAGCAACTTATTTGATTCAGACACATTGCATCAAACATTTTGAGGTAGAAGATCATTACAGAAATGGAACTAGCCCCCCTTGAAAAGTAATAATAAATGAATATGGCTAGTGATTGTTATTTACATATTCTGAAGATTAGACATGAAAAAAATAGTTTGCTGCATGAAATGTTTTGATTTTTTAAAGATGAAGAAATTTTGACTTTGGAATATTAGACAAAGAAAATGTCTTCTGTCCAGCCCTGAGAAGATTGCAACATTTATATGAGTAACAATGGTCTTACTTAAGAAAACACAAAAATGCATTTAAGGATAATCAGGCCATGTCATAATTCTCAGGAAACAAAGCTTGTCAGTAAGTTTCTGGAACTTGAACATGAACTCAAAATGGCAGTGTGGGAAAGGTATTTGGCATATGGGCCAATTTCAAGTGCCTCATCCAATAGGACATAGGAGACAGGTAAACATGAAGGGAACTCTTTGTAGTTGGGCAAAAAATATTGAATCCCTCTGCCCCTGTATTATGGTTGCTTCTAAACAACATGAAATCCTAGCTATAGCTCCTTAGCACTTGAATACTTTTTCCTGGACCTGGGAAACTTCAGATTTTGGCTATAACATTCCCGGGTGTTTTTATTTTTATTTTTTTAAGATTTCATCAAATAGTATGTCGAGGCTCTTTTTCTCTTTTCGGTTATGGCATCCAGTTAGTCTAATGATCCTTAAATATCTTCTCCTGTTCTGTTCCCCAGGTAATTCGTTTCCTTCTGAAACACTTTAAATAAATTTTCTTCTATTTTTTTTGGTCTTTTGACTTGTTTTAACTTTTTTATTTCCTCCTTGAGTCATTGACTTTTGTTGTATTTGATTAAAATTTGATCCATTATCATTTTCAACCAATTTGTTGCATTCTTCTACTGCTCAATTTTTGCTCAATTGACTTTATTCCATTTACAAAAATGTTTTTTTATCTTAAAAAAGAAAAAAAATTCACAGTCTCTGGGTTTTAACACTCAGCCTGAAAACCAAGCCAACACAGGGGCATCTCCAAATTCCATTACTGTTACACTGATGTTTTCAGGGGTCCTGAGACTGTTCTACAGGTAGAGAGTGAATTAATGAAGACACTGGCAATGTACATCCTGGCTTTGTTAAGCTTTGTCTCCCCAGGAACAGAGATTGCTGAGAATTTTCCTCAGGTCAAGAAGAAGAAAAGAGCTCTCCTTGAGTATTGAATACTATGATGATAATGTGCTTTACCAGTGACCTAGGGGTGGAGGGTTTGGGTATTTTCTAATGACTGTACTTAGTGATTAATGACACTTAGTAACTGATTGCTGAATAAGTGCTGATTAAGTTAACTTAGTTGCCCCACGAGTGGAAGACTTTGACTGTTGTACTCTGAAGATGACTGAATGATTGATTAAGGAAGCAAACTTCCTTAGGGATACTTTATTCTAAATATTGTGACCACTTTGGTGAAAACTATGTGGCAATTTTAATGATAAGCTGTTGTGAATACTATATTGTGATTTTCTGTGATAAGTTGTAATATTGTGAATGCTGTACCTTGATTTTCTGTGAATGTTTTGCTTTGATTTGTTATGGAATAAATAGAATGTTCACTATACTATGTAATCAGAACCTTAAAAGGTGTTCACAGTAGCATTCTTCTGGAAAACTGCTCGTGCATGACATTATAACACCGACCAACTTTAACTATTTTTATAAGTTTTCATAGGGTGAGCTCTATTTAGAAGCTAATTTTCCATAGAGATTAAGAGTAATGATTTCAGAATAGACCCTTAGCAATACAGTTATGATTCTAGAATTTATTATACAACCTTTCTGGTTTACATTGTTTTAGTTATTAAAGAGAAGTCTTCCCTTCTTTATTTATGTGAGATTCCATCTGTCAAACTACTTGTATAGTACTTTATTAAATTCTGGGTAAAATATTTTAGGAAGACCACTTAGAAGGTAGAGGGGAGGAGAGGAAATAAATATTTTTAAGTGCCTACTATATTTACGTCACTGCTAAGCATTTTACAAATGTTATCTCATTTGATAGAGCACATTCAGAGAATGACAACCATTCAAAGGCAGTAATTATTCTTCTGGTTTCTGTGAGAGAAAGCAGTCAGAAAGGGAATATGAAGAGAGAGAATAACTTGCACCAAATAAGAAGGAAATCAAATAGCTGATTTTGAGGAATTTTGACTTATGAAGTAGGTTAGATAATTTAAGTTGTAGAGGAGAAACTTGAAGACATTTAGGAAAATTTGAAGTCTAAACTGTATAATACTTCCAAGCTGATAGAAGAAAAAGCTTTGAGGGCAGCAATGAATGCTATCTACATGTTAAGGAAGACAAAGCAGGGCAAGAGAGTAGACTAAGATGAGAAAAAATATTAAGTAAGCCTCAGGTATTTAGACACAAATGTCCAAAGTTTAGGCAAGAAATAAGAGGAAATTTTACCTAAAAATGTATTGCAGTGGGGTGGCTAGGTGCCCTGGAGTCAGGAGGACCTGAGTTCAAATCTGGCCTCAGACACTTAACACAAAAACTAGCCGTGTGACCTTGGGCAAGTCACTTAACCCCAACTGCCCTCCAAAAAGCAAAAAGAAAATAAATAAATAAATAAAATGTATCACAGAGAGTTGATAAAACTCATGGCAGGACTGTGGTCCTACATGAGTACTACTCATTTAAAAGAAATAAAACAGTTTTTAAAAAGAATGAGGAGCAACTAGGAGAAAGCATGGTAGAGAATATTTGTGATCATTAACAAAGGGAGAAATAGAACTGATCTTATTATTGATTGGAAAAAGACAAACTGGACAAAAAAGCAAAGACAGGAGGAACTGGGAATATAAAACAAAAAATCATGGTGCATGCCATAGTAGCAATAAGGGACTTAAATTATTCAAAGAGTTTCTGGAGCATTACTTCTTTCTGCTAGTCAAAAGCAGCACAGAAAATAATTTTTTACTTACCTTACTAGTAATTTATCCTTCAAAAATTGAAGTAAAAGACAAGGATAAAATGTATCTGGATCTGATTTTTTTCCCACAGTGATAAACTTGATCCACTTGGATGGAAGTAATGGGAATCTCAAGAAGTGACTACTATATCCTAATTTGTCAAGGAAGAAAAGAGAATATTTGCATTTTGCTTGACATGTGCCATGTGTTTGGAAAATGCATACCTGGAAAGGGTTCAGAGGAAAGCAAGCAAGCATCTAATGTAGTAAAATATTTCAGAGTAAGTTAGAAAGTTATAGTTGGTGCTCAAGAATGACATTTTGAATGCACAAAGGGAGGCAACTTCAATGGTTCTGAGGAGTACAGGGAACACATCAACATATACATACGTGTATACATACATACAAATATACACATTCATAATATACATACATACATACACACACACACATATAATATGGAAGCAAGATCAGACCATAGAGAATGTATATAAGGATATGGTACATTGCTATTTTAGCAATGTGTGCTATGCCACATTATTTTTTTATAATTGTGTCAAGAGTGAGTTGAAGGCAGAGAGTAAAACTAATAAGGGCAACAAAAAATTGTTTATTTAGATACATTTGAAAAAATGGAAGATAAAATAAGTTAAAGAATTTTGTGGTGGCAGAGCTTCTCAACTAATATTACTTGTCTGGACTGCTAAGAAGAATGATGTGTATTGGCCATTACAGAACAAAAATGACTAACAGGAAATTGATACTCAAGATAAATAAGGAGATAATAAGCGAACACCGAGACGCCTTTGAGGAAATCCAGTTCCAGATGTACAACATGTTTAGTTACTAAAAGAAGTAGCATACAGACCAATATCTTACTCCATTTATCAAGAAAAGGTCAAAAGAGATATATCACCCAGATATAAAGGAAGATAATACAAGAAAATTTCAAGAACATGGAACATATTATCCATCATACTTTTGGATTGATGAACAGTTTATGAACAAGAATAGAGAGTGCTGTGAGATGTAAAATGAAGAATTCTGATTACATTAAATTCAAAAGTTTTGTACAAATGAAAGAAATGTAGCCAAGATCAGAAGGAAAGCAGAAAATTAGAGATACTTGCTCAGATAAAGGTCTCCTATCTCAACTATATAAATAACTTTGTCAAATCTATAAGAAAATGAGTCATTTCCCAACTGATAAATGTTCAAAGGATATTAACAAGCAGTTTTCTGATGAAGAAATCAAAACAATTTTAGTCATATAAAATGCTCAAAATCATTATTGATTAGAGAAATGCGAATTAAAACAACCTTGAGATATCATATTCTACCTATCAGATTGGCTAAAATGAAGAAGTTTTGAAACTGACAAATGTTGGAGGGGATGTGGGAAAATGGGGACCTTAATTCATTGCTGGTGGATCTGTGAGCTGATCAGACTATTTTGGAGAGAGATGTGGAGTTATGCCCAAAGTGTTATAAAACACTATACACCCTTTGACCTAGCCATATCACTATTAAACCTGCTTCCTAAGAGGATCAGGGAAAATGGAAGAAAACCTACATGTTTTAATATATTTATAGCAGCTATTTTTATGATAACAAAGAACTAGAAACTACAGGAAAGACTGACAATTGGGGAATGGCTAAACAAATTGTGGTATATATTCATGATGGAATGTTATTTTACTAGAAGAAATGATGAGCTCTATGATTTTAGAAAAGCATGGAGAGACCTCCATGAAATAATAAAGAGTGAAATAAGCAGAATCAGAGAATATTGCATACAGTAACAGACATATTGTTTTACAAAAAATCTTGAGCAACCAAGTCATTCTGGCTATTATAAACACCCAAATTAACCTCAAAGATTCTATGAAGGAAGATGTTGTTTGAATCTAGAAAGGAAAATTGTTGTGGGGTAGGAAATAATGAGCTGGTTGATTTAGAAAAAAATGTCAAAAGACTTGGACTTATGAAAGAAGATGTTATCCACCTTCAGAGAAACAGATGACAGGAAATGAGCATAGTCCAAACTTACATACATGTGCATGAGTATATATATGGATATACCACACTTACAGATACCAATGCATACATATGTATATCTATATGTCTACATGTGCATGTGTACATACATATATGTGTGTCTGTGTGTATATATAAACATTATATATGCATATAATATATCACACTTAATGGCAGCCTTCTTTGTGGGGAAAATTAAGTAAAAAGCACAAAGAATAAAACAAAAAAAAATCAATAAAAAAGCAAAGTTGAGCGTCTTTGAAAACAATGTGGAGTTTTTATTATATAGATTTTCTTTTTTTTTCTTTTTTGGAGAGGGGAAAGCAGGACAATTGGGGTTAAGTGACTTGCCCAAGGTCATGTGGCTAATAAGTGTTAAGCATCTGAGGCCAGATTTGAACTCAGGTATTCCTGACTCCAGGGCCAGTGCTCTCTTCACTGTGCCACCTAGCTGCCCCTATATAGGTTTTCTTGCAATTTAATTTTTTTGTTTTATATCAGATCTTCTCTTATGGTCTACTGGGAATAGAGCAATGTTTTTTTTTTCTCATTTGGTATTTAAGTGTAAATGTCTTTTTAATTACCAAAGGGGAAAAAAAAACCAAACCCCTGATGGATGTGATTGCTGAGCCACTCTCAGTGATACAGGAAAGAACATGGCAAACAGAAGAGGTATCATGTGATGGAAGAAAAGCAAATGTTTACTCAATTTTCAAAAAAGGGGAAAGAACCAAATTGCTTTTTAAAAATAGCTATTTCATGCTGCTGACTCATATTCACCTTTCATTCCACTAAAACCAATTTCTGGAAAAATTCTAGAATAATTCATTAAAAGATGATTTGCAAGCTACATAAGTAAGTGGTGATCAGAAAGGTGAGGCCCCTAGGAGGCACAGAGGATAGAACTGCAGTCTTGGAGTCAGGAAGACTGATCTTCCTGAGTTAAAATCTGGCCTCAAACATTTACTTAGTGTGTGACCTTGGACAAGTCACTTAATCTTATTTGCCTCAGTTTCCTCATTTTTAAAATGAACTAGAGTAGTAGACAGTATCTTTGCCAAGAAAACCCCAAATGAAATTATGGAGAGTTGGACATCGTGGAAAACAGCTGAACAACAAAGATCAGAAAGAATCAATACAGATCAATCAAGAGAACAACACGCCAGTATAACCTCATTTACTTTTTTGATAATGATTATTAAACTACTAGATGATAAAAATGCTTTGAATAAAGTTGACCTATTTGTATCAAATCTTTTGATAAAGTATCTCATATTGGTATTAGGGAGAAAGTATAGACATAATGATTAAATAAATCAGGTAGATTCAGTATTGCTTGCCTGGGCAGATTCAACAGTTTTTAATGGTCAACTACCAACATGGAAGATGATGACCAGTAAAATACTGCAGGCATTTCTGCTTGACTCTATGGTGTTTAACATTTTTAGCAAAGATCCAGATGAAGCCATAGATGGTATACTCAAAAAGTCCATTGGCTGAAAATCTGGATTCAAAAGAAGCTTGAAAGATTGGAGCATTGGTCTAAATCTAGCATGATTAAATGCAATAGGAATAAACATAAAGACCTTATCTGAGTTTTAAAAAATCTAAAATTATAAATTGAGGAGGCCTAGATTAATAGTTTTTTCTGAAAAAAAATATGAATTTTCAATAAATTAAAAACTTAAATGAGTTAACAGGTCAAAAAAGCTAATGCAATTTTGACCTGTATTTAAAGGACCTTAGTTTCCATGAAAGAGAATGTGATCATTTCACTCTATTTTGCCAATCAAATATCATCTGATATATTGTAATCAGTTCTGGGTACTAAGATTTTCAAAGGACTGTAATAACCTGGAGAATATCTAGAAAGCAGTAACCAGTAAGCAAAGGAACCTTAATCTTATGATATGTAAGGATTGGTTGAAGGAGCTTAGCACATTCACTTTGAGGTAAATAAAGATGTCTCAGAGAATTAGCTATCTTACAAATATCTTAAAGGCTGTTACATGGAAGAAGTACAAATTTTGATCTCTTTGGCCCTGGAGAGATGATCAAGAAATAATAGAAATAAAAAATAGAATTTTCAAAGAGGCAAATCAAGGTTTTTTGTCAGAAAAAAGGGGGCAGGTAGGCAATACAATATGTAAGAGCCCTGGACAAGTTCAAACTGTGCCTAAGATACTTATCTGTGTGACCCTGGCTATATGATTTAACCTCTTTCAGCCTCAGTTTCTCCTTATGTAAAACGAGGAAAATAATAACAACTATTTCACAGAGTTGTCAGTCAATAAACATTTTAAGCCTCTATAATGTGCTGTGTTGCCATACAAAAAGAAGCCCTCAGTGAGCTTATATTTTTTTTTATTTTACTCTGTGTGTGTGTCATAAACCCATATTAGGATTATAAACCCACATTAGCCCCAAAAACCTATTGAGAAGAAAATATCAAGGAGAAGAGAATGACTAACAGTTTCAAAAGCTACAGAGAGCTTGAGGAGAGAGACCACTGGATTTGGCAATTAAGAGATCCTTAGTAATTTTGGAAAGAGTAATTTGGATGGAATTATGAGGTTGAAATTGGTTTGCAAAGGATTAAGAAGAAAATAGGAGAGAAACTAGAGGCATCTATTATAGATGGCCTTTTCAAGGTTAGCCACAAAGACTAAAAGAGGTAGGCCAATAATGAGCATGGATGGAAGTATCAAGGTGAGAGTTTTTGAGGACAGAAAACACATACAAACATTTGTATGCAGTAGGGAAGTGGTCAGTAGATAGGCCACCTACTCATGTGAGGGAGGAGATAAGTGTCAGAAGGCATATGAGTGATATGAAATGTGGAAGACAGGAGAAGAGGGAACTCATAACAATGGTCTCTATTTTTACTGTAAAATATGAGGTAATGTTTTCTCATGTGACAGGGTAAGGAGAGAAGATTCATGGGAGGTCTAAGGAGATGAAAGCTGTAAAGATCCAATGAAATAACACGGACAGAATTTTGCAAATATTAAAATGCTATATACCTGGTAATAATTATTTTTAAAACTTCCTAATAATTAGAGCTATCTGAAAGTGGAATGATCATATCAAAATGCAATTATACTCTTTTCTTGGAGGTGTTCAGGAAGAAGCTGAAGATAATTTGTTAGATATTTTATAGTGGAAATCCTTTTGCATATGAACTCAACTAGGCAGTTGCTAAAGCCTTCTCCAACTCACAAATTCTGGAATAAGTGTGATTCAAAATGAAAATATGACTAATGCAGTAAGTAGTAGGTACAGAAAATTGATAGAATGGATTGATAGGTGAAACTGATAGGAGGCTCATGTAATAAAGGAGAGGTGAAGTGTTATTGTGTAATTGCTGACCCTAAGGAAAGAAAGTTAAATGTAATTAAGTTATTAGGAGACAACAATTGATGGTAAAAGTTTTAGCCAGGTGCAGAGGATTGAAATGTAAACAAATGTATCTGAGTTTTTTTAAGCTGAAAAATCTCAAACATTATGGAGAGATCATCAACACAGTTGTTCAGTGACTTTCATGAGGTGTGGAATATTGGGATTTCGTTCATATTTCAGTAAATCTTACCTGTTTGTAATGGTAATAGAATTTTGAAGATGCCCCAGTGTTGGCTTGATTTTTGGGTTGAGTGTTAAAACCCAGAGCTTGTGAATCCCACTTGTGGGATGGGCTTGTTGACATAAAGAGAGAAGGCTGAACTGGGAGGAGCTGTGAATTGGAAGAGAGGCCCAAGCCAAGAGAAGGCCAGAAGGACTTTTGGAGAGCAGTATCCAGTATTGTGGAGCCTGAGTTGCTGGGAGAAAGACTGCTGAGGGCCCCTTAGAGCTGCCCAGGACTTTTGAGATCTGCCACCCGGAGCTGCAGAGAACTAAGAAGGCATGGCTGTGATGCCAGTATTTTGTTTGCCTGTTTTGATGTTCTTTTGCCATATTCACCTGCTGGTGAAGGACAGTTCTGCTGTTGTAGAAGTCCTGGAATCTTGCTGTTGGTTCAGAAGCCCTGAAGGAGGATTTTCTTGTGGTATGTTTACAGAAGTCCTGGAAGGGGGCCTTGCTGATGTTTTCAGGGGTTCTGGGATTGTTCTACAGGTAGAGAGTGACTAGATGTGGACACTGGCTATGGCTTTGTTGAGCTTTGTCTCCAGGAACTGAGATTGCTGAGGGCTTTCCTTGGGTCAAGATGAAAGAAGGGCCTTTCCTTGGGTTTTCAATGCTGAGATAATATTTTAACCTTGTTGTAACTTAAGGGTGGATGGCCTTTTGTGCTCTCCTGCCCCTTTTGAGAAACTGCTTGGTGTTAATGAATGATATTGTAATTCAACAGTGTCCAGGGATGGGAAAACCTTTGGCCTTTTTGTGCTCTGTGATTGACCAAATGAATGTACTTTGTTTATGATTGGAAACTATTCTCTACTTGAGAAGAGAATAAATGAATGTACTGCCCAGGAGTGGGCTACTTTGACTACTGATCCAGGGGTGAAATACCTGGACCTTGGTACTTCTCAATTGAATTGAGAACTTACTTGCTAAATGAATGAGTTACACTGTATTTTGACTTTCTCTATTTTTTGAATGTTTTGCTGAATAAATGGGGTTTGCTATACTGGTAATTTGAACCTTGGAAGTTGCCTTTGCTTGGTGTTACAATGTTCTATGTAGGTGGCTCTTTTTTCAGGCAGAGAAAATGAAGGTATTCATCTCCATAGTCCATCTTATTAGAGTCATTGATCCTAGGAAATAGAATCAAAGGGAAAGATTTGAGGTGGATGAGGTGATATTAGACTCTTTCAAGAATACTGGAGAATAGAGAAGCTTTCCACAAGGAAAATGTACAGCTGTATACTTAGATCCTGTGTTTTTTACTGAAGAAAAGAAAGATGAATGCTCTGAAAAAATTAAACTGCTTGTCCTTCAAAGAATAATACATTAGAGTCTCAGGCTATCAAGTGAGATAATCCAGCAAGAACCAAAGGAGGAACTGAAAAGTAGTAATTCCCTGCTCAAGGAGTACTGAGACAACTATTTGTCATCCTAACAATAGAGATGCCTATTATTTTTCTGAGTCATGTGTCCAAGAGACAACAAAGAACCTCACAAAACTTTTCAAAATGAGTGACTTCTGCCTATCATCAGTGATTCACATAGGCACATATAACATGGTCAAAAGGAACGTATAAAGTATTGTCATGTATTTCAAAATTGGGGGCAAGAAACAAAAGACCTTATGGGCACTGGCTGTTTTTCTCACTGTTGCCTAATGAAGGAAAGGGGTTCAAAATGGAAAGAAAATTGATGGAGAAAGTCTGCCTCTTTCAAGTAGACCCAAGATGGGACTATAGCCCTGGAAAATATAAAGCAGGCTGTTAAATAGAATCCTCCCTTTGTACTTTTATGACCCTGCAACTCCTACATTTTCAAAAGACAATAAAGGCTACCTGAATATAAGGCACCAAGATGTGACCACGATGAGTGTTGGGCTTTTGGACCTCTAAATTTACCAAAGAAGCCTCTCAATATGTTACTTTTGAAAAGCAGTTCTTTATTTGCTCATGGTTCTCAGTTGCTACCAAACAAATATGCAATTACCTTTCATTCAGAACTGCATTTTATGGGTTGAGTGATGCAAGATGGTCCCTCTAGCAACATGTATAGAGCATAGCAGACTCCTTTTGTTAAATGGTATTGGTTCATTCAAAATCACACTAATTTTTGTGCCATGAATAAATAGATGATAACTACACCAGAGACTGAGACTTCCAGTCTAGACGATGGTGCCATGATTTCTCTACTGACCCTATGTGCCCCAACTTATAAGGACTTCTCTCCTTAGGCCAAGAATGCCAGTATACTTAGTGTATTGATGACTCCAATCTCTAGAAACAGGAACACTGAACTGGACATTAGCAGTCACTAATCAGGTACCAGAGAATACTCTAGGGAATGGAGGTCCTGATGAGTCCTGCCAGTGGGTTAATCTCCAGGCTGCATGGCTGGTCTTGAAAGAGCTTTGAGGGATTGAGCAAAGAAGCTATACATCTATACTAATTCTAAATCCAAGGGCTAGAGAGTGCAGTATTGGACAATCAAAGGATCTATCCTAGGGGGTCAGGAAAAATGGAGGAATATTGTCTGTTGGGGCTCTTGTTGGTCATGGGTTGAACCGTCCTCAGCTAACAGGAGTGCATGTGATCACCTGGGGGCAAAATGCAAAGGTTGCACCTGTTTGCAATAAACAGGATTATCTCTCCACCTTCAGGGTGATGCACGATTGGCTCGCTGTGGCGAGGGCATGGCCAGGAGAGGGGCCCTAAGGGGCCCTGGAGAAAGGACTTAAATACAGGCTAACCAGAGGCAGAAGGAAGGTCCAGCCATGCGAAGCTTAGAGAAAGTAGCTAGAAGCAAGTGTTGTGTTCTGAAGAAGAGAAAGTTACAGCCACGCCAAGTTTAGAGAATATAGCTAGAAGCAAGTCCTGTGCCCTAAGTTTTCTGTGCAGCTGTTTCTCCCGGAGAAAGCGGAAGCCGGGAGCCGGGGACACCCGAAGCCTGTTGAGGAAGGGTATAGGTGAAACCTATACAGCCTGACCCCCCAAAACCATAGCAATTGTCAATGCTTTCTATTATATATACTTAAAGGACATGTCAGCACCTTCAGAGATGTAAAACCATCAAGTTGAAGCCAGAGAAAGAACATCATAGACTGTGGAGTGGGGTCCATTGCAAATATGAATGGTAGAGTGATATTTTAGTGATATTATTTATTAGGTGATATTTGCTTGGCAAAAGACCATATGATCCCTTTAAGGACAAGGTAGGTTCCTGCCCATCTGGGCTCTTTGCGTCTGCTAGAGCTCCCATCTTACTTAAGTGACCACACAATCTATTCCCAATAGGCAAAATGATACTCTCTCATCTCAGGGCAAGAGGTTTTCCTCTACTATATAATCAACAGCTGTGTCATTGTATTACTTCCCAGATCAGGTCCTCAACCTCCTAGAAGCCACATCTGCAACAAATCAATGTCACATTAAGAAAATAACAGTTCTCTAGTAGTATATAGGATACAGTCCTCTAAAAGACCTACTTGAAAAGCATGAATTGTTTTTGGATGTCATTTCAGCTGACCTTCTCTGGATTTCCTTATTCCTTCTACAATGTAGTTGCTAAGATCTTAAGGTCCCTACTCCTACAGAGAACTTTGTACACCCTGGAGAAATTGCTTATTCCCCTCAAGTGTGAGGCTCCCTTTTCTCTGAGATTAGTTTAGATAATTCTTCCCAAAGAAGAACTAGGGGACTTTGGGGAGGCACCTTGATTTATAATATCATACAGGAAGTTAGCTAATATAACTATGATGGAAGTGTATTTATTAGGAAGAAAGATGTTCTAGGTGATCTGGTGGTAATTCTGAGCCCCTGAATGGGAGACAAGGGAAGGATCTTGTTTAGCCCCTAGGGAAGTAGGGGAAAATCCCTCTGCAGTCTCTAAGAGACAAAGATTTTATATAAGTCCCTTGATACGACTTTCAGGGGCATGGGGAAGGTTTGGTGTGTGAGCCAGAGAATGGTTGCTTTACTTCTTTCTCAAAGAGAACCAGAATGACATCTCTATGTTGGGGTCAAAGTACACTGTGTACAACTGTGACTGATCAGACCAATATGAGCCCACAGGTTGGGCACAAATAGTTCATATGAACATTCAGAGTGGAAATGTCTCTCCATGTCTCACAGTTCTTTTGAACTACTGCACTTCTCCTTTACCCACAGATGCCCACAGCATCTTCTTTGATGAGAGAATGCCATGCTGGATAGTCCTGTACCAGTGACTCCAGTGTCTCATAATCAATTCTAAAGTTCTTCTGAGAGACCTTGAAAGTGTCCTGTTATCACTTCTTCTGATCTCCATGTAAGCACTTGTCTTGTGTGAGTTCTCTGTAACCCAGTCTTTTAGGCAGACATATTTT
Organism: Pseudocheirus occidentalis; assembly: GCA_028646575.1. Lineage (NCBI taxonomy): Eukaryota > Metazoa > Chordata > Mammalia > Diprotodontia > Pseudocheiridae > Pseudocheirus > Pseudocheirus occidentalis. Next base: position 2,704,626 of record CM053600.1, read on the forward strand.
TTGGCATTCAAACAACATGGACAGTCCACTGGTGTTGTACTGTCTGCAGTAGAGATTGAATGCTTGGCAATTCAGCTAAAGAAAGGATGTCAGTGTCTAGTACCTTATCTAGGCAAGTGAACTTCAGAATCTTCCTAAGACGATTCAAATGGAAGTGATTCAAGTTTCTGTCATGGTACAGTTATACTGTCCAGGTTTCAAGGGCATACAACAATGAGGTCAGCACAATGGTTCTGCAGAACTATATCTCTTCTCTTCCCCACTCTCCTTTGGAGCTCCCCAAACACTGAGATAGCCATGGCAAAGCATGTATCAACCTAATCATCTATGTGTCCATCCCAGAAACATATATTGCCAAGGTAAATGAACTTATCCACAGAGTTTCAAATTTCTCCATCTGCTGTAATGGATGGTTTCTTGTATAGATGGTGTAATTCTGGCTGGTAGAGAACATATGCTTTCCCGGTGCTGATTATAAGGCCAAAATTAGAACAAGCATCAGAGAATCAAATCTTTTGTTGCATCTCAGCCTCAGAGGCTGCACTGACTTCAGTCATGTGCGAACAAAAGGTGACGTACCAACAACTCCCCTTTCCCTATGATCTTGGCTTCTAGCCTTTTCAAGTTAAATACTTTACCATTGGTTCAGTAGCTGACCTTGATGCCATTTTTTCCTCATTGAAGGCATCTGACAACATTCCAGAAAACATCATGCTAAAAAGCATGGGAACAAACACCACAGCCTGCTTCACTCCCTGGGTAAGCCATGGGATGCTGAGTAGGTAACAACATTAACTTAAGAGTCCAGGAGAGATTGCATGCAAATGTATTGTCACTTCTTAGACATTTTATTACAGATACATATTTACTATAGATAACTCTAATGAAAGATGATATGTTGATTTTCTAGAAGTATCATCTTCTCTGCTGTGGCTCTAATGTCCCTAGTACTATTTCTGGTCGATGGATTTTTTGTTAGCACTTTGTATTAAGAGACCCACTAAACTACAAACAAATGTGCGGCATCATCTATGACAATTATCAGGTTAATAAAATCTGATACCTGTTCCTTCCAAAAGGAAGAGAAAAAATCTAGGATTTTTGGCTTTTGTTTCTCCCATTTCTATTTTTTTTAATGGTGACCCTTGCAGGGAGGGAGAAATATAAATTATTTTTCTTCTTTTCCTCTTTTCCTCCTCTTCCAGAAGGATTGTCCAATAAAAGCACCAAAAATATTTAAATGGTGGAACGTCATTTACAAAATCTTTAGGATGTTGCCACATGGGAGTGGTATATAATAGAACTAGGGTTCCCTTCTTTGCCTGCAAAAGGGATTAGTTTTCCCTAAAAAGCATCAAAATATCCTTGGGGATCTGATTTACCATTGTTTACTTTGAGACAGCTTTCTGTTGAATTTAGGGCATAAATAGTCCCACCTGTGTGTGTAGGTGGAGTCCTTTTGACTTGGCATTTGACTAAAGATTTCACAAGTCACTATACCTTGTGTCTGATTCATCAGATGCATTTCAATATGGAGATAATCGTGGCTTCATCTAGGGAACCTAAGTGCTACTTATATTGTATAGCATATTTTTAGTCTTTTAGTGCAAAAATAACCTCTTTGTTAATTGTTCAATAACTTGTGATTCTCTTGTTTTGTTCTAATATTAACCCTAAACTAACAGAATTCTGGTTTTAGGCCTGCCCCTATTACTAACACTATGTCTCCCGATTTCTAGTGTTGAGCTTTCCAGTCTATTAAATACCATTGACATGCTATATGTATTAAAAAGACAAAAAAAGCTTAATTTTTTAATTTCCCCTTCCAACTAGAAATCCAAACCAGAGATTCAAAGACTAAAATGTACTATTCAAGTGAGAGATGGAATTGCTACAGGAGCATGTGTTCTAATATTTTAACCTTACTCAAATATAATTTTGCTTTCATTAGATGATTCAGATTTGTTCTAAAATACACTGAAGTGTATTTGTACTCTAATTTGAATAGCAAATCTAAAACAAATCATTTAAGAGTTTAATCCTTAGGTAGTGCCATTTTGAGGTTGCTTCTTTTAGGCACAGTCTTTCTCTGCTTCTCTTGAAGATATTCTTCTAAAAGTCTGAAAACTCATTTCCAAGATTACAATGATCAAAATGAGGTAGTAGAAATGACCAGCATCAGTTATAATAACTTGTAACAAAAGAACCACAAATAGCAAATTAGAAGCATTCCATATTTTACGCACACGTTGCAATTTATTCAAGTACTGCTGCCAAATTTGCAACAGAAATTAAATCTATGAGTATCTTGTAATAGTTTTGTAGAGGATACAAGAAAACATTAATACCTTCTTTGTTGTGTTATAAGACAGTTTACTGTCTACATGAAACCACTTATTTATTTGATGGTTCAGAAACAACATGGTGTAATGAATAAAGGGCTTGCCTTAGAATAAGGATGCTGTGGGAAAAGATCTACCTCTGACACATACTAGTTATATAACCACAGAAAATTCATTTAATTTCTCAATGCCCTATGCAAACTCTATGGGATTATAAGTAACAGATGAGTTGTTGATCTACATTGGTGGAAGGAATTTTGGAACCAGAATTCTCTATATACAACCAATAAAATCAAAGGCATAGAGTGAAAAAAAAAAGAGTGATAGATCATATGTGTTATTGTTGTTCTCTGAAAGTGAAGAGAAAGTAAGGAATATTGCATCCCACCCTCTAACCCCATTCACACACAACCCTTTGATTGGACTCTCTATAGTAAATTTCTGGGGAGGCATGGATGAGAGTCATAGAGTATGGGCAATCATGAATGGGTGGCAATCTTCATCACTGAAAAGAAATATTCATTATAATGAGCTCACATCCATTTGTGTATTCATTATTCACATACTTGGTTTTCATTCGCATTTATAAGATACACATATATACCTGCTTGTGTATTCATCTACATATTTGTGCATTTTACACCAGTCTATAATCATATGGAAAGTACCACTCTGATCACTCATCCTTCTGTGAAGATAATTTTAGGTTCCTAAAGGCTCTGCCAGCATTGTGCTGGAAAGAATGGGTGTAGAGTCAGTGATGGGCAGTATCTCTTTTGCCCAAAGGCTAGTAGATAAATGGATTGTCTCAATAGTAGGTCAGCTAGCAGATGATGATTTTTCTTTAACCACAGCTACTAAGATATAGAGAATTAACAATCCAAACTGATGAAAGGAATAATCTACAGTATGAAATGAGAGATCCGTAATGTATGTATGCATGCTTAACCATCCATTATCTATGTATCTCTTACTTGCTCTTTAGTGACGCTTTGGATAAGTTTTTTCCTTATAAGTTTTTTCCTGTTTTTTTTTTAAGGGGAGGACAACTTTGTTTTGGTTTATAATTAAGTTTAACATATTTTTAAATTCATTAAGCAATTCATAAGACTTAATATTTTTGCTTCACTTTGGGTTTACTGGTTCAGTTTTGTTCCTAGTAACTTAACTAATCAGTACTCTGAATTTTTTTTGAACTCATAAAATCTGTTGAAATTATAAACAAATCCTACATTGAATGGATCACAGATGCTCGACACTGACTAATTAACTTGCCTCTCAACTCCCTAATCATCCACTAAAAAATCGATTGCAGAATAGAAGAAAATATCTGTGATTGTACTTACCAGCCTTAATGTGGACATCCTGGCTTCTGATTTTCCCTGAAGGATTTTCAGCTGTGCAATAGTAAGTGTTATCATGGATTAAGGTACTAAAGCTTGAAGGAGGGAAGGGGAAAATTTGGAGAGTGCCATTGAGGTGGACGTGGCGGATCCCTGGAACATCGTAGATCTCCTCGCCCGTTGCTAGGTACCATCTGAGTGTCACAGGTGGGATCCCTGCTGCAGGACAGGGAACCAGCGTCCCTGTGGTGCTTGCAAACACTACCTCTTGCAAAGATGCATTGACAAAATATAGACTGGAGTGTAGATCTTCACTGACAACTGCAAAGGAAAAAAAGGACAGTAAAACACATATTCTAAGGACTTTAATTGAGGACAATTTTGATATGCTATGCTGAAAGCCTCAAAGAGCGTATGCCCCTGATATTTCTCATATATCTTCTTTTCTTCACTCATGTAGCCAATACCCTAAGCTCAGACCTCCTTTAGTGTTACAAAAGCCTCCAAATTGTTCTACTTGGAGTCTTTCCCCTTTCCAATCTATTCTACGTGCAATTTTCAAAATAGTCTTCCTATGACAGATCTGATCAAGTCATTCAATTATTCAAAAATAATCAGTGGGCTCTCTGTTGCTTAGAGGATAAAAGAAAATATTTAATCTGTCTCCAACCTAATTCTTCCATACTTTCTTTATATCATACGTTTTCATACACTGTGACTTCCAGAAGAAAACAAAAGCAATAACCCCTCACCCTACTATTTCTCTTACTAAATTCTCAGAACTGGTATTTCATCTCCTCTCTTTGAATAAATTCAGGATATCTCTCACACTTAGAATGTGTTGTCTCTTTACCTAAACATATAAGAATTCTTAGCTTCCTTCAAGGCTCATTTCATTTGAAGGCCCCTACATGAAATCTTTTCTAATTCCCTTAGTTGTATGCCTCCCTTCTCAAATTACTTTGAATTTACTCAACTGTGCTTATGTTACATCCTCTTGAGTAGAATTCAAGTTCTTTGAACAAAGAGATTATTTCTTTATATTTTCCATAGACTAGATACTTAATAAATATCTGATGAATTGCATTGAGAGTTGTTGTGATGAAACATATAAAATGGTTAAAATGAAATTGTTCCAAAATAATTTTTAAAATCAAAAACAGAGTAGTACTATATAATCAGAAGTCAGAATTGTTTAGATTTTTGAGTCCTTATACCTTGCTTAGTTTCTGGATTTTTAATGAAAATGTATATAATAGATTCAAAGGTTAGAGAAAGATTTAAAAAGTCACAAACAAAAGATGGAGACATTTAAGGAATTATTATTGAATGAAACTACTGACAAATATAAAACATGTACAAGTAAAATAGATTGGATAAATTATTAAAACAAAATACCTCATTAGTCGTATGCAAAGTACAGAAAGTATATCAATAATTATTGCATACCACTTAAAAAGAAAAACAGAGAATCACAAAGACTATACATGCATAGGAGAGACAGTAATTATAAAGGAGGAGAGAACAACTCTTTATTTGGGATTCTCTTTATGAAGATATTAGAATGACAGAGTTCTTTTGTTGCTTAGAGTCCCACTTTTAAGAAGTGTTATGGTGAAATTTAAAATTCTTTCTTCTGACAGAAGCTAGAGCTAACCCTTCAAGTGGCTACCCTTTAGTCAAAGGAGAGTTTTCTGCAAATGGGTATGAGCACTAGGTTACACATTACCTTGAAATATAGTTAAGTCCTTGGTATTTAGACTAATCTGTCAATGAAAAAGTCTGTCTTTATCTGGACAGTGTCCATCATGTGTCATTTTTGTAAGAGCAACATTTAAAAAAATAGACACAAAAACTTAATTTCTTATTATCTTGAAGTATTTTTGCTAACAATTTCTTTCAATAATATCTCCCATATGCAAATAAGATGGAAGATTAGGAAGAAGACAGCTTAGCTTCCATAGAAACTACTCCAAAAATGATTTAAGAATGACAACATGAGTAGCAGATGGAAAATCAAAGGGGAAAACACAGTCAGTTATTTTTTTTCTTTTTATGTAATAAATTGTATTTGTTTCTTGTTTACATCATTCATTTTCATGACATTTTTGAATTAAAAATTTTCTCCCCATCTTTCCCCTACCCCAACCCCAAAACAGCAATCCCACTGTAGAGCCCCTCCCTTGGTCTGCTCTCTACCTTTCTGGTAGGACAGAGAGGGTCTCCCTACCGCAGCCACTGTATATCTTAATTCCTAGTTGCAGGTATTGCAGAGCTTTAAATCCTAAATTTTTTTGATTCCTCCCTTGTCACCCACCCCTGCTGGAAGGACAACCAATTCAATACAGGCTGTGTAGGTGTGATTATACAGGACATCTTCATAGTGGACATATTGTGACAGTGATCATATGTCCCTCCTTCCTATCCCCCCCTTGTTCTGTTCTCTACCCTGTTCCTGTGCCTTTATTGAAGTGTGAGCATCCAGAATCCCTCCCCCAGACCCTGCCCGCCCCTTCATCATCCCACCTTTCATCCCCACTCCCCCTACTCTCTTGTGTGGCATGATGCCTAGTTTAGAGTTTATGCCATTTCTTCCCTAAACCAGATTCAATGAGAGTAAATGAAAGTAAAGTTGTAACAGTTATCCCTTGCCTCTTCCACACGGAATGATCAACCCCATTTTGTCTCTCCCTGTCTCCTCTCATTCTACTCCTCTCCCACCTCAGAACTTGCCTTTTAAAGTATCATCCCTTCATATTCAGTTGATCCTCTGTGCCCTCTATATACCCATATATACACATGCTCAGATATGTATTCATATGCATATGTAGCCTCTTATATAGACATACGTGTAAGTATACATACATATCCGTTTGTATTCCCTTCACCTATCCTCATACTAAGAAAAGTTTCATAAGTTACTACTATCATTTTTCCATATTGGCATGAAAATAATTCAAATTTGATAAGTTCCTTATGATTTATTTCCCATGTTTACCTTATCATGCTTCTTGTGTTTGATTGTCAAATTTTCTGTTCAGCTCTGGTTTTTTCAGCAAGAATGCTTGAAAGT
>CM053600.1:2711883-2744602 GCA_028646575.1 Pseudocheirus occidentalis
ATTCTTTCAAGTTCTATTTTGCCCTCTGACTCTAAAACATCAGGGCAATTTTATTTGAGGATTTCTTGAAGGATGCTTTCCAAGTTCTTTTTCTGGTCATGGGTTTCAGGTAGACCAATGATTTTCAAATTGTCTCTCCTGGATCTATTTTCCAGGTCAGTGGTTTTTTCAAGGAGATATTTCACATTGCTTTCTATTTTTTCATTTCTTTGTAACTGTTTAATATCATTTTGGTTTCTCATAAAGTCATTAGCTTCCACTTGCTCCACTCCAATTCTGAAGGAATTATTCTCTTCAGAATGCTGTTGAGATGCTTTGTCTATTTGGCAAATTCGACTTTTTAAGGCATTCTTCTCCTCATTGGCTTTCTGGGCCTCTTTTTCCATTTGACTTAATCTATTTTTTAAAGTGTTGTTTTCTTCAGTCAGGTTGTTAACTCTCTATTCATGATTTTCTTGCATCATTCTTATTTCTCTTCCCAGTTTTTCCCTTACTTCTCTTATTTGTTTTTCAAAGTTCTTTTCAGATTATCTATAGCTACTAGGCATTCTTCAAGTGTCTTGGAAGCACTTGGTGTGGGAGTTCTGACTGTGTTGTCTTCCTCCCATTCAATGCTTTGATCCTTTGTTTCCACAAAAAAGGATTCTAGTGTTTTATTGCTGTTCTTGTTTTGCTTCCTTTTCCTCATGTTAGCCAGTCAATTAATTGGTTGGTTTTTTTTTTTTAGCTTTGTGAAACTCTGCTTCCAGGGGGCAAAGCTCTGTTCCAAATCACTGGGGTTTTCCCAGCTGCCAGAGCTATTAGGGTGGTCTTGCAGCCTCCCCTAGCTTTGGCTTGCTGAAAGTGCTCTCTGGGACCACCACCCAAATTTACGGTCTTGATCCAGGCCACTCAACGCCAAGAGCACTTGGCCCTGATCAATCAACTCAGTCCCCCTGCAGGATCCACAGGCCAGGGGCTCTGAAGCAGCCCACTTGGGGCATCCACAGGTTACAGCAGTTTCTGCCCTTCCCCCACTGCTTCCTTGCCCTGGGTGTAGATTGGCTGAACTGCTTTTCCTCCCCCAAATTTAGCTTGAAAGCTTCACTCACTTTCACCGACCTTTAATCCTGGCTTAGTAGATGTGAATATTTCTCCAGGTGCTTTAGATCTTCTCTGAAGTAGATTCACACTGTGGCTCCTCCCGACCTCCCTGGAGCCTGGCGGCATGGCAGTTTTAGGCTGGACTTTTCTTGGCTCTCGACTGCAGGCCCTCAGGATGAGCCCCTCCTGCCTAGCTGTCTTTCTTTAATCCCTATTTTTCACACCTTTCTTTAATCTCTATTTTTCACACCTGCGTAGATGTAGAGTTACTGGAGGCTGTAGATCTTCTCTCTTGTAGACTGGCTGTGGTGTGGATCCGCTTGCCTTGGCTCCTTCCTACCACCCCAGCACCTGGCCATGGTTTCACACTGTGTTGGCCTTAGCTCACATCCTGCTGTGATGATTCCCTGCTGCCAAGCTGCCTTCTTCGAGAGATGTGTTTTCTGTATTTTTTGAGTTTGAGAGTCCTAGAATTTGTCCGGAGTCATATTTTTATGGATGTTTAGGGTGGCTGCATGGGAGCTGCAGGACCCTTGTGCTTATACACTGCCATCTGATGATTATTTCTTTGTAAAAGAGTTCAAGATTTTGTATTGCTAGGTTCTCTTAATACCCACTCACCCCCACCATTATTGTCTTTGTGATTCTTGATCTGTTGTTCCTTCAGATGAATTTCATTATCATAATCATCATCATCATCATCATCATCATCATCAATACCAATAAGGTAATTGTTTGAAAGTTTGATAGGTATGGCACTAAAAAAGTAACTTAAGTAGTATTGCCATTTTATTAAACTAGCTTGGCCTATGCCTGAACAATTCATATTTCTCTGTTTAGGTCTCTATTTCCTCAAATACTGTTTTGTAGTTTTATTCTTATAGTTCCTCTGTGGGTTTTTATATTTGGGGGCAATCTAAAGATCTAGTGATGAAGTTTGTAGATTTATTTTATAATTCACATCATTTTAGAATTCATCATTTTAATTAATTTAGTTGACTAAACTAATCTGAGTCAAATATGTTTCTAGTTAGTATAATGGATAGAGTGGGATCTGGACTCAGAAAGATTTGATCCAAGATGCATGAGCTGCATGGTCCCAGGCAGGTTACTTAATATTTGGGGAGAATAATAACACCTCTTTTGTAGAGTTACTGTTAGGATCAAAGGAAGTAATATTAGTAAAGGACTTAACATAGTGTTTAGCACACAATAGATGCTATGGAACTGCTTATTCCCTTCCCATCTCTCTTTACCCTCTAAAGTTCTCTAAGTTCTCACATTGTCTGCAAAACTAATGTGTTACCTTCATCTTTGATTAAATTGATTCTCTCATCTTTTTCTCGTTTCTTGATATAGTGTCATTTCTAGCACTATAATAAATAACAATGCCGATAGTGGACATCCTTATTTTACCTTTTATTTTGTTGGGAAAACATCAAGTTTCTCCCCACTTAATATAATTCTTGGCTCTTAGATTTAGTTAAATTCTACTTATGTTAAAGAAAAGTCCTTTTTCTACATTTATTTTGTTTTTTTTAAACAAATTTGATTTGTCAAGGGCTTTTCCCATCTATTAATATGATTGTGAGGCTTTCAAGTACTTTTGCCATTAATATGGTTTATTTTATAGTTTTCTTTATATTGAATAAACTCTGCAGTCCTAGTATATATCCCACCTGGACATAGCGTATAATCTTTATGATAAGTTGTGCTAACATTTTTGCTAATACTTCACTTGAAATTTTCATATACATTTTCATTAAAAATATTTGTCAGCATGCATTCTGGGACTATGGCACTGATTAAGATCAAACTACTTGTGATATATCAAAATTTTATTAATATTATTAATAGTTATTATTATTATTGATAGTATTGGGTTTTGGTTGTTTGGTTTTTTTTGCTTTTTGGAGGACAATTGGGGTTAAGTGACTTGCCAAAGGTCACACAGCTAGTAAGTGTTAAGTGTCTGAGGCTGGATTTGCATTCAGGTCCTCCTGATTCCAGGGCTGGTGCTCTATTCACTGCACCACCTAGCCACCCCAATAGTATTGTTTAAAAAGTTATCCCTACTAAAATAGTTTGAAAAAATTGTTGAAGCTAAGTTGCATATGACATGGTGATTCTAAAAAATCAAATTATTAGGAGAAATTAAGAGGAGAAATTATCTTGTGGAAACGGGGCATGAAGGGAAGAACTGATATAGAATAACAAGTTGGAGGTAGAGACCTGGTGATTTTGGAACTTTATTGTCATCTGGGTTGAAGAGGAAACAAGGTACACACCTGAAAAGGGGTAAATAAGGAAGAAGAGGATAAGGGGAGAAGATAACAGTGATAGGATGAGAAGAGAGATGGAGAAAGAAAGCAGTAAAAGTAACCGGGCATACACCTATATATTACACTGTTTACCAAGATAAGGTCAAAATGTATATACACACACACACACACACACACACACGACATATATATATATATATGCATATATGCATATATGTACATATACATATGTGTGTATACATATATAAATTGATTTATTTACTTTTAATTTACAATATTCAATTCTATAATCTCTTGAGTTCCAAATTTTCTCCCCCATCCTTTCCTTCTACCCTCCCCCACCCATAGTGGCACGCAATTTGATATAGGTTCCACAAATATTTTCACACTAAACACTAGTCAGGCTGTAAAGAAGAGCCACAGTTAATGGAGTAAACAACAAGAAAGAAAGAACCAAACAAACACAAAGGTGAAAAAGCAAATAGTTTGCTTGGATCTGCATTCAGACTCTGTAGTTCTTTTCTCTGTATGTGGATATCCCTTTCCATCATGAGTCTTTGGTGTTGTCTTATAACCTCACATTGCTGAGAGAAGCCCAGTCTAGCAAAGTCAGTCATCACAGATATGATATATCTGTAATTGTGTACAAAGTTCTCCTGGATCTGCTCTCCTCACTCAGCTTCACTTTATATAAGTCTCTCTGGTTGGTTATGAAATCCATCTGCTTCTCATATCTTATAGCACAATAGTATTCTATTACATTTATATACCACAACTTGTTCAGCCATTCCCCAATTGATGGACATCCCCTTGATTTCCAATTCTTTGCCAGCACAAAAGGAGCTACTATAAATATTTTTGTATACACAGAGCCTCTTCCCACTTGCATGATCTTTTTGGGATACAGCCCTAGAAGTGGTATCATTGGATCAAAATGTTTGCACATTTTTATAACCCTTTGGGCATAGACAACCTAGATATAAAGAGAGATATTACGGGAAAGTTAGAAGAACATATTACTTATCAGACTTATAGGTAGGCAAATAATTTGCAAATAAACAAGAGATAGAAAGGAAAATTAGCTTTAAAATGGATAATTTCAATTACATTAAATTAAAAAAAAGGTTTTGTACAAATAAAACAAATGTAACTATTCTGTTTGTCCCACATTTTCTAAGAAGACCGTGACCTCAGGGAATAGGCCTTTTAAAGAAGTGAGTCAAGGGATGGCCCCTTTAATTTAAAAGAGAGGAAAAATATCAAACAGGGAGGGGAAGATTCTCAGGGTTTCTGGTCAAAGGAGAAGTTACTATTGACATTCTGCAAAGCCAAGCACAAGCAGCTTTCCAGAGAACTGCTGCTGTGTATAGTTTCAAGGTTCTGATTACACAGTGTAGCAAACTCTCTTTTTATCCAGTAACAAAGACAAAACATTCACAGAAATCACAGTACAGCATTCACAAATGTTATGGCATAACAATTTATCACTAAAATGGTCACATAGTTTTCACCAAAGTGGTCACATAGTTTTAAGCAAAAGATAACATTCTTTCAGTAACACAATCATTTAATAAGTCCTTAATTCAATCATCCTTAAGGAGGCAAGCATCCTTAATTGACACAGAGTACAAAGGTCAAAGTTCTCCACCCCTAGGTCACATTGTCTTAATCTCTTCAATCAAAAAGTCTTCTTTCTTCTTAATTGGAGAAGTCCTTAACTCTATCATCTAAATATAAAGGTCAGAGTTCTCCATCCCTAAGCCACAGTAAGTCATGATTTTCTCAGTTTGCATTAAATACCCAAGGAGAGGTCTTTTCATCTTCACTTGAGGCAGGCTTTCAGCTTCCATGGTTTCTCTTCTGTGGTCCCAGATCCTGCCTGAATCTATCCAACTGCCACCTGGGTTCAAAGGCAGGCAGCTCTTGGTTCTTTGTGCAGCTTCTTGTACAATTCCTGTTCCATATTGAAGCTCACAGTGTCTGGTCAACCTCAAGTCCTTCATAGTTTCTGTTTCTGAGAAGACAAAACTTAACAAAGTCACAATAACATTCATGCATATTTCCAGCACCATCATCAATTCACTTTCTGCCTGTGAAATCGACATAGACCCAACAACAGAGTCTGAGGCATCAACACAAATCAGTACCATCCTAGGACCTCTGAAATTATCAGCAAGACCTTCCTCTAGGATTTCTGTAAACATACAGCAAGAAAATCCTTTCAGGGCTTCTGAAATAGCAGCAAAGTTCCAGGGCTTCTGTAACAACAGTACTGTCCTCTATCAGCTGACAAAGTAGTCTGACAAAGTAATATCAAAACAGACAAAGTACCAACACCATAGCCATGCCTCCTTCCAATTCTCCTCTCTTCTCATTTCTCAATTCTTCTCAATTCTCAATTGTTCTCAGTTCTCTTCTCTCTCCAGCAGCAGCAGCCCATCTTCCAGATGCTCACTCCCAGAAGTTCTGGCTGCTCTCAGCTTGGGCTTCTCCTTATATACAGTATTAGCTCCTCCCTGTTCCGCTCCTTCCTGTTACATCAACAAGTCCATCCCACTGTGGGATTCTAAAGTTCTGGGTCTTAATACTTGACAGACTCATGAACTTGGAAAAAGGTACTCAGTGCCTGTTTGATTGCAAATACAAGAGGCATGTAAGATCTTCAAATTCCCATTGCCATTACACATTCACTCTGAGCCAAGAGGGTCCAAAATATAGCCATTTAGTGGTGCTTAAAAATGGTGACTGGAAAAGGATCACAAATGTAGCTAAGATCAGAAGGAAAGCAGAAAATTTGGGGAAAACAGCTTCTCAAAAAATGTCTCATATAAAAAATACATAAAGAACTTTGTCAAATCTATAAGAATGCAAGTCATTCTTTAATTGATAGTCAAAGAATATGAACAGTTTTCCAGTGAAAAAATCAAAGCAATTTATTGCTATGTAAAAATTGCTCTAAATCATTATTGATTAGAGAAATGCAAATTAAAACAACTTTGAGATATCATTTTGCAATTACCAGACTGGAGGGGAAAATGACAAATGTTGGAGAGGATATAGAAAAACTGGGACACTAATTCATGGTTTTGGGAATTGTGCACTGATTCAGCCATTTTAGAGAGCAATCTGGAATTTATGCCCTAAGAATTATTAAACTGTCTATGCCTTTTGACCCTAGAATATAACTACTAAGTCTATTTCCAATGATGATTAAGGAAAATTGAAAATAACCTATATGTTCTAAAATGTTTATGGTAGCTTTCTTTGTGGTGACAAGGAACTGGAAATCAGGGGATGCCCATCATTTGGTGAGTGGCTGAACAAGTCGTGGCATATGATTGTGATAGAATATTACTGTGATAAAGGAAATAACAAGGTCAATGATTTTAGAAAACCATGGAGGGACTTGCATGAAATAATGAAGAGTGAAATAAGCAGAACCAACAGAACATTGTATATAGTAATAGCAATATTATTTTAAGATGAGTGAATGAGTTTTAAATGAGTGAATAAGTTATTTTGACTGTTATAAATGAAGGACTTTCTATCTCAATCCAGAGAAAGAACTGATAAATAGAAGCATATATTGAATAATTTTACATCTACATGCATACATACATACATACATTCATGCATGCACACACACACATAGTTGCGTCTAATCATAGCCGTCTCTAGGGTGGGGAAGAGGGATAAAAGAAAGAAATATACTTGATAATTTTGTTATATACTAGATTTCCCTGTCAATACTTAATCTGGTGCATTTTCTCAATTTGTTTGAAGGTGTTTTGCTAAGCAAATCACTGTGTTTCTTCCTTCTACTCTGAGAGCTTGGCCTCTGCCTCTATAGTTTTCTTAATATAAAACCAAACTTGCATTCTTCATATAAATCCAACCTGATGCAAACAAATTATAGACTCATCAAAGAAAATGTTGATAATGAATCAACATACAGAATTTGTGAGGATGTAGCCAAAAGAGCCTTTAGGGATATGCTTATGTAATGAAAAACTTTCATGAACCAAAGAAAGAAAGATTAATTGAATTGGCATGTAACTAAAACACCCAGAATAGTAATAAATTTAAAACTTCAATTAAACACCAAAATAGAACTTCTGAAAATCAAAGAAATCATGAATAACACTGAAAGCAAAACAAAGGACTGGTATAATAATAGTAGGGGATATTATTTAAAAATAAAATAACTATTTTGATAAAAAGAGGAATGTCAAATTACTAGTATCAAATATGAGAGAAATAATAACAAATGAAGAAGCATTTGAGGAAAATATTTTTAAAAATTATCCAATAATATACAATGAAAATGTCATAAATTAGCAATGGGAACACATGGATTTATAATCACATACTTTCAAAGATCCAAAGCAGACTTAATTCCAATACTACATTGTTTTCAAATATGAGAGAAGAAATCTTACCAAATTCCCTTTATGATACAAATGTGGTCAATTCTTTAAGCTAGAGAGAGAGACAAAAAAAACCCCAGTATCCTAAATAAACAATAAGAAATAAATTAAAAACTAAAACACAATCATTAACGTATAGCAGCATATCTTAAGTTTTATATGTTGTGACCAGTTTTTATTTATACCAGCCATTGTAAATGATTGAGTCAATATAGGATAAAAATCTACAAAATAGATCATATTAACAATATGAAAAATAAGTCATGTGATTATATCAATAAATGCAGAAAAAAAGTTTAGATAACATATGACACTCGTTCCTATTAAAGAACACATGGAAATATGGGAATTTGTAAATTTTTACTCTTTCTTGCTATTTTTTTTTGCTTTTTCTGATTAATATATTGATGCTAAGTACTACATATCTATGACCAAGAACCCAAGTTATATGCAATGGAAATAAACTGGAAGAATTTCTGTGGTAGGGGATGTAATTGCATTGTTTTGCCCATTTAAATGAGGTGTTTACCTAGGTCTATCTAGATGTGAGTTGCAGGGAGATTCAATTAGAAATCTCTAGTGTCTTTTCCCCAACCTTTTTTACAAGGGAAATTTTGATTCTTGACAGTAGGAGGTCAGGACTAGAGGCTGATGACTCTGCTGTCCTTAGAATGAGCAGATATTAGATTAGAGATACACCAATCTGTCTTCTTAAATATTGTTAGTCTAGGAAAAATAATTTTTGCTTCATGTGGTATTCCCAACCACTATCCTTTTCTGAGGATATTGTGCCCAAACTTTATATCAATAGCTTGACTCCCTTACCAGTAGATGCTGCTCCCACAGTGAGCACATATAGCAAGTTGCAAATAAACCATTTATGCAATGAGAGAGCAAAGAGAAATCAAAGAAAGCATACATAAGAGAACAGATACTGGAAAGTTCACAGAACAAATGAGCTTCCCTCTTAAGAGAGACAAAACTCAGCTCGACAGAAAGGTCCAGATTTCACTCAAGGGGAAATTCCCTAAAATCTTGAGTGCAGCAGGCTGGGGACAGGGATGCCAATGAGGTTGCCATTTCCTTACATCTTGGTTTCTTCCACAGCCTTTCTCTCTCTTAGTGATCAAAAGAGAGTACAGAACTTATGAGTCTTCTCTCTTGAAGTTCGATGTCAGAAGAGCAAAGAGCTTCTGCTCTCAAACTCTCCCCAACTCCACCATTCATGCAGGCATGGGACTTGGAAAAATCTATCTCCATACCCCATATCCAATATGTTGCCAAGGCCTTTTGATTTCATCTCTACAACATCTTCTTTGAATATGACCTTCTTTCCTCTGGCACTGCTACCATGCTAGTATAGGCCCTTATTACCTCATGCCTGGACTGTATGATTTTCAACTTTGCATGTGCCTTACTGGATTTGGGTCTGTATGAGAGTAATCTGCTACACTCAGCCCCTATCAGCTAGCTGGAAAGCTCTTCAGGGATTCAGAGTGACAGAATAGTAGAGTCTCTTTATTTAGTCTGCAATATCAGTTTTAGTTATTTTTCATGCAAGTTTCAGACTGTCATAGGTGCTGTAACTAAATTACTGATCTTCCATTGTGATCTGAACAACACCACTGGTCTTACTTCTCAACTTGGTCCTTTCCTTGTTTAATGCCTAGGTCCTCCCTATTGGAGAACCCTAATCCTGGGTATAGATACCCTTCTTAGTCTGCCTTGGATCTATGAATCTGAAACAGGTAGTGGAAGCCAAAGCTGCCCATCAGTAACTGTTAAGGATCACAGATCTAGTGTACACTGATAAGGGCATCTTAAACCAAAAAGGCACCCTTCTAGGTTCACATGGTTCCTTGTCATGGGTCTGGGACCTCTTCTTAGCATGGTGCAGAGCACTGCCTTGGGCATTGGGTTGTTCAGTGTGCAGTGTGTTCCTGACTAGGTCATAACCATAGTGCCCACAGACCTCTGTCTGCCATCTAGTGACCTAGGTGGGACAAATAACTCACTTTAACGTTTTTTTGATTTCCCCATCCAGGATTTGGTTCAGTGCATCTTCTAGATCTGTTTAGAGGAGTTGGGGTATAGGATGGCTTCCTGCTATTCTTCAATCTTGGCTCTGACTTCAGTTACAGTTCCAAAACCCTTTGTTCTCTTCCTTTTACAATTTCTTTGAATCATCCAATCTGATGTTTGCACTTGTTTTGCTTATAACTCCTCAACTGATATTACTTCATTACTTCTCCCTCTCCCTCTAATTATGTTGTTTAGTTGAATGTATTTCTATGTCCAACTTTTTATGTGTTTCTCTGTGTGTATGGATTTGTATGTGGCTCTCCTTTTACTATGAAGAATGTAAAGTTCAAGTGACCCCCTTTTCTCTTGCTTGTATAATCATCTTCTTTTCCATTTCAATTATATATGAAAGTCTCTCTTTTCCCATCTTTTCTTCTAGGTAAATTCTCACTTCCTTTCCTTTAATCTTTGAAAACAATGGAAATACAATAAAACTATTACTAGGCTGTCTCTCTTATTTAACTCTCTTTATGACTCCTGATGACATATTAGCGTTCTTTTAAAAATATATTTTATTTCTTTTGCAAAATATTTCTCACATACATGTAAACATTTTTAACATTGTTTAAAAAAATGTCAAGTTCCAATTTAATCCTCAGATGCATCACACTCCTGGAGAAGACTAGCAATATGATATCATTTATACAGGTGAGGTCAAACAAAATATATTTCCATATTAGCCATGTTGCCAAAGAAAACACATATACTAATAAGAAAAAATGTTTAATAAAGTACGCTTCATTCTGCACCAAGTTAATCAGTTCTCTCTCTCTGGAGGTATGCAATATTTTTTATCTTGACTCCTTTGACATTGTCTTGTATCATTGTCTTGATCAGAGTAGCTAAATTTTTCCCAGTTGTTCATCTTTATGATATTGCTGTACTATGTACAATTTTCTTGTGGTTCTGCATGCTTCTGAAACCATTCTTATAGCATAATAGTATTCCATCACAATCATATATCATAATTTGTTCAGCCATCCTCCAATTGATAAGTACACCCTCAAATTACAGTTCTTTGCCACCACAAAAAGAACTTGCTACAAATATTTTTGTATAAATAGGCCTTTTCATTAATATCATTGTAATGGTGATGTTGATAAAATGCTATACACATTTTGATAGCCTTTTGGTTGTAATTCCAAATTGTTCTCCAGAATGGTGTAATGGTAATTAATTTAGCAGGTATTTGGTCCTTAGTAATTAAGGGCTAAGTATTTCTGTGAAAGAGGCAGAGGGTGTAAACTCTGTCTACTGTGTGAAAGAAATAGAAGGTGGGAACTCTGTCTCCTGTGTGAAAGAGACAGAGGATGTGAACCTCTTTCTCCTGTTGCTGACATGGCAGGAGGGGGTTGGCTGAGACAGGAAGCCTGTGTGTGTGTGTGTGTGTGTGTGTGTGTGTGTGTGTGTGTGTGTGTGTGTGTGTAAGAAGAGTTCCAGGGACAGAGAATCAGAATCAAGAATTTTCCTCCTGGCTGGCTCCTGGTGGAGGAAGAATCATGGAAACTGAAGCCAGCTGAGAGACAGAAGGAGCGGTAGAGACAGAGAGGGAGAGGGAGAGAGAGAGAGAATTTCTCTCCTATCATCTGGAAGCTGATTGAGGACTGAGTTGGAGTTTTTCTTGAGACCAGAATCTGGTGAAGGCTGAAGTTGCTGCCTCCTGGAATGCTGAGATCCCTTCTGGGTCCTAGGGCAAGCCAAACTGCTGGAGAACTGAAGAAGCATGGCCAGGATAAGCCTTTGGTTTTTATGGCTTAATTGATCCTTGAGTTCTGAGCAACAGAAGTTGTGAAGGGTTTGAGATGTGCTGGATCCTGTGAACTTCAGTGTGTAACAAGAACTGCCCAGTGGACTGGACAAGGAGCTGGGAGCTGTTTGCTTCTGAATCCAGGTGACTGTTTGGTGGATTCACATAGAAGCTGGGACCATGGAAGGGGATCCAGGGAATCTAAGAGATCACCCCAAGTCAAGATGAAGAAAAGGCCTCTCCTTGGATATTGAATGAGTGATAAATTGAAGTTTACTAAGCACTGAGGGGTGGAGGGTTTCTGTACTTTTCTAACAATTTTATTTAATGATTAATGAGACCTAGTAATTGTGAATCTGGATAAGTGACTGACTAAGTTAACGTATGATTGCCCCATGAGTGGAAGATTGATTATTGTACTGTGAGATGACTGAATGATTAAGTAAGGAGAGTTTTTCCCTTAGGGAAACCAGATCATTATTCTTTTCTTCTTTGTGCTCTATACTGTGGCCACTTTGGTGAAAACTATGTGGTCATTCTAATGTTAAGCTGTTGTGAATGCTATATTGATTTTATGTGATGAGATAGAATGTTGTGAATATTATATTGTGATTTGTTGTGAATGTTTGCCTTGATTTGTAGTGGGATAAATTGAGTGTTCACTCTACTGTGTGATCAGAATCTTAAAAGCTGTTCACAGTAGCATTCTTTTGGGAATCTGCTAGTGCATTGTGTTACAAATGGTTTCACCAGTTTACAACTCCACCAAGAGTGTATTAATGTAACTGTCTTTCCACACCCCTTGTAGTATTTTTCATCTTCCTTTTCTGCTATGTTAACCAATCTATGAGGTAGTATCTCAGGGTTGTTTAATTATAATTTCTTTAATCAATACTGATGTAGAGTATTTTTAATGGGTATTGATAAATTTGATTTCTTCTTTAGAAAACTGCCCATTTATATCCTATGATCATTTGTCAATTGGGGAATGGTTTTTATTTTTTATAAATCTGACTTTGTTACCTATATATTTGATTAAGGGGACTTTTATAAGAGAAATTTGTTGTATTGTTTTTCAGTTTCCTGTTTTTCTTTTAATTTTGGCTGTACTCATATTGTTTGTTATCCAAATTATCCATTTTATTTCCATTCATCCTCTCTGTCTCTTATTTGGTCATAAACTTTTCCATTTTCTTTAAATCTGACAGGTACAGATTTCCATGTGCCTATAATGTTCTAATGAAATCACTCTTTATATATATAAATTATTTATTAATTTTTACCTCTATTCATATGGAGAGTGATATGTTGGTCTATGCCTAGCTTCTACCAAGCTTCTTTCCAATTTTTCAAGCAATTTTTGTCAAATGGTGAATTCTTGCCCCTAAAGTTTGTATCTTTGTGTTAAGTAAGCACTATGTTTCTAGGGCCATTTACTATTGTGTATTGTTTGGCCTAATTTATGCCACTGCTTTTGGGCAAGTCATAACCTCTCAGTGCCCCAGTCAGCTCTCTGAGATTGTAAATTGCAGAAGAGGTTCCAATCTACATAATAAAAATCTCAGTGAGAGAAATTTCCTTTACATCATTAAAATTCTTAGGTCTAGTTTTTTAAAATAATGAATTGGAAAAAATTTCAGGAAAACATGGTAAGATTTATATGAAGCAATTTAGAATGAAGAAAGGAAAGGCAAAATAATATAAGCAGTGACCAAAGGAATATAAATCAAGACATTATAAGGCAATAAACTCAGATAAAAAACAATGGACAATGCAAGTAGAATGCTATCAAAGTTAAAGCATATGGTTTTGCTTGCTATCAACAATTAGCAAATCGAAAAAATGAGAAAAGGTATGTACTACCAGTTGAAATAACACCTGGGTAATTCCACTTCATTGTTTTCAGGGAATGTATTTAGTGGTGAAGGTTTATTTGGAAGTTTGCTGGAAAGAGTGTCAAAACAAAATTTAACGATTAAAAATGTAGGATTTTGTAACTTTAACAGACTTTACATAGATAGACTATTTTATCAAGATCTGTTTATTTTTAAAGTTTTCTATGGTTTTTTAAACCATTATTTATTTCCCAATTTGTTTTTCACAGTAGAGATACCATTCCCTCTACCTACCATCATCATCATTATCATCATGGATTCATTAAATGCATATAGATACAAGATACTATGCTAAGCAGCAAGAAAACAGAGCAAAAAATGGACCCCTCCATTAAGGAGTTTATATATTCTAATGGTAGTGACACAATTCTATAGAATCAAGATATACACAATATAATAGTGGAATAATTCCAGAGAAAAGATTCTAGTAGGTTGTGGAGGAAGAGGTAAAGAAAAAGCCTCCTGCAGGAGGTGATTTTGAGGTGAGTTATGAAGGAATCCAGGAAGTGGAGGTGAGCATTCCAGGCATGTGGCATAACCAATGAAAGTGCATTGAGTTTGGAAACAGAGAAGAGTAAGAAAGCCAATGTAGCTGTAACACAGAGTGTGTGATGGGGAATAAAGTGTGGCAATATTGAAGAAGCTGGCAAGGACCAGATTATGAAAGACTATAAAAGCCAAATGGGATTTTATATTTGATCCTGGAGTCTATAGGGAACCACTGAAGTTTACTGAGTAGGGGGGAAAGGGTGTGTGACATGATCAGACTTAAGCTTTAGGAAGATTACTTTGACAGCTGAGTGGCAAATATGTTATAGTTGGGAATGACTTGATAAAGGAAGACAAATCAGCAGATAGTAGTTCAGGTGTGAGGTAATGAAGGCCTCCACCAGGGTAGCGACTGTCTGAGTAGAGAAAAGACTAGAGCTGTATCAACACATACAGACATGTGTTTACATATCTGGCTAGTATGACAGAAAAGTAAAATCACAAATGTGGGGAGATGTGGGAAAATTGGGACACTAAAGCATTGTTGGTGTAGTTAAAAACTGATCATTTTGGAGAGCAATTTGGAACTATACCCAAAGGGCTATAAAATTATACATATCCTTTGACCCAGCGATACCCCTTCTAGGTCTGTATCCCAAAGAGATGGAAAAAAGAGGAAAAGGACATATTTGTAAAAAAAAAACATAGCAGCTTTTTTTAGTGGTGGAAAAAATTAGAAATTGAGGGGATGCCCATCTATTGGGGAATGGTTAAACAAGTTGTGGAATGTGGTTGTGATGGAATATTATTGGGACAGAAGAAATGATAAACAGAAAAACCTTGAAAGATTTACACTAACTAATGCAAAGTGAAAAGCAGGAGAACAGTATACATAGTAACAAAATATCGTACAATGATCAGCTGTGAATGATTTAGTTACTTTAAGAAGTATAGTGGTCAAAAATGCTATCCACATCTAGAAAAAGAACTAGTAGAGTCAGAATTGATTGAAACATACTTTTAAAATAACTTTATTTTTCTTGCTTTTTATGGTCTTTTTCTTTCACAACATGACTGATATAGAAATATATTTTGAATGTCTGCACATATATAACCTATATCAATTTGCTAGCCTTCAATGAGGGTTGTAGGGGAGGGGGAGAAGGAAAGAAATTTGAACTCATGTAAAAACTAATTTTAAAAATGTTTTCACATTTTCTTGGAAAAATAAAATATTAAAAAAATAGAATAAAATAACTACAAAAGGAAAGCAAGGTGACTCCCAGAAACACCATATTTTAGTCCCCAAACTCTTTCTCGGAGGGAATTGTCTCAGCCATTCCAGAAGAAAAGAAACCTGACAATTTAATGGGGATTTAATGGGGACCTGAGCAAAGTCTCCAGCACTTTGAGGTGGTGAGAATCTTGAGGCCAAGACATTTCTGTACTAGAGAAGGAATTAGGAAGGCTGAAGAGAGTCAGCTGGAATTATGTTTTAAAAGAGTCCACATATTCTTATCAGGTAAGTTTTCTTGGTGATTGGATCCCAGAATCAACTATACGAAAAATATTTTCCTATCCTAGGCTGACATCAGTTTTTCACAGACATGGTTCCTAGGAAGTTGGGCACATGAATTGGTCAGTCAGGTATATAATGATGCAACTCATGATTAATGGATAAATCTCTTGCCCTGAGTTATGATAATTGCTTTTTGCCATTTGAGGACGAATTATATTAGGTGGATACCCCTAGGAGTAGTTTAAAGAGCTGAGTTGGGTAGGAATAGCTTACTTTTCCTTAGGGAGATCAAATGCCTAGGGCAACATAATATCATCACATCAAGGCCATATTGGCAATATACCCACTCCTCAATCTCAGTTCTTATAACAGGCTGTTTAGCATATGATGTCTCTAATGGGTATTAACATGCCCCCCCTCCAAATAACTCTGCCATGTGAAGCATCAACAAAATTTCTGCATTCTCCAGACCCCAAAGTGGAGAGCCTTTGATTACCTCTCCTTTGCTCTCCAATCCTGAGACCACTTGAGCAGCCCCATGACAAAGAATGAGTATAGATGATTTTTCCCTGCTCCATTCCTTAAGGCTCTCTCACATGTCAGCCATGCAGCCTGGAGCTCAATCTACAGTTAGCACTCATAAGGACTCATATTGCCTAAAGTCTATCCCATTTCCAGATTAGTGTCTGTCAAAATCCAGTTGTATAGTCATCTGTTATAGCAGATCGATCCATCACTAAATAAAGACAAAATTACATTCCTCAAGAATGTAAGGAAGGAAAGGAAGGTGGGAACCTATTAGGGCTGTGCAAGAATCAGGGTTTCAGGGTCTGGGTGGGAAATGTTGTACTCTGGCATAGTTGTCACCTATTTGTGAAGAACACTAACACTAAAAGAGCCCAGACCAGTGTGATTTGTCATTTACCATTTCCCTTCAGCAATTAAAGCCCACTTATCTTGCTAGAGGGACCATCTTGCGTCACTTAACCTATAATAGGTAATGAGTAAAAGGGGATTGTTTTGGGATGGCTGGGTGGCACAGTGAATAGAGCTCCAACTCTGGAATCAGGAGGACCTGAGTTCAGATTGGGTGTCAGATACTTAACACTTACTAGCCATGTGACTTTGGACAAGTCATTTAATCACAATTTCCCTACCTTCCCCCCTCCAAAAAAAACTGAAAAAAGGGGGGATTGGTTTGTCCTGTGTCATGTGCTCAGTAAGGACATTAAGCCCCAGTAATAGGAGAGAAACTGTTTTTTAAAAGTAGTATATAGTGAGTGACCACTTTGGAGAACTTGGAGCTCCAGAAGCCTAATAGTCACTTATTGTGGCTACCTCTTAGCAGCTGCCAAAGGCTCTGCTTACCCTGCTCCCTAAGTCCATAGATATACAGAAACATGGGTCTTGCAGATTCATAATAGTTCAAGGAAAGAGGTGATCGAATTTATATCTTCCAGGACTATAACATGTTCTGGACCCATTTGCAAGAGGCAGTGTTGTGGGTATGTAATGGCAAGCAAAGAAGTACTTGGCACCTTGTTTCAGCTATTCAATTATTTAGCACCTTGTTTCAGTTCAAGTTTCTTTTGAGCCTTACCTATGATTATATCAAGTCTTTGGTAAGAAATAGAACTTGTGAAACCTACTGTGGGAGGGATTTGCCAAAGAAGGGAACAGGAAGGACTAAGAGGTGGGCAGAACAGGGAGGAGCTAATGACCAGATAAAAAGCTGAGCACAAGCTGGGAGAGAGCAGAACTGAGAAGAGAACACTTGTGGTGGCAGAATTGAGGAGAAAACTTGTGGTATCCTGGAACTCTTTTTGTCTGTTCTGTCAGTCTTGATTTGTGTTTGTAATACTTTGTTCAGAAGTCCTGGGACCTTACTGGAAGCTCTGAAAAAGGATTTTCTTGTTGTCTGTTTACAGAAGTCCTGGAGGAAGGTTTCAAGGGTCCTGGGACTATACTGACAATTTGTGTTGAGTTCTCAGATTTTGTTTGTGAGTCTGTGTTGATTTCATAGGCAGTAAGTGAATTGATGATGGTACTACCAATGTGCATCAATGCTATTTTGACTCTGTTAAGCTTTGTCTTCCCAGAAACAGTAACTGTGAAGGACTTGAGGTGGACTGGACACTATGAGCTTCAATATGGAATGGGAGCTGAATGAGGAACTGGCCAAGGAGCTGGATGAGGAGCTGGCCAAGGAACTGGATGAGGAGCTGAATGATTTGCTGAGAGCTGCCTACCTTTGAATCCAGGCAACAGAGGAATCATGGAATCTGAGAGCCACCCTCAATTCACGATGAAAAGACCTCTCCTTGGGTACTTAGTGCTGACTGAGAAAATCATAATTTACTGTGGCCTAGGGGTAGAAGAACTTTGTACTCTGTACCTTTTACCTCTTAAAGATAATTGAGTGAAGGGTGATTGGAAACTAATCAAGAAGAAAGAAGACTTTTTGACTGACAGATTAAGACAATATGACCTAAGGGTGGTGAAATTTGACCTTTGTACTTTGTGTCCCTTAAGGAAGCTTGCTTCTTAAAGATGATGGAGTTAAGGATTCACTGAACGATATGTTTTGCTTAAAACTAAGTGGCCACTTTGATGTAAACTATATGGCTGCTTTAGTGATAAGTTGTTATGTGATAGCATGAATGCTGTACTTTCTGTGAATGTTTTGCTTTAATTTACTGCTGAATAAATAGAGAGTTCACTGTACTATGTGATCAGAACCCTAAACCTGTTCACAGCAGCAGTACTCTGGAAAGCTTGGCTTTTCAGGGTGACTGGGTGAATGGGGACAATTAGTATATGTAAATCCTGAATCCTAAAGAGGCTAATAAATCTATGGACTTCCTTCTTGGATTGTGGGAAATGTCAGTAACTCATTCCAGACTGTGTCCAGAATCTTCTAGGTTTTTCTTACATACTGTATTTTCCCAAATGAACTAACCAGACTAGAACCTGACTTTCCTTTTTCTTTTTTCTTCCTTTTTGGAGGGGGGTGGGGGAAGGGCATTCAGGGTAAATGACTTGCCTGAGGTGACATGGTGAGTTAGTGTTAAGTGTCTGAGTCTGGATTTGAACTCAGGTCCTCCTGACTCCAGGGCCAATGTTCTATTCACTGCACAACCTGGCCACCCCTGAACCTGAATTTTCTTAAGGTTGATTTCCCATCTTTCTTCTCTCATAGGGTTTCTATCTGATATATGCCACTGCCACTGAGGCCTCATCTAGTCTGGTTAGCATTATGTCATCAATGTAGTGCCACTAGGTGGTGGAGTGAATAAAGTCAGACCTGGAGTCAGGAAGACCTAAATTCAACTCAGGCCTCAGACTTACTAGCTGTGTGATCTTGGGCAGGTCGCTTAAACCTCCTAGTCCTCAGCTGAGCTGGAGAAGGAAATGGCCAACCCACTCCAGTATCTTTGTCAAGAAAACCCCAAATGGGGTCACAGAGAGTAGGGACAGGATTGAACTGATTGAAAAACAACACAAGGAAAAGAGACCTCTTTCAAGTCTCTGTCTACCATAATGTTGTATTGCGAGGGAGGATTCAGGTTGTCTTAGGGAAGGATGGTGAAGGTCAGTTCTTCTGTAATACGTTTCAAAAATATGAATTTATTCCAACAGGACTGATATATTGGGGGACGTTTTAGACATAATGTGAGTTTTGAGTTTGCCTCTGAATAAATTCTTCTTAAAAGAAGCATTGTGAATGTGGAAACTCACACTTCATAAAAACTCACAAGCTGAAAACTTTCTGGCATTAATTTCCATGAGCAAACTAAAAGATTTTATAAGGGAAAAGTGCCATACTTATTGGACATCTTCTAGTGCAGTACATGTTGTGAGCAGAGAAACTCAGGCTCATACTACTCTCAACCATACTCTATCCCTTTAGAGTCTATGCCTTGGGGTAGGGAGGAGTTGTTCCATTTGCTTGTACAATGCCTGGGTGCAGACTGAATAGCCACCTAAAGCTGCAGGTACGGTCACTATTTATTATAGTATTTATGTATTTCTTAAGCATTTAACATTTATAAAACTGTGCTACCATTTTTATTAGGTTCCATCTTTTTTTTTATGTTTGACTAAGTGTTTGAACATTGTGCCCCTAAACGCATTTTCCCTATAAGCTCTGTGATTTTTATTGCACAATTTTGCATAGTGCAGTGCTTTTGGGGAATGCGTATGTTGTGTTATAATAGAACTGATTGTGTAGTGGACTCTTTCTTAGGTGAAAGCAAACTGTTCCTGACTAGTTTCAGCCTATGAGACTAAAGATTGAAGAGTAGTCTTCAATCACCCCATACCACTCATCTTGGACCTGGGCTACCTGGTTTATGACATTGATGAGGTCAGGGATGGCTGTAGCAATGGGCTGGGTGATTTTGTTCAGCTCCCTGTCGGCCAGCATAACCTGCTAGGTGCCATCTGCTTTTCTCACAGGAAACAAATGGCTATTGCAAGGGGAGCTAGTATAATGAAGTATTCCAGCTTCCTTCATTTTCATAACTAAAGAAGAAATATCTTTTGCTCCTCTGCTTATTTGATATTTGTTGTTTCCTATAAAGGATTTTTCTAGTAACTCTAAGAGCTTCTATTTGACCCTACCCACAGTAATATGAATAGGGGCCATTGAAAGGGCCTGCACAGATATGGAGTCTTCCTTTCATTATGTGGTTTTCCCTGAATAAACCAAAGGGGGTAGAAATTTTAGAGCTTACCTCTAAATGGCTTGGATTGGTGTGAAGGGACCTGGTGTTTAATTTCCCTGTACAATTTTATTAACACTCCTATACTCTGGTTATCAATTTACTATTCAACCCTATGTTTCAGGAGTCATACTCAAAGCTCCCTCAGCATGATAATATCATTGTGTTCTACCCACCCAGTAGGCCAGTGGGTACCAAGACTATTCCAGTTGTTGGAGCTTTTATTCACACACAAACAACAGTATTTGGCTAAACTAGTACTGTCTATTAGGTGTATTGAACCTATGACCTTGAGGCCACTTATAGCCCTCTAGGTCCTCCAGCATGGCCCTTTCACTGAATCCAAACCTCACAGAACAAATCCCCTAATAAAAGAATTTGTTTTATAAAACTTAGACTCAATCAAAAGGCTGCACCCAATGACTCACTTCAGTGCTTCTACTCAAACTTCACCAATTGATTGACCCCCATCTATATAATTGTACGTAGGAGGAGACCCATAAGTAATATCTGAAGCTTGACCCTAAGGCAAGCTAATCATAGGATGTTAGCAGGTCATGTGGTTGTGGAGGGCAAATAAATCCAATTTCTCCTTTAGGAACTTCCCTCATTCCCTTTTAGATACCACTGGGGAAATATCTGTCAAAGAAATTTATCTTTATGGAGCTTGTTAGGAATCGCTCTCCATTTTAGTCTCCTAAAAAAGGAAGAAGAGCATTTCCCATCTGGAGGCTCTAATAAACTTGGCTAATTCTATACAAGTAAGATCTCATAGAGCTCACCCGGCCTGTGGGGAGTAGCTCCATCAGACCAAGCCCTCAGGAGGCAATAAGCCAGTGAATCTCCAGCTTTCTCCTTGAACTTCTTCAGCCACCTTAGGTTATTATTGGGGAAGGTCTTCCCGACTGCTCCCTCAAAGCAAGGTCTCATCCTCTTTCCTGGAGCAGTCACTGCCTCACTTTAACTCTCATTCTTATATCTCATGGGTCTTTTTTCAGGGGGAACTTGAACCTCTGAATTATGCACCAACAATAACCAATTAATAACAAAGAACATTGGTCTTGGGGCTTTCTTTACCCAATTGGGAAGCCTCCTCACCACCCACTGAGTTATTTATGTCTCAACTGGATCTTGCTCTCTATTCCATAGAGAAGACTCTGGACTCTCCGGTTGTAAAGACTCATGTCACTGGATTGTAGTGTTCTTTCCCCATCTCAACCATGATTAGAGCCAAGAAACTGTCTCATCTCCTCCCAATGACTGGCTATGCCTAACATTAGGACTGGGCTTAACACTAGCACCCTCTTAGTTCAGAATGAATACTGAGATAAAATGAGACTCTTAAAAGTCATTGACTATGAACAAAAAGAGGACTATTTTGACCTAACAGAGAAAGGTTATGAAACAACACAATTACGGTGGGACATAGCTTCTCTGGATACTCCCCCACCCCCCAGACCTACCATCTCCATATAAAAATAAGTCTTATTATCAGGGGGCATTCTTGTTGCTTTTTAGGGGAAACTAAATGCTGTTTTAGGGAAAGGAGAGACACCTGATCCTATCTCAGCATACATGGGACATTTTCCTTTATATCTCTTGGAATTACCTGACTTCTGACCAGCAATAAGATTGCTTGCTTAAAGGATATGTGCATAGAGGAATCTCCACATATGTATTTACAAGTGTGTACATGCATGTGTACATGTATATATGCACATAGGTGCATAATGTGTGTGGATATGTCATATACATACAACACACACATACATATGTATATACAAACACACATACATACAAATATTCCTTTGATCAATAGATTCAGTAGAGATGGCCTCACCTGATAAATAAGCAGTCATTTGAGGATTCTGTTGGTTACTTAAAGTGGAGTAGGGTGATTGATTGACAGATTGGTTCTTGAACTTTGTTAATTCCATTGCCTCATCTAATCTTCATACTGCTCTGTTTATTTATTTCTCTTCAGATTTTTAATAGATTAAAAATGTGTTATAATAGTAAGAGAAATGGATTTAGGGTCTTGGGTAATTGAATCAAATTCTAGATCTGTTATTGTCAGATACCTGTGTGACTTTAGACAAATTGCTCAACCTCTCTGAGCTTCAGTTTCCTTGTCTATAAATAGAGGGCAGTAGTATAATTGATCCCTTATAAAGTCTCATAACTTCAAATCTATATGAAGAGATTGTATACATTAAAGAATTATTGGTCTAGTGGTTGATGGCCTGGTGAATGAAGATCACCTATACTGAAATAGCTAAAGACAAGTTTTTCTGGTATAACGCAGGGTCGGTGACAGATGAGAACAGTCATCATGATTATGGTCACCATGATAGGTCTTAGTTGTTCCTTGTTTAGAAGTCATGATTTAGAGAGCTTTTTGTCTAATCTTGTTTGAAGAATTTGGACTTTGGGTTTCAAATGTTTTTTTTTCAAATTATTATTGTAATTCTAAAGATTTGGGGTAGTGTGTGTGTGTGAGTGTGTGTGTGTGTGTATGTGAGTGTGTGTGTAATTTCCTAAAAAATTTCTTTTGGGGGGATAGCATGGAACATTGGCTCATTTCCAAAAGGAAGCTTACTAGCTACCTTTTGAACATGTTTTCCTGTAGTGGCTGCCAGAACTCTCTTTGCTTTTGAGCACCCCTTCATGGTTGCTTAATTTAAGTCAGATTTTTGTGCCAAAAGTCATTCTTAAGTGCAAAAGGAAATACATGTGTGCTTTAGCTTTTACCTTCATCATAGTATGGCTTTTGGAACAATATCATACAATCAGAATACTATGAATTATTTATTGACTTTTTAATAGCAAATGGGGGCATGTGTTTGCTTTTTGAATAGAGCTGGTTATATATTTACAATTACAGCTGCTAGTGTTTTGTCTTCAAAATGTTTTCATGTTAATTAAAAATCAGCCCTTAAATCAAAGACATTATAATAATATACAGTATTTGAGATTCCCATTTTGCTTTAGAGATACAAATGAGAATCTCCTGGAAAGAGAAAACAAAGACATTTTTATCAGGTTGGTGATTTTATTTCAAAGATGCTGAAAATGTCACCATTACCTCTGCATATCCTGCTACCTTCCTGAATCATTTCCCTTTAGCATGTCTTATTAAGTGCTGATAAGGCAATAGCTAAAAATAACCAGCTGTCCAATCATTATTTAAGCCTATTGGAAATTATTCTAAATTACTCAGTGCTGTTGGTTGGCTTCCCACTCACCACCAATCCTGCCTCCACTTCAGCTGCCAGTGTTCTACTGCTGCTTTAAGACTGCAGAACGCTACAAAGGACAGAGGCATGAGACAGGGTTAATACTTAGCTCTGAGTCTCAGAGGCAGAGAAGGTTAGCTGAGGGATCAATGTGATTAAAGCTGTAGGAGAGGAAAGATGTGCCTGTCTGTTTGCTTGCTGCCTGAATGTGGAGGGTGAAGGGTTTGGAACCTGATTTCTGCAGATTCTGGACTGTATATTCCCAGGGATGAGCTCATGCTTGCATTTGAGGATATTTTCACCTGTAGACCTGCTGCTGCAAACCTGCTGCTGTCTCCCTGAGCTAACAACACACC
Organism: Pseudocheirus occidentalis; assembly: GCA_028646575.1. Classification (NCBI taxonomy): domain Eukaryota; kingdom Metazoa; phylum Chordata; class Mammalia; order Diprotodontia; family Pseudocheiridae; genus Pseudocheirus; species Pseudocheirus occidentalis. The sequence continues at coordinate 2,735,724 of CM053600.1, forward strand.
TGGGCTTAAAGCACCCGCCTCCCTCTTTCCTCTGGTTGCATCTTTCTGAAAGAGAAAGCCAGTGAGCAAGTGTCAGTGGAGAAGAGGAGAGACAGATCACTTGCTTTAAGGACAATCAAACACATACACGCATTTTCCAAGCAGCTACACGGCAACCAGCAAAATAAACTGAACTGATCGTCTTCTCAGCTTGTAGCTTTAACCTTGCAGTTGACAAATAGTGAAAAAGAAAGCAAAAGAGTGGAAAGCCAAGCATATAGCTGGAAGAATAGAAAAGAACAGGGCATGTGGATATTGGCTTTCTCCTTGTTCCAGAGCATCTTGAATGGTGAGTAATATATTTTATTTGTGATTCATGTAAATGCTGTTAATTGCCAAGAGTGAACTGGGGAATTGTATAATTGGATCAATTGTAGTCTCTCCCCCCCCCCTCTCCCCAGCATTTCGAACCTTGTCCTGTGGGGGAGGGGGACAGGGAAGGTAGGAGGATAGGATGGGGGAGAAATTGCTCTGTAATCATTTAAGCTAGCTTACCTAGCAAAGTGCCAACCCCTTCTCTAACTAGAGTACTTGATAGCCACCTCATTCAGAATAAAACTAGTCTTGATGAGAAATGAATAGATTAGGAAAAAATTCTTTACTTCTTTCACAACTAAAACCAGATGGAGAACAATTCAAATCCCCTATATGAATATAATGAATAGAACATAGAAACCTTCTAGTTTAAGCTATAAGCATCTTTGTTGTTTAGCTTTACAAAGAAATGTGGTTACACTCTGGTGCAATTTATTTCCAATAATATCAAAGATTTTCTTTAAAATCGATTTTTTGAGTCTTCATCTCTTCTCTCACTTCATCCCTAAGAAGGTGCTACTCAGTATTCCCAACACTAATTTATGTAAAAATATGCAGTGATAAGCATTACGTCATTTGATGTGCTTACAAATCTTGACATTTATAAAGTTGTGAAAATGTAATAACTGAATGAAGTAAATATTTTGGTTTTTCCCCCACAGACATTTGATATTTTGAAGGATTTTCTTCTTCAGAATTTAAATAGCTATTACTACTTAGTAATGTGCACATAATCACTGTGTACAATACCTTAAGTTGTAGTATGTAGTATATGTAGAAATATAAATGTACATGTTGGTGGTTTTCTCCCAACATCAGAATGATAGGAAACTGCTGGCTTTTGGCATAGCTTGAGCATAGCTGCAGTTTTGAATTACCATTTCAAATTTCTGCACACAGATCAGGCTAAAATTCATTACATACTGACAGTTAAAATTAAATAATTAAGCAGAATTGACCCTCTAGAAAGGGACAGAAAAAGAAAATATTCTTATGGGAGAAAAATCTAAGAAGCAAAGGAGAATGTGAGATTTTCCTGTAAGAGACAAATGAATCTCGGAGTGCAGGCTAAGGAATAAATGCTGGTTGGGTGTACATTTTTATTTGCTACAGTATATATTAGATAAATTATATACAGAGAACGATCTCTCTGTGTATATATGTGTATGAATAAATACTAACAAAATTAAGGAAATTATGCATTTTAAAATGGCTGCATTTTAAAAGAAAAAATTGGAAATGAATTACAGTGCAAAACCTCTTTTTATACTATATTGCCTGTCCATTGAACAAACTGTTCATAAACTTTCATTTTGAAATTTCCTTTGCAGTAAAGCATTACAACAAATCTGACATAATAATTTTCTTTTTTCCCCTTTCCTCAGAGGGTCCTATACCCAATCTACATCCTCTGTGGAATTTTACCTCAGGGGAATATATTTACATTAGAGCATACACAGTGATGCATCATGGAAGTTACCATTTAATATGAAATTGCAGAAAATGTTAGAATATTATCATATAGGAGAAGACAGAAGATATTATTTAGGGCCTGCCTAATTTGGCAGTACAAATCCTTGGATTCATCATAAAGCTCATGATTTTAGAAAAATTATTTTTAAAAAAACCCAATCCCATTCTTCTGAGGGACATGGCATCTTTTGACTGACATGACAATCTAGGTTGCTTTTCTTATTGTGAATCTAAATTATATCTATTTCACATTCCAAGATCCATGATTTAGGGTGAGGAATCAACCATTATTTTTCTGTATTTTTGTACGCATAGAGATATACTAAACATGTGTGTGGTTTTCTAATCAGTATTTTAAAAAGATGTAAACGGTCTTGATATTATGTTTAAATTGTATAATCCCTGAATAATTCGAATCTTGAAATGGCTGTTGGTTGTTTGTGTTATGTAGCTTCTGTATGATGGACTTCACACCAAGTCCACCACTGTGTGTAGACACACATATGTCTACATAGCATGCACATACACAGTCATTCTGGGTAGTCTTTTCCTACCACTTTCTCAAAAGACCTTTTAAAATATATGGACAGTGATTATTACCTTAAAGTATTCAAGTACCTTATCTATCATAATGTATACATAACCAATAAAATGGCTGTTTTATGGTTTTAATTTCCTTCTTTCAGTGTAACCAGGTTAAAACAAAACAAAACAAAACAATAAAACCCTCCAACCTCTCAAACAAACAAACAAAAGCCCTGGGCTTTGAGCTCTTTCACTATTATTGCCAACCTGCTTTCCAGATTTCCCCAAATGAGGGTGATGTATAGATCAACATAATGACATTACATATCCCAACATGACAGGAGATTATATGAAAGAGTTCTGTTTGGCATGCTTTTTTTTCATTTGGCCATGCTTTCAAAATCTATAAATACATGCTTCTAATCACACTGGAAGGGAGACAAGATGTTTTCCTCACTTGTTATTTTGAAGTCATGTTCATCTATTTTCATGAGCTTGTTTTTAAAAAAATTACCCATATTAAGATATTCTGATACATGAATACACTGAATACTAGGCCCCAAACTGCAACTGATTTGGCATAAAATTAAGTGAATTAATTTAAGAGTTTAAACAGCTTGATATTTTGAAGTTTTGTTTGAAAGTGCCGAGTTTTAAGAATATTAATGTGCTTTAATAATATCTTTCCTACAAAGGGCAAATACAGTACTTCAGTATACTGATACATAAAATCTGTTTTATTTTGTTAAAAGGATGCATGACTATAGGACAGTTTGAAATTTAGGTCAAATAACTTTAAGTTGGGAATTCAATCTTTTATTAGATGAAGCTCTTGAATAAATGACCCCATGCCTCTATCTCAGGTATGATATCAATCATAAACTGAAAGGGGAAAATTGCTAAGTGTTTGGAAATTCTCCCATGTAAAATTGTATTATAATGCAAGTTCTGCATGGGTATGCATATAAGCACATCCCTGAGTCCAAAATTGATTTTTAATGAAATAGTATCAGGCATAATTTCATGTCTGTTGTGCATGTCATTGGTTATTGATTCTTGTGTGTTGAATCTTATATTATATTATAAATATAATTATATTCATATAATTGAATCTTATAATTCATGTGATTGAATTATTGATTCTACATTTAGAAAGTACATTTAATGAAAATAAGAGGCTAGATATATGCATCCACATCAGCAATTACTTGGGATTTCAGACATATATTTCTGCTTCTATTCATGTTTATCTGACATACAGATGATGATAGACATGTAGGTCTATACATACATATGTATATAGAGTGGCTGTTTTCTACCATTGTCCTGCCCTTATATGCTGTTTCATACATGTCAGCAAGACATACATACATGTTTATGACTATGCATGCATGTATATATGCATATGTTATAAATAATAAGGTTAATTATGTATATATACATAAATATACACAATTATGTACCTTTTAACTGTATACACATGATTAACATTATCCTTCTCTAGTATGCAAACCAAGTTTGAGATGGAGATCAGAGAGAGTAGTGGTGTTAACACAACCATTGAACAATGAAGTGGGATATGCTAAATCTTTTTGGACTTGTCAGTTCCTAATAGGGAATCTGACTGGATTTCTAGGCCTACATTCCTAGGCCTTGGCATTTTCTTTTCTGGATATAACATACTACCTCAATAAAACCCTGCTTAAAAACTTGAACTTATGCTCCTTTGCCACACCTTTGGGTCTTTTAAGCTGATTTCATTCTTTTTCAATTAAAAAAAACAATGAATGAACGAGTACATGATGACAAATTTGATTTAATCTGGTGGTTTATTCCCCCTCATCTTAAGAAAGCTCCATAGAGATTTTGAATACATTTTTGTACCTCTGGACTTAGGATATTGTGTGGCATCTCTAGAAAAAAAAAGCTCAGTGCAAGTTACACTGCGATAGATGATAGAAATCCCATTTCTACTCTTTTTACACTTGATTGTATACTCCGTTACTTCACTGAATTCATTGAATAACAAGGAAGAAGAGACACACCATGTTTGTTATGGGGGAGGGGAAGAGCTCCCTCTGAAAACTGCCAATGTTAAGTCCCTAATACATAGGCCTTAATATGCATAATTGTATTTATCTCCAAAAATTCTTTTGTCATGGATTTGTTATCTTGGGAAGGAGATATGAAAAGTATCTCAGATAAGTTCATAGGAACTCTCTTTTAAAAAACACAGCACAGCAAATATCCCATGGGAAATTCCTTTCATGTATATGTTTATATGTTTGTGACTTCATGCATTTTTAGTGGTGTTTCCCATGCCTGGAATTCTCTTCCTCTATCCCCGACTGTTAACCTCCATGGTTTCATTCAGGCCCCAGCTAGAATCCCACCTTTTGTGAGAAGCCTTTCTCAGTTGCCATGAATGTTATGGCCTCAACCCTAAGATTATCATAAATTTATCCTGTACATATCTTGTTTTCATGTGGTTGTTTACATGTAGTCCCCAAAATAGACGGAGAGCTCATTGAAAGCAGGGACTGTTTTTTTCTTTTTCTCTTTCCTTTTTTATATCCTCAGAACTTAGAATAGCGTTTGGCACAGAGTAGGCATTGAATAAATGCTCGATGACTGTTGATACTGACGGCAAACACATTCACACATATGTGATGTGTGAAATAACACACTAAATGAGATATTTAACTTAGAATTGACATTCAATGTTAAGCATTTGTTAAAAAAGTGAGTACCCCAAATTTTTACCCTAAAATTATAAATGTATTTTATAATAGGAAATTAAGTATTACTTCCAAATGTAAACACTCATATTTACTTGGGTTTTGTTTTCTGTGAAGCAAAAAAGACATTTTAGTGAAGGTCAATCTATAATTGATATTAATATGTATCTTTTATGGAATTTTAAAAATATACTACTTATACAAATGAGAAACGTGACTATTTTACTGAGTCTGTCAGAGACTGTTACATGCTGTCTACATGTCAAGGATTTTATTTTCATAGGACACTAGTGGGCAGCAAAACACACAAAACAGGTAATATTTCCCAATAGCAGGAACAAAATAAGCCTTCTGTATATATTGAATGTATGGTACTTTTCCTGAATGTTTTTATTATGTTGACTTCCAAAGTTCACTTCAATCTGGCTTCTCTTTTGTGAAAGCAATGAAAAACAAATAATGTAAAAATTATGGAAATATTTATTTTGAGGTTGGAAAATGAAGAGTATCTTGAAGTGCAGAAGCCATAGAAGAGGTATGCTCAGGATAAAGGAGGTCATCTAAAAGCTTGTAGAAACATAACATATTTGATTTATTACATAAGTACCTATGACACAAAGAAATCAGGTTGCAATTCTAGATGGGAGTCCTTGATCTTTCTTGTGTCATGCACCCCTTTGGCAATCTGGTGAATCCTGTAGTCTCAGAAAATACATAAAAATGAGTTCATAAGATTGCAAAGTGAACCAACTATATTGAAATACAGTTATGAAAGTATCTTTTACAAGTTCACGGACTGCAGGTTAAGAATGGCTATTTTAGATTGCCCTCTGTAGACATAGAATTTCCAAGAGAAATTCCTCCAGTCTCCAAGGTTGCAGATCAACTGACCTTCTAATGTGATTCCAGAAAGAAATGGCTGCTAATGATGATCAGTTATAGAAGAAATGTTAGTAGATGACAGCTTATCAATCTGATAGAGCAGCAGCTTGTGAGGTGGGTAGTAAGAACGACTAATTTACCCCCAGGCACACTGGGTTGCAAACGCTTGCCTGTGGTTTTTTCCCCTATTAATTCTCCACATTTCAAATATATCAGAATAGCACTTCCTTTTCCTCACCCCATATTTTCATTTCTAGACTTTCTCCTTTTAAAAAATATCTATTTGGAAATAAAATAAAATTGAATGTTCCATTTTCTAGCAAATACATCTTTTATTCCACCATGAAATAAAAAGAATATTGTTACACATAATAAAACATATACATATATAAACAGATAATGTTAATTTTACCTCATAAAACCTTTCTCTAATGCTAATTTAGAAATTAATCTATGACTTTTTAATCTTTAGTTGCATTCTCAAGAAATAAATTAGGTATTTGCTAAAGAATTTATTGGATGTTTCAACCAAATTTTCTTCTGTTCTTCATAATGGTTTAAATTAGGACATTTGATACAGTTGCTTTTTAAAGACTCTTTTGGCCATTTGGATTGAGAAACATATGATATAGAATAAGAATACATGGAATATTCTAGGGAGCTTCCATTTTTATGTATGTAAGTACATAGACGATGATTTTAGATCCTGCAAAATCTATGAAGTCCTATGTAATCCCAAGAAATCTCATATATAAAAGCAATATTTAATTGATCCCTGTGACCATTGTAAAATATTTTACTCTCATGGTCACTGAATAGCTTGGGGAAAATATCTTCTTCAATCTTATTCATTTGCAGAAAGCACATTATCATTTTCTTAAATATTCCATTGATCTTTGGGCCCCTGTTAGTGTTTGTTTAATAACTGAAACACATTTAAATGACTCTATTCAGTTACGTAAGGAAAAACTAACATGTATCTAATAATACAGGCTTTACTCAAATGGCTGATAGACTTATAATTGTGAAAATCAAGATATATTTTATAGGTTTCTTGCATTATTTATAGTAATATTTTATTATTTTTATTTATTTTTCATTTGGATTAATCATCAATTTCTATGCATTGTAAATGACACAAATTATGTGTCTATATCATGTAGTAAAAGGCAGCTTGGGGTACATTGCTCAGAGTCTAAGATCTAAAGTCAAGAAGACCTGAATTCAAATTTGACCTTGAACACTTACTTGCTCTGTGACCCTTGACAAATCATTTAACATCTGTTTGCCTCAGTGTCTTCATCTATAAAATAGGAATAAAATGTCATAGAGTTGTTGGAAGGAGCAAAAGGAATAATATAATTTAAAAAATGCATCCAGCACATAGTAGGCACTGTATAAATGCTTATTCCTTCCCTCCTGATTAAGACTAAGAAATATAGCAAGAATTTCTAAAAGTAGCTATTTTTGTGTGTTTATACAAAATGATAGACATTAATGATTCATTGCTAAAATCTCTATTAATTTTTTTCATCAGGAGTTAGCAAAATTTAAGCATTTGTCAATAGTCCTATTTATGTAAAACCATTTTTGAAATGCAGAAATTTTGTGTTGGAGAGATGGTAAGGAGAAAAGAAGAGAATATCTCCTCCATACCTGATATCTACCCTTTCCTTGGAACATCAAAACACAGGATTTCAGAGTGGAAATCATAGTAAATCTTGATAGATTGCTCATCTATCAGATCTTTGATCTATCAGATAAACATTTTAGAAAGGGAATGTTAAAGACTATGTCCCACTTGAGGATGGCATTTAATATGTACTATATTTGGGCATATTACACAATATGAACCATCTGTATTATTATTATATTAAATAAGAATTCAACCATTATGTGTAAAATAAAATATTAAATGTATTAAAATATATTTTTTATTTTGAATAGTCTCTTAGGCTGAATACACAAAAAAGCTGCAATGGAAATAAAAACTTAGGGTGGTAGTTCCTAAAATAAACTGTATGTCAAGGAAGGCAAAACTGTCAAGCAGGACAAAATTGTCCTGCATATGTCTTGAAAGAGACAGCAATGGCTTTAGAGATCAGGCCTGCTGATGGTGTAAGAGAATGGGGATTAGGGAATCTAGTAAGGTACTGACACACCTAATGGGAGCTTCTCCAAAGAGGAGAGAAAAGGATTCTCAACAATCACTAACTAAACAAATATAAAAAAAGATAAAGAAAAAATTGTCTTCTTTTTCTGGGATGTATTAAATTGAAAAAGTTTGAATTATGAGTCAAGGGATCAGGTAGAGAGCATTGAAGAATACTCACGTGGAGTATAAGGAAGAATGGATAGTGGGAATGAAAGGAATTGGGAACCTAACAGGTGATATCTATGTTATAGGCTGGACTTAACATAACCCAGTCAGTCCTGTGATAATTTAGGTTCAGTTGTGGAAGGAAATGAAACATTTCTAGGTTATTCAAAAAGAAGTTTGATCAGCAAGGATAGATACTAATGGTACCCTGAATTTATTAGTTGAATGGGTGGCAGTTGATTAGTGATTGTCAATGGTGGTTATAAGGAAGATAAAATGAATCCAGAAAGGAAATCCTTTAAAGCAATGTTATAAATCCTGAGAAGACACTTATATGACCTATAAACCTAAGTATAATAGCAGAATCATGAGGAATAGAGAATGTGTAAAGTGAGTACAGACATTGATCAACACCTCATTATATATGTAGACATATATAATCTCTTCATTTGTTTATATGTATATGTAAACACACATGTGTATACAAATACATGTTTTAGAACATTTTCTTTTCTCGATGACCTTAATAGTTTTCTTAACAATGAATTGCCTTGACTATATGGTATATTGGAGACCCTTTACTTTTG
>CM053600.1:2744702-2757048 GCA_028646575.1 Pseudocheirus occidentalis
CTACTTTTATGGTCCAGTACCCTTTTAAGACCTTCTTGTACTTTATTATTGTTTTAGTGATTTTTCAATGTATGAAAATATGTAGACTTAAGTAAGTTATTTTACTTTTGTAAAAATGAAGTATAAAATGATCTTTAGGTTCTTTTTAGGTCTAAGTTTGGTTGATAATTTTCTTTTATAAATATTTTTTTCACAATTACATGAAAAAACAATTTTTAATATTCTTTAAAATATTTCAGTCTTCAAATCCTCCCCTTCTTTTCTTTCCTCCTGGTAATCAGTTTGATATAAGCTATATATGTGCAATTATGCAAAACATTTCCATATTAATCATATTGTTAAAGAAAATACAAACCAAAAACAAACCCCTAAAAATAAAGTTGAAAAATTTAATGCTTTGATCTGTGTTCAGAATTCATTAGTTCTTTTTTTGAAGGTGAGCAGCATTGTTTATCATGAATGCTGTGTCATTGTGTTGGATTGTTGTATTACTGAAAATAACTAAGTCCTTCACTCTTCATCATCATTACAATATTGATGTTACTGTGCCTAATGTTCTCCTACTTCTGCTAATTTCACTTTGCATCTGTTCATTTAAGTCTTTCCAGGGTTTTCTGACAGCATCCTGCTTATCATTTCTCATAGCACAATAGTATTTCATTACAATCATATAGCTCAACTTATTAATTCATTCCCCCATTGATTGATATCCACTAGAATTCAAATTTTAGACACCATACAAAGAGCTGCTATAAATAATTTTGTACAAATGGTTCTTTTCCCTTTTTTGTGATCTCTTTGGGATACAGTGGAATTACTGGATCAAAGGGTATGAACAATTTGATAACCCTTTGGGCATGTCTCCAAATTTCTCTCCAGAACAATTGGACCAGTTCACATTTCCACCAAGTATGCATTAGTTTTCCAATTACCCCACATCTCCTCCAACAGTTATCATTTTCCCCCTTTCTGTCATATTGGTTGATCTGATAAGTGTGAGATGGTACCTCAGAGCTGGTTTAATTTCTTCTTTTCTCATGAATAATGCTTTAGAGCATTTTCCATATGATGATAGTCATCTTGAATGTATTCCTCTGAAAATTTCCCATTCATATTCTTTGACCATTTGTCAATTAAGGAATAACTTGTATTCTTGCAAATTTGAACTGAGTTATTTATATGTTTGAGAAACAAGGCTTTTATCAGAGGCAAATTCTGTAAAAAAAAATTTCCCCAGAATTCTGCTTTTCATCCAATCTTGGTGGCATTGATTTTGTTTGGACAATGCCTTTTAAATTTAATATAATCAAACTTAACCATTTTATATCACATAATGTTCTCCATCTCTTGTTAGGCCTAAATTCTTCCCTTCTCTAAATATCTGACTTGCTCTGTTCCTTGCTTTTTAAATTTGTTAAGGGTATGCCCCTTTATGTCTAAGTCATGTACCCATTTTCATCTGATTTTGGTATATGGTATAAAATGTTGGTCTATTCCTAATTTCTACTCTATCACTTTCCAGTTTTTCCAGCAACTTTTGTCAAACAGTGGGTTCTTGTTCCAAAAACTTGGCATTTTGAATTTATTAAACATTCAATATCTATAGTCATTAACCACTGTGTATTCTGTACCCAGTTTATTCCACTGGTCCACCACCCCATTTCTTAGCCAGGACCAGATTGTTTTGATGATCACCATTTTATAATACGGTTTGAGATATAGTATAGTCAGGCTAACTTCCTTCATATTTTTTTTCTGTTAATTCCCATGATCTTTTGTTCTTCCAGATGAATTTGTTGTTTTTTTCTAGCTCTATAAAATAATTTTTCAATCGTTTGATTGCTATGACACTGAATAAGTAAGCTAATTTACGTAGAATTCTCATTTTTATTATATGGATTCAGGTTACCCATGAGCAGTTAACATTTTTTCAGCTGTTTAGGTTTTACTCTATTTGTGTGAAAAGTGTTTTGTAATTGTGTTCATATAGTTCTTGGGTTTGTCTTGGCAGGTAGATTCCTAGTATATTTTATTGTGTGCAGTTATTTTATTTTATTTTTATTTTTGGAGGGCAATTGAAGTTAAGTGACTTGCCCAAGGTCACATGATTAGTTTTTGTGTTAAGTGTCTAAGGCTGGATTTGAACTCAGGGCCTCCTGACTTCAGAGTGGGTGCTCTATTCACTGCACTACCTAGTCCCCCATGTCCATTTATTTTAAATGGAATTTCTCTTTTTATCTCTTGCTGCTGAACTTTGTGTGTAATATGTAGGAAGGTTTTATATGGGTTTATTTTATATTCTGTAACTTTGTGAAAGCTGTTAATTAGTTTAACTAGCAGTTTTTTTTTATCTAGGATTCTCTAAGTGTACTACCACATTATCTATTCTAATTCCTTCCATTTCTCTTTCTTCTTTTATATCTATAACTGACATTTCTAATAAAATGTTGAATGATAGTGGTAGTAATGACCATTTGTGCTTCACCTATGATCTTATTGGGAAGGCTTCTAGCTTACCCCTCCTTACAAATAATGCTTGCTGAAGATTTTAGATAGATATTACTTATAATTTTAAGAAAAGTTCTATTTTCCACATGTTCCTTGGTATTTTTGATATGAATATATATTGCATTTTGTCAAAAGCCTTTCATGCATGTATCAACATGATTGTAGGGCTTCTGTTGATTTTGTTATTGATATGGTCAGTTATACTGTTAGTTTTCCTAATATTGAACTAGCTGTTCATTCCTTATATAAATCCCACCTGGTTTCAACCTCATGATATAAATGGTTGTAATTTCCTTGCTAGTATTTTATTAATTTTTTTTTGCATCAATATTCGTTAGGTAAATTAGTCTACAGTTTTTTTCTTTTCTTTTCCTTTTCCTGGTTTAGTTATGATAAAAGGAATTTGGTGATACTCATTCTTTGCCTATTTTCCCAAATAGTTTACATAGTATTGGAATTAAAAAAAATATTGGTAGATACACTTGTGAATCCATGTGGTACTGAAGATATTTTTGGCTTATTCAATTGCTTTTTCCCAGATGGGGTCATTTAAGTAGTCTAGTTTATCTTCAGTTAATCTGGGCAATTTATGTTTTTGTAAATACTCATCCATTTCACTTAGATTTTCAAACTTATTGGCAAATAATTTGGCAAAAGAGCTCCTAATAATTGCTATAATTTCATTTTTGTTGGTGGTAGATTCATTATTTTTAATTTTTGGGTCCGGTAATTTGTTTTTCTTTATTTAAATAAAATTAAGGTGTTTATCTTTTTCATAAAATCAGTTCTTGGTTTTATTTAGTAGGTCATTGGTTTTCTTTCAGTTTCATCAATGTCACCTCTGATTTTCAAGATTTCCAACTTGGTGTTTAATTGAAGATTTCTTATTTTTTGTAGTCTTTTTAAATTGATTGCCCAAATTCTGATCTACTATTTCTCTATTTTATTGATGTAAGCATTCAGTGATACAAAATTTCCCACAAGTACTGCTTTGACTGCATCCCATAAATTTTGGTGTGTTGCCTCATTCTGATCATTCTCTTTAATCAAATTATTGATTGTTTCTATGATTTGTTCTTTGATCTACTTCTTCTTTAGGATTAGATTATTTTGTTTCTAATTAATTTTAAATCTATTTTCCACTGCTATTTCTTGAATATATATATACATATATATTTATTTATATTTATATAGCATTGTGATCTGAAAAGGATGCATTTAATATATATCTATGTGATTGTGGGATTTTTATGCACTAATATGTGGTCAGGTTTTTGTAGGTGCAATGTACTACTGAGAAAAAGGTATATTCCTTTGAATTCCCATTTCAATTTCCTCCAGAGATCTATCATATCTAACTTTTCTAAAATGCTATTTACCTCCTTAAATTCCTTCCTCTTTAGATTTCTGTTTAGTTTTATCTAGTTCTGAGAAGGGAAAGCTGAGGTTTCCCACTAGTATAGTTTTACTGTCTATTTCCTTCTGTAACTCATTTAACTTTTCCTTTAAGAATTTGGATGCTATGCCATTTGGTGCATATGTGTTTGGTATTGTTATTACTTCATTTTTTATGGTACCTTTTAGCAAAATGTAGTTTTCCTGTTTATCTCTTTAATTTAGTTCTATTATTGCTTTTCCTTTTTATGATATCATGGTTGCTACCCCTGCTTTTTTTTTTAAATTCAGATGAAGCACAATAGATTCTATTCCAGTCCCTACCTTTACTCTGTATATGTTTATTGTAGGTTTCTAGTTTTCAATTCACTCTGGTATCCTTTCCCATCTTATGAGTAAGTTTTCCCCACTCCTCTACAAGATTATAATTACTCTGTATTTTTCTTCATCCTATTTTCCCCTTGTTTATCCTCTCATCTCTTCAACCATGTCCTTCCTCAACAGTGTTTTGATTCTGACCACAGCTCAACCTTATCCACCTTACCTTCTATCAGTTCCCCTTTCTTCTTTAAACCCTATCTCCTATTTCCCTATATGGTAAGATAGATTTCTCTGTTCAGTTGAGTGTGTTATTCTCTCTTTGATCCAATTATGATAATAGTGAGGTTCAAAAGATGCCTCCCTACCTCCATCTTTCCCTCCCCTACAATAGAACTTTTATGCCTTTTCATGTGAGATAATTTACCCATTCTACATCTCCCTTCCCTCTTCTCTCAGTATAATTCTTTTTCTCACCAGTTAATTTTTATATATCTTTCCTTTAATATCAACTTACACCTGCACCCTCTGTATGTATACTTCTAATTGCTGTAATAGTGATGAAGTTTTTCAGCATTATGGGAATATGAATAGTTTAGCCTTATTGAGTCCCCTATGTTTTTGTCTTTTTTCCTATTTTTTTTATACTTCTCTTTAGTCTTCTATTTCAAATCAGATTTTCTGTTCAACTTTGGTCCTTTCATCAGGAATGCTTTAAAGTTCTCTAATTCATTGAATACCCATTTTGTCTTCTAAAGATTATACCATTTCTCTTAGTGGGTGATTTTTGGTTGTAATAATAGCTCCTTTGCCTCCCAGAATATCATATTCCAAGCCCTCTAATCCTTTAATGTAGAAAGTGTCAAATCCTGTATAGTCTTAACTGTGACTCCATAATATTTGAATTGTTTCTTTCTTGTTGCTTGTATTATGTTCTCCTTAACTTCAGAATTGTGGATTTTTGCTATACTATTCCTAGGAGTTTTCATTTTGGGATCTCTTTCAGGTGGTGGTCAGTGGATTCTTTCAACGTCTATTTTATCCTATGGATCAAGGACATCAGAGCAATTTCATTTTAATTTCTTGAAATATGATGTCCCAGCTCCTTTTATTCATAATTTTCAGGTAGTTCAATAATTTTTAGATTATCTCTCCTGAAACTATTTTTAGGTTGCTTGTAATTCCACTGAGATGTTTCATATATTTTTCTCTTTTTTCAGGCTTTTGATTTTGTCTTATTGTTTCTTGGTATGTCAGAGAGCCATGAACTTCTATTCACCCAATTCTGAGTTTTAAGGAATTAATTTTCTTCAGGAAGCTGTTGTGTCTTCTTTTCCACTTGGTCAATTCTACATTTTAAAGAGTTATTTTCTTCAGTGATTTTTTACTTCTCATCCCATTTGTCCAATCCTACTCTTTAATGAGCCATTTCTCTCTCTTTTTAAATTTAATAGTATTTAATTTCCCCCCCAATACCTATAAGGACAATTTTCAACATTAATTTTTTGGGGAATATTTTGTGTCCTAGATTTTTCTCCCTCACTCCCTTCCCTCTCTGTCCCCCCAAAGGGCAATTTGATATATTATGCATGTATAAGAATGTAAAATACATTTCCACATGAGAAATGTTGTGAAAGAAAAAAATGGAAGGTACAAAACCATGAAAAAAGTGAAAGTAGTATGTTCTGATGTGCATTCAGAGTACTTTATCTGATGTGAATAGCATTTTCCATCATGAGTCCTTTCAGGTTGTTTTGGATCATTGCTTTGCTGAGAAGAGTTAAATCTTTCAAAGTTACTCATCGCACATTGTTGCTATTATTTTGTACAATGATTTTCTGGTTTTGCTCATTTCATTTTGCATCAGTTTGTACAAGTCTCCCCAGGTTTTCTTGAAATCTGCCTGTTTATCATACTATAACTTGTTTAACCATTCTTTAATTGATGATCATCCTTCAATTTTCAATTCTTTGCCAGCACAAAGAGAGCTATTATAAACTATTTTTCTACATGTGGATCTTTCCTCCTTTTTGTGATCTCTTTGGGATACAGACTGGATCAAAGGGTATGCACACTTTGATTGCCCTTCGGACATAGTTCCAAATTGTTTTCCGGATTGGTTGGATCAATTCACAACTCCACCAACATTAGTGTCCCAATTTCCCTGAAGCTTCTCCAACATTTATCATTTTCCTTTTTTTGTAATAATAGCCAATCTGATGGGTATTAGGTGGTATCTCAGATGTACTTTAATTTGCATTTCTCTAATCAATATTGATTTAGAGCATTTTTATAGCATAGTATTTTTTCAGTATAACTAGATATAGCTTTGATTTCTTCATCTGAAAATGACCTGTTCATATCCTTTGATCCTTTACTAACTGGGGAATGGTTTGTATTCATTAAAATTTGACTCAGATAATTGTAAATTTAAGAAATGAGGCCTTTATCAGAGATACTTACTGTGAAGATTGTTTCCCAGCTTTCTGTTTTCCTTCTAATCTGGGTTTCATTACTACAGTTATTTTTTTTTAAATTTTAGACTGAAAGGCCAGAATACAAATAGAGAATAGAGAAAAGAAACAAAAAATTATAAAGTTATATATTGGAACTTAAATACAAAGTAAGAAAGAAAAGAAAGCATATCACATGCATAGCAGAACATATGATTAAAAATATGTGACAAAGTTTTGTTTCAAGAAAGCTTGTGTGATAAATAACACACATTCTGTTCAGAAGTGTCCATTTTTATTTGCTTCTTTGTAGGTTTTCTTTTGTCCTCTACTATGTACTTCTTTACTTTGTTCTTTTTTTCTTCTCCCCTCCAAGAAGGCTACAATTAAGTTTGGATGTATTTCTCTATAGCTATATCTATCTATCTATCTATCTATCTATCTATCTATCTATCTATCTATCTATCTATCTATCTATCTATCTGTCTATCTACCTACCTACCTACCTACCTATCTGTATATACATACATATATAGGTATATACTTTCCCAAACAAATTCTACTCCTGATCTTTGTTTTTATGTCTGTGCATATCTCTTGCTTCCTATCCCTCCTGCCTCTTCTACTTTACTTCTACCTGCTACTTTGCCTTCTTATCACTTGTCTACACTCCCCAAGGATCCCTCCCCTATCCTCCCATTCCCATAAATCTAAACACCCTTCTATACCACCTTTTACCTATTCCCTCACCCTCCCCTCTAAAGATCCCTCCTTTGTCTTCTACTCCCTCCCTATGCCCCTACCATTTTATTTCTCCTGAATTCAGAAGTCTTTTCCACTCTTCAAAATAAATATGTATTGTTCCCTCTTAAACCATTCCCAATGAAGGTAGGTTACCAGAACCATCAGTCCTCTTCCCCATTTAGCTACTCTATATCATTTCTACCTCTTGTACTTCATTTGTATAAAATAATAACTCTTTTTAGCTGTTCTAGACATGCAATTTTCATATATACAAAGCAAACAGTCTGTCCTTATAGATCCCTTATTAGTCTTTGGTATATACCTTATTTTTCTCCTGGCTCTTGTATGTCAAATCTTCTCTTAAGTTCAACTTGCAAAGTTTTGACAGTCTGACAATTGATCAAATGTCCTTTTTTCATTCAGGATAATGCTTAACTTTGTAGGGTATGATTTTTTTTTAAACAGAGTTCCATTTCTTTTGATATTTGAAATTCTCATTTTCAAGATGTCATTTTCTTCCTTAAGGTTCTAGATCTCCTTTTCTAATTGATTGACTTTCCTTTCATTATCTTGTTTTTCTTGGATTATTCTTGATTTCTTTTGAGTTTTTCCTCCATCTCTTTCATTTGATTTTTAAGGTCTTTTAAATGATCTTTTATGAATTCTTTTTGGGTAAGTGACCATTTCATGTTACTCTTTGGGGGTTTAAATTTCCTCCTCTGAAGACAAACCCCATTCTTCTCTAGTTCCATAATAGCTTTCTGCGGTTGGATTCTTTCTTCTTTATCTGTTCATTTTTTGTAGTAACAGCTTAATAATAGCTCACCTCTAGGACTAGGGTTTGGGAGATGGTGCTTCTTGCCCCATATCTTCAGTTCTCCCTTCCAGCCTGTAACCAAAGCCAAACATCCAACCTCTTGTAAGTGTCCACTGTCGTGGGCTTTCTGCCCCACTGCTTCTACACTCATTGGGCATGTGTTGGTTCCTTCTTGCTTCCACTGCTCTTCACAGCACAGCTGGGTCTGGTGTTCTTTGTCAGCAGATGTTCCCTTGATCTTCCCAGGCTCTTATGCCCAATTCCCCTCACTCACCCCAGGGTAAAAGTTCCTGTGACTAGGGCAGTGACAATCTTTTATAACAATTAACCCCAGGACTTGCTGCTGGTTGTTAAAATGGACCTCATCCTAGAGATATTTACTCTTCACAGGGACCAAGTTTCATCTGGGGATTTTTTTTCTTATGATTTTCTCAAATTGTCCCGGGATCCTCTGGGTTGTGTCCCTATGCTTATTGATTTTTACTTGTACTTTGTATTTTTACCTACACTTTATTCACCTTAAGGTGCTATTTTTAGCTCTTTTGTGGTGGAAAATCTTGAGTGTTTGGAATTTTCTGACCTACTCTACCATCTTCCCAGAATCCTCTTTCCAGCTATTATTTCTACACTATATTAAATAGTCTTGATGATAATAAGCATCCTTGCTTTTCCTCTTATCCTATTGAAAAGTCTCCTAACATTTTTTTCATCATATACTTTATTTTTTGGACCAAGATAGACATCATTTACACTATTACATAAAGATCCATTTATTACTGTTTTCTAGAATTTTTAGAACTCTGGATGAATGTTTTAAAAAGCATTCTAGCAGGTATTGATATAAGGATAGGAGATTTTTTTATTCATGTCATTAACATTGTTTATTATATTTATAGTTTTCCATTATGTTGAATCAACCATACATTCCTGGAATAAATTCATGGTCAGAGATCATAAAACATACTGATATATATGTATATTTATATGTATATTTATGTATACATACATGAAACCTACTTCCAAGTATTTTTAAAAATTTTATGTTAATGTTTATTATGGTAATTGGCCTATTTTTCTTTTTTTGTATCTCCCTAGTTTGGTATTAAAATGACATATTTTTATTGAACCAAAGTACTTTCTTTTCCTATTATTACAAACAATAAAGATAATATTAGAATAAATGTTCTTGGAAAAGTTGATAGAATCCACTCATAAAAACCATCTAGACTTTGAGTTTTTTTTCTATCAGATTTAGCATATGACTTGTTCAATTTTTTTTCAGATGTTGCTTTTTAAAAAAATTTATTTCTCCTTTTGCTTTTCTTTGTGTTTATAGTTATATAAGCATCCATATATTCCTCTAAGTTACTTTTTAGCATATATTGGAAAAATAATTTCTGGTAACTTCCTTTATTTGCTCTTCATTTAAGTTTCTCCTTTTCAGTTTAAACAGAAAAAAAACACTTTGCTTTCTTCTTAAAAAAATATTAACTGTTCATCTTATTTATTAGAAAACAGATCCAAGGTTTTATTGGTATAATAATATTTTTGCTTTCAGTTTTATTTATAACATTTTAAGTTTTCAGAGTTTCTACTTTGCAACTTAATTGGGGGTTTTGATTGTTATTTCAAGTTGTTTTTTTAATTGTATGCCAATTAATTTAGTTTTTCTTCTTTATATCCTTCATTGTTAAATGTTAAGACATAAGTTTTCCTCTCAGATTTGATTCAGTTTCATCCCATACTTTATTGTAATTAGCTGTTGTAATATTTTTTATTATATTTTTCTATAGCTTCTACAATTTGGTCTTTGACCCTTTAGATCAACAGTACTCAACCTGTGGATTATGTTTAATTTAAATACATCCTGCATATCAGATATTTACATTACAATTCATAACAGTAGCAAAATTATAGTTACGAAGTAGCAACAAAAATAATTTTATTGTTGGGGGTCACCACATCATGAGGAACTATATTAAAGGGTCATGGCATTAGGAAAGTTGAGAACCATTGTTTTTGATTGTTAGAATTATATTAATTTTCTTAATTCTACATTTAAATGCCTTTGATTCAGTACCATTTTTGTTACATTTGTTGAGTCAACTATATGCTTAATTTTAAATTCCCCTTTTCCACATTTTTTTGGTGAGGTCTTTAAGACCCAATATATAGCCAGTTTCTAGAAAAATACCATATAAAGCCAAGAGGTATATAAATTCTGAATTACACCCATTCATTAACCAGCAGAGATCATTCTTTTCTAATTTCTATTGGGTTTTGTCCCACATCCTTAATTTCTTCCTTGTTTAATTTTTGGCTAGATTTGTCTAGGTCTGAAAGCAAAACATTAAGATCCCTCAACTTTGTAGCTTTCTTATTTCTTCCTCTAGTTTAACTTTTAATTTAAGTGCACATTATGGTACTTGGTGAATATATATTATGTACTGATATTTATTTTCTGTAGTTCCTTTAAATGAAATATGATTTGCCGGCTAATCACTTTTTTCTTGTCTCTTAACCATATTTGAAATAATAGTTACTACTCTTGATTTAAGGTCAGCTGAAGATGAATAGATTTTTTCCACACCCTAATTTTAACTCTATGTGATTCTTTGTGTTTTATGTGTATTTCTTGTAAAGAATGCAATATTAGATTCTATTTTCTAATCCATTTTGTAATACTCTTTTGTTTCATGGGTAAATCAATCCCATTCACATGCAGAGTTATGATTGTTATCTGTATATTTCCATCTATCTTCTACTCATGCTTTTCTTTTTCTTTGCTACTACCCTCTCTTTACAAATAACAAGAAGATAATAAATTTCCCTCATGCTTGTGTTCAACAAATGAAAATCTCTTTCCTTCATTTTATAACACTTCTCTTCCCCTTCCCCTGAACCCAATTTTTATTTTTTTAATTTTTAAAATTAAATTGATTTGTTAATTGATTTGTTAAAAATCAACTGCATGAGATTCACAGGATTTCCTTGGTAATTGACATTTAAAACCAGTGACACACATAGATTTGAAGTCAGTTAAATAATAGCTAGCCAATCTGCTGATTTTTTTTCCCTTTTAAGTTGCTTCCCTCCAATTTTTATAAGATCTTTTGTTACCAATGCATTTGATGCCCAAGGTGTTCCTTTCTCAGTTCCTCTAGCAGCTTTTCTCATTAGGTGATTATGCTAATTCATGTTCAGGTTATTAAATTATAATTTGATCAAACCTGTCTGTTAAAAGTTCTGAAGGAATTTTTTCCTGCCCTCTGATAATCTTGTGTTCATAGTCTCCCATCTACAGTCTGATAGGCCTTAGTTTTCTGTTTATATGGATTTCTTTTTTTCATATCAGTGTTTTGTTAAATGGTGAAAGAGAGAGGAGCTCTATTTGTAATCTGTTCTCCCAAGCAAAGTCTGGATTATGGGAGCCCTTAGGGAAATGGAAATCTTAGTGAAAACAATGTTGTTGAATACATTAATTTTGAAGAAACTATGGGGAAAAAAGAAATTTCCCACTAAATGAGACTCAGATCTGTTCTTGAGCTCTTTGCCCACTTTCCTGGGGAAGTGTAACTTTTGCCTTCATATTATATGTGTGTTTTCTTTTTCAAGTTTCCATTTCCTCAGAATATTCTACATTTTTCTTCTAGAACTTAATGGTTTAGGATGTGTCCTTGTTTTTTTTTAAATGCTTTTAAAAAATTTCTAATGCTAGGTAGTTTAATTGAAGTGATATTTAGCATGAGGAACCATTTTTAATTAACAAGTTTAATAGTCCAAATTAAGCAATTAGCTGCACAAATTGCTCTCCAATGTCTAAAAATTTGAAGTGTGATAAATTGGTGGGGAGGGGTTAATATGCTGACTTCAGTGATATCATTAAAGTATATGTAGTACAAGAAGCCAGGTTTTTTGTTCACTCTTTTCAGTTGTTTCCAGCTCTTCCTGACCATATAGGTGGTGTGGAGTATTGTATCAATAATGAGATATTCACAACACCCATGATGGTTATGAATATGTTGGTGTAGTTTTGGATCACAAAATATAGCAAACTCTCCACATGGAAGGCAGAACCAAGGTCTTTATTCAGAAACCATAACACTGAGTC
>CM053600.1:2757548-2778144 GCA_028646575.1 Pseudocheirus occidentalis
CTCTCAACTCCAGCTGTGATTACTCCTAAGGAGTTAACTGGAAGTAAGGAGCTAAGCCTTTGAGGTGCCAAGTGCCTTCAGTAGGTTCCAATAGAAAGGGGCATGGAAGATCTTCTGATTTCATTAACATTACAAGTATAAGATGGTAAATATCAGATATAAATTCCATCTGGCACTGAGACAATGCCAATAGCATATGGTCTTTGTTGCCTTATATTGATCCTTGTGATATGCTAATTTTGTGTATTTACTGAATATAACCTAGTAGACTTTGGACCGACCATATCTGCTCCTAGAAGGTATTGGTAGCAAGGTCTCCTGTTTTTCCCCCTATAAACTAGTTAGTCAGCTAATTAACAGGCATTTGTGAAGTGTGCACTATGTACTAGGCTGTGTGATAAGCACTAGGATTATAAAGCAACATTGTCCCTGCATTCAAAGAGATTGCATTCTAGTGAGGGAGGCAACATCCAAGTAACTATGTACGTAAAAAAAGATATATGCTACTGAAATTGCAGGTATTTCAGAAGAAAGGTACTGGCAGTGGAAGGTACTAATAAATATTCTTGAAGAACATGAGATTTAAAGTGTTTTGAAGAAGACCAGGGAAACAAAGAGGCACAGATGAGGAGCGACAGTATTTCAGGTAAGAAGGTGCTCTGTCTTGGAGAAGAGCAGCAAGAATTTTCTCCAGTCATATGACTTCCATCACCTGCTGAGCACATCATTTGAGGGAAGCCTGCACAAAGTGCCAGGCCAACTTCCACCTTCCCTTACTGCACTTCTCCTTGTAATTGAGACTTGAACCTGTTGCTTTAGCCTCAGGTGAGAAGAGGAAAGAAACTTTCCTTTCACCATCACCACTTGCCTTCCATCTCTGGCTACATGAATGTCTCCTAAGGGAAGAGGACTAGGGGTCTGGTGGCAACAACTTCCATTTATGGGTCAGAACAAGGTAAATTCCACCATCTGATGCAAGTCTAATCTCCCATTAAATATGTAGAGAGCTTCCTTATGAAGAGGAGGAACCTTTCCTTTGACCTTAGGCCTTCTGTCTCCAGTATCCCTTGAGAGAAAAGGATGAAGAAAATCATTGGGAAGCAGGATGTTCATGCACTGGGCAGGTTTGACTTCCATCTCCTACTGTGCCATCTTCTGACTAATTCCCAGTCCTTAGAAGAGGAATAATTAAATTGGACCTTCTATCTGACTATTGCCTTCCATTTTGTGCTGTTTGTCTTTTTCCTGATCTCTAGTCTCTTTTGGGGAAAGGGGTAGAATTTTCTATTCATTGATGAGTATTCTCATACTGTCTTATACCTTTCACATCCCTGTGAAACTTTGGAATTACTTATGTCATCATACAAGCACCATTCCCTATACCCCAGCATCCAATTCCTTATTCCCATGCCCCTCAAATATCTTGCCCAGTCTCAATGAAATACCATCTACCCCTTCCACTTTTCCCTCTGGAATACCTATTCTACAGGCAATGAATTTCCCTTCATCTTCAATATTTTCCTCTCCTATTCTTTCTACCTTCTATCAGTCAATGAAGTATGTCTCCCTTCTGATGACTGAGACTCCCCAGATGCCCTTTCAAGTACTGACTACACATTTACTTATTCCCTTTGGCTCCCTGGTTAAGGCAAATGAATTGGAGTATTCCTTGCTCCCAACTGCTACATTCAGGTTCTCTCCCTACCTCCATCATTCAATAACCACTCTTCCTTTGATGTTCATGCTATCCATATCTATCACCCAATCAAAATCCTCATAACTACTGCCTATAAACCTCTATGTCACTGTACTTCCTTCCTCAATGGGTTCCATATCTGGCTCATATTTGTTCCTTTACTAATCTTGCCCTTATACTAAGGGAACTCCAACACACATGCTGACTCAAACCTTAAACACTTAGTTCTTCAACATATTCATTTCCTATGACCTATTCTTCCTCCCTACCTCAACCATATGCAAAGATGATTGTATATTTCTTTTTGCTATTTCTCAAAAATGTGCTATTTCCATGTTCCAGAATTCAAAAATCCCCTTAACTGAGTATTATCTCTTGCCTCTCTAACTCTCTTTCACCTTCCATAACTAAATAATATTCTTGTTCTGTATTATGAAGGAAAATCCCTCAAACCTTCACTTCTCTCCCTGACTTTCCTTCACTATCTATTCTTTCCCCAATAACTACTGTCCTAGCTCTTCTGATTTTTGTAGCCAAATTTCCTGAAAAGCCTATTTTCAATAGGTGCTCTCCTCTGATTCTCTTCTTACCCTTTACAATCTAGATCATGGATAGGGAACCTATGACTTTGAGGCTGCATGTAGCCTTCTAGGTCCTTGGATGCAGCCTTTTGACTGAGTCCAAGTTTTACAGAACAAATCCTTTTATTAAGGGGATTTGTTCTTTGAAGTTTGATTCTATCAAAGGGCCACACTTGAGGACCTAGAGGGCCACATGTCACTTCAAACTGCAGGTTCCCCACCCCTCTAGTTTTTTTCTTCATCCCACCAAAATTGTTTTCTCTAAAGTTATCAATGATCTCTTAATTGACAAATGTAATGGTCTTCTCTTAATCTTCATTCTTCTCATCCACTCTGCAGTTTTTAACATTGTTCACCCTCCTCTGCTCGATACTGTTTTCTAAGTTTTCAGAACACTGCTCTTTTATGCTTCTCTCTTACCCATGAGACCACTCCTTAGTTTCCTTTGCTGTATCTCCATCCCAATCATGCCCTTTAATTATAGGTGACCCACATGATTCTGTCTTGACCCCTCTTTTCTTCCACCTTTATATTATTTCATTTGGAGATCTCATTAGCTCCTATAATCACCACCTCTGCGCTTATGATGCTCAAATCTATCATGCCCTATCCTTTCTGCCAATATCACATATCTACAACTATCTTTAAAATACCTTAAACTCAATATACAATAGTCTTCTTAAACTCAACATGTTCAAAACTAAATTTATTATCTTTTTCCCTTAATCTTTCCACCATGAACCTCCCTATTACTGTTGAGGGCAACAGCATTTTCTTAGTCACTCAAGCTCACAGTGTAGCAGTCATCCTCAATTCTTCAGTATCTCTCACTGCCTCCCCCTCCCCCACATCCAATCTGTTGCCAAGGCTTCTTAATTTCATATTTTTAACATTTCTCAAATATGCTCCAATTTTCTCCTCTACCATGGTCACTATTAAAAGTCCTCATCACATCACACACTTAAACCACTACAACAGGTGGGACTGCATTACTCAAGTATCCCCCAACTCCAATCTATTCTCTGTTCAGTCACTAGTTTTTTTCTGAAATGATGTGATGGCAAGCAAAGAAGTACTTAGCACCTTGTTTCAGCTATTTAATTATTTAGCACATTGTTTCAGTTCAAGTTTCTTTTAAGTCTTGCCTATGATTATATCAAGTCTTTGTTAAGAAACACAACTTGTGAACCCCACAACTTGTGAATCCCACAATTTGTGAACCTTTGCTGCTGATGCAACAGGAAGGGGAGGAACTAATTACCATTTATAAGAAGAAGTCCAAGCTGGGAGAGAGCAGAACTGAGAAGAGAGCACTTGTGGTGGCAGAATTGAGAAGGGGAACTTTGTGGTGGCCAGGCACTGTTTGTCTATTCTGTTTGTGTTGATTTTTGTTTGTGATACTTTGGGGAGAAGCCCTGGGACCTTACTGGAAGCCCTAAAAGGGGATTTTCTTGTCATTTTACAGAAGTCCTGGAGGAGGGGTTTGGAGGTCCTGGTACTGTACTAAAGATTTATATTGACTTCTCAGACTTTGTATATGGGTCGGTGTTGATTTCAGACAGTGAATTGATAATGGTGCCTGCAATATGTATGAATGCTATTGTGTCTCTGTTGAGCTTTTGTCTTCCAAAAAACAGAAAATGTGAAGGACTTGAGATGGACTAGATACAATTATTTTCAAAGTGGAATTGGACAGAGAACTGGACAAGGAGCTGGATCAGGAGCTGGATGGGGAACTGAGAACTGTCTGCCTTTGAATACAGGTGACAGTTGGGTAGATTCAGGCAGGAGCTGGGACCATGGAAGAGGAACCATGGAATCTGAGAGCTACCTTTGAATCAAGATGAAAAGACTTTTCCTTGGGTACTTAATGTTGACTGAGAAGATCATGATTTACTGTGGCTTAGGGGTGGGAGAACTATGTATTCTATACCTTGTACTTCTTAAGGATGATTGAATTAGGGATGATTGGAAACTAATTTTTAATTATGAAGAAAGAAGACTTTTGACTGAGAGATTAAGACAATGTGACCTAGGGGTGGAGAACTTTGACCTCTGTACTTTATGTCCCTTAAGGTGGCTTCCTCCTTAAGGATGATTGAGTTAAGGACTTACTGAATGGTATCTTTTGCCAAAAACTATGTGGGCACTTTAGTGATAAGTTGTTACATTATGACATTGTGAATGCTATTCTTTGATTTCTGTGAATATATTGCTTTAATTTATTGCTGAATAAATAGAGAGTTCATTATACTATGTAATCAGAACCTTAAAGCTGTTCACAGCAGCAGTCCTCTGGAAAGTGGCTTGTACTTGCCTTTACAAGTACGAATCATATTTCCCTACCTCCTTTCTCAATAAATGCCAGTGATGATTATTTCCTCCAGGATCAGATACAAAGTCTTCTATTTGATATTCAAAGCACTTTGTAACCTAGCCCCACCCCTGGCCAATCTTTCAAGTCTTTCTACTCCTTACTCTTCACTACAGATTTTCTGATTCTGTGACATTGACCTTTTGGTTGTGACACTTCAACTCTTGGTTCTGAGTGTTTTCTCTTGCTGTCTACCATATCTGGAATGCTTTTTCTTTTCACAACTGACTGCTGGCTTCTTCTGTGAGAAAGGCTGTGAATGTAGAAAAGATAAGACTTAGAAATAGATTGGCTATATGGAATGAATATGATAGAGGAAGAATCTAGGACAACCATAATATTGGGAAACTGACTCTAAGTGACTGGGAGAAAAGCATAGGGTTTTCCAGAGGAAAGAAGATATATTAAATTCTTCTTGGAGGTGATGAGTCAGTTTTGAATGATTATATGTGTGACATGTGCATCTCGTAGATAAGGGTGAGGATGGAAACCCCTATCCCAATTATTTTTTGGACAAGGATAAATCAGACTTCCCACTTAATAAATTATAAGTGTAAACAAGCCCCATGGAGCACAGAAAGCTCAAACTTCTTGACTGAATCACTTCAGAAATCTGGGCTCTCTGCCCACATAAATTAATTATTATATTGTTAGGCATTTATATATACAAAACAATATACTAAGTCTTTTAGATACAAATAGGAAAGCATGACAGTTCTTGCTCTCAATGAACTCACATTCTAATGTTGTTCAGTCATTTCAATTGCGTCCATTTTTTTGTGACCTCATTTGGAGTTTTCTGGGCAAAAATATGAGACTGGTTTTCTCTTTCCTTCTCCAGCTCATTTTGCAGATGAAGAAACTGAGGCCAACAGAGTAAAGTGATTTGTCCAGGGTCATAAAGTTAGGAGGCATCTGAGGCTAGATTTGAACTCAAGTCTTTCTTACTACATATACAACTATCCACTCTCCCACCTAGTTGTCCCCATATTCTAATGGAAGAGACCACACATATGGAAAGTTTCAGTTGCAAGTCAGGTGGAAAAGTTCCATGGCTCTTAGGTTGCATTATCAAATCAAATGATAATGCCTCTTCTTTAATTGTATTTCTACTGATGAAATTATATTAGTTTCTGATGTTGAACCATTTGGCAATGGACTAGAAGCATTGCTGTTTCACATAATTTTGGATAAAGCATGCTGGGTTGTCTTGATCAAGGTCTGAGGGGATGATAGTATAACCAAATTGACCATCCAATGACCTGCTGCCAATCAACAATGCAAAAATAGAGACTACAATTTGTTGTGCTCAGAGTGCAGACTTCCCTGATCAAATATAAGGGTGAATAATCCCAGAGTATCAGTTTCATCCTCCTTATATAGAATATAAATACATATTGAGTATGGGCACAATGGAATTTTACAGAAAGTAGGGTGGGGAGATGGTTTATATACCAAGAAACAAACAACAGAAGGGTAAGATAAGGACATTTGCCCCAGGAACTGACTAGTCAAAACTGGAACTGTAGTTTATGTTCAAAGCTTGATTTTTGCAGACAAGAAACATGACCTTCTTGCTTCAAGCAAACAATATTAGGAAGCTGAAGATAGAGTCTGGGGCAGTTTTTTTCTTAGCTTAGTGGCAAAAAGAAATCTTAGTGAGAAATTTTCTTTCCACAGTTCTCCTTTTGGTCCCATTTCATACTCATGTATCTTGGAATACCTTCTTATGCATCTTATGAGTTTCTTCTAAGTATACACTCCTATTGGCAAGAATTTTCAAAGGCAAATATAACCATCAGGAAACATTGTATACAGCAGCCAAACAAAATCAATATAGTAATTATTATTGGTATTTATATGGTACAGGGTTTTCAGAACTTTCTTAATCCAATCTGACCTTGGCAATTAACTCTAAATGTCACATTGAGATACCTCCTTATGCTTTCCCTATTCCAGAGCTTTCTCTAAATTCCCAGTATAATACAGGTGTTGAATAATATTATGAGTTTGATGAGACACATATGTGTTCGTGTCCATTTAAATAACACTTTGAAGTTAGCTGTCTACTTTGTGAGATCATTTGCTTTTGGGAAATATTTTCCCTTGGGAATTCTAGGTTAAATGTGTATTCATTATGAATTCTCCCAAATTTTTCAGTTTGGTGCTATCCAACTGAGAGACATATATTACTGAATCAGATTCTCAGTGCTTTGAACTGGGGTCAGAGTTGTTAACAGTGCCTGTAATGAATCTTGTTTCTAAGGCAAAAAATGAAGAGGGATTTCTTATAGTAGATATATTTTCCAGAATCCAAGTCACTTTAAACCTGCTAATGATAAACCAGAAACTTTTAGTAAGCCTTACCAAACCTAATCACATTGGCCTTCCAGTAATTACTTCTTGTGATGAAAGCCAGTGTAAAATCCACAGAATGAACCTTACAAATACCAGTGCCTTAGGAAGAAGAGCAAATTAAGCTACCTGTAAGTCATCTGAAAGTTTGGAATGTCAGCTGTCACATACTATTAGTTCTTTCTATTTTTATCTCAACCCTGTGTATGGTATGGACAATGTTATATACTGGTTAGAGGAAAAATCTTTGAAAGGATCCTTGATGACCGTAATTTGTAAAAATAAGCCCTTGTACTTTTTGATATTATCATAGAGACATCAAATTAGGGAAGGGGAAGGAAAATTTAAAAGTTTCTTGGCATCTAATTAAAGCAATTCTGTATGTGAAAGCCTCAGTCTCAAAACTTTATAAACAATTATTAAACAATACCCAATGTTGCTAAAGGATATCCCAAGTCTATATATGCAGGCATTTTTAGAGGTAGTATCTGTGGATATTCAAATGAACTTTAAAGAAGTTCAGTATTTCTCTATTACCTCCAAGATACATTTTAAAATGCTACCTTTAGGACCATCTCCACATGGCCTTTCCATTGTTTTTCACTGGCACTAAAGCAGAAAAGTTAATGCTACAAATAGAATTGTATCTTTCATGAGTATATAATGATGAAATAAAAGATCAAGGAGATGACAAGTCTAAGAAATGATTTTCTCTAGTTGTCTAATTTAGGAAGTTGAGGCTAATAATGGACCAAAACTCAGAACAACAAATATCAAAGCAATAGGGTTTCTTATACTTGTACCCCATGGTGGTCGTTCAGAGTTGCTTGATGCTTAGGATAAAAAGTCCACTATAAAACACTTGCAATTTTGCTATAGTCAGAGAAAAGTGCTATGAAAGGAGGAAAGATTCTATCCTAATAAAATCAAGATTATTCCCTCAGAATAAGCCTGAAGTCATCGACTGACCAATGAGGTATACTAGGACAAAATTCCTTTAGTTCTGTTTGATTTCAGGTAAAAGTCACAATACCTTTTTCAAATAACCTATAATGCAACAGAGTTACACATTATTAGTAGGGTATAATAGTTAGTCTCAAATCAACCAGGAGACAAATATTTCTGTTGAGAAAGGATATAGAACAGTGATGCCATAAGTTAATTAATAAATAATCATTATAATAAATAAGTAAAAACACTTATATTCAGTAATTAAGCACATGGTAGATCTTTCCAAATGCATTCATCATTTTACTCTTCTCTTTTATTAAAAACATTTCCCAATATACATGATAACTAACAACACAAAAAGTATTGACTTTGTTGGCCTAGATATCTTAAGGTATTTCATATTAACCATTATGGCAAAAATAAAGTCTTTTAATAGGGGATTTATCACTATTAAGTTGGTTTAAATATGTAACTTAAAATACTATTCAAGGGGCAATTTCATAATCAGTAGTTATAAAATTCATCATAAAAGTTACTACAAACAAATGTGCAATTCATCAATCACTTTGGTTCTGAGTGTTTGTGTTAAAGAAGGAAATGTCAACTACTTAGTAAAACAGTTTATAATTTTAGAATTTACAAGGTTCTCATTGCCCACATACATTCTTACAGCTTTTTTTCATAGAGCAGAACCTTGTCACAGTTGAAGATCCAGAAGAGCTAGCAAGTCCATAAAAACACTTCACAGATAATGAAAATTTACAATGTCTTTCTTTTGTACTTTCCCCAAACACTAAGTAGTTATCATTATTATTCATTTAAAGCAAAACCTATTCAAATAAGTACTTAGCAATGTTTAATCATAGATCAAAAAGTCTATAGTAAATGATAGCTCAAATTCATAATTTAATAGGATTCAATTTTTATAAAGAGTAAATCTTTTAAAAATATTATTTATTTTTTAACATTCTTTTAAAAAAACGAGTTCCAAATTCTCTCTCTCACTCCAGCCTCTCCTCAACCCACTGAGAAGGCAAAGAATATGATTTCAACTATATATGTGAAATAATGTAAAACATTTCCATATTAGCCATGTCACAAAAATGCAAGAAAAATACAGGGAGAAAATTATACTTCAGTTTGTACCAAGTTCATCAGTGCTCACTCTCTGGAAGAAGATACCATTGTTATTGTGAGTCCTATGAAATTATCTTGAATCATTGTATTGAACACAGTAGTTAATTCTTTCATAGTTGATTATAATTACAATATTGATGTTACTATGTAAAGTCATGTGGTTCTGCTCATTTCACTTAGCATAAATTCATATAGGACTTCTGACATTTTTCTAAAACCATCCTTTCCCCATCACTTAATAGTATTCCCTCGTAATCCTATGCCACAACATGGTCAGTCATTCCCTAATTGATGGGTATTCCCTCAATTTCCAATTCTTTGACAGCATAAAAGAACTAGTATAAATATTTTTGTACATATAAGTCATTTTTCTTTGGTCTCTTAGTGGTACAGACCTAGGAGTGGTATTACTGGATTGCAGGGTACGCATAGTTCTATAGCCTTTGGGCATAGTTTCAAATTTTTCTCCAAAATGTTTGGACAAAATCACAACTCCACTAAAAATTCATCAGTGTACCTATTTTGCCACATTCCCTCCAACATTTGTTATTTCTGATAGATATGAAGTGGCAACTCAGAGTTGTTTTACTTTGCATTTCTCTAATCATTAGTGATTTAGAACATTTTTCATATGACTACAGATAGCTTTAAGTTCTTCTTGTCAAAACTACTTGTTCATATCCCTTGACTATTAATTTTCCATTTGGACAGTGACTCTTAATTTTGTGATTTTTGACTCAGTTCTTTGAGTCTTTTATTTTTAAGATCAATTTTCCACTGAGCTCTGACTTTTTCATTGGGAACATCTGGAAGTCCCTTATTTCATTGAATGACCATCTCCTTGGCTGAGAGATTATGCTCAATTTAGTTGGATAGCTGATCATTGATTGTAGTGCTACTCCTTTGTCTTACAATATATCATATTCCAGTCCCTTCAGTCTTTTAACGTAGAAGCTGCAAGCTCCTGTGTGATTCTGATATTTGAATTTTTATTTCTGACTGCTTGCAGTATTTTTTCCTTGACATGATAATTCTGGAATTTGGTTAGAATATCACTTGGAGTTTTCAATTTGTGATCCCTTTCAGGAGGTGAATGATATATTTTTTGGATAACTATTTTACCCATCTAGGACCACAACACAGTTTTCTTTGATAATTTTTTTTAGAAGATCCTGTCCAGGCTCTTTTTTTTAAACATGGATTTCTGGTAGAGCAATAATTCTTAGATTTTTTTCTCTTGGATTTGTTTTCCATGTCAGTTGTTTTTCCAATGAGATATTTTACATTTTCTTCTATTTTTGGATTTTTTAAGGTTTTGCTTGACTGATTCTTGATGCCTCGTAGAGGCATTGGCTTCAACTTGTCTAATTCTAATGTTTAAAGAAGTCTTTTCCTCAGTTAGTTTTTGAACCTCCTTTTCCATCTGACCATTTGTTACTTTCAAGGATTTGTTTTCTCCAGTTAGGTTTGTACCTCCTTCTCCATTTGGCTTATTGTAGTTTTTAAGAAGTTGTTCTCTTTAGTGATTTTTTCCCCATTTTGCCAACTGTATTTTAAAAAATAATTGGTCAATATTTCTTCTACCTCTTTAATCTAGCTTTCAAAATCCTTTTTGAACTCTTCCTAGAAAACTTTTTG
Organism: Pseudocheirus occidentalis; assembly: GCA_028646575.1. Lineage (NCBI taxonomy): Eukaryota > Metazoa > Chordata > Mammalia > Diprotodontia > Pseudocheiridae > Pseudocheirus > Pseudocheirus occidentalis. The sequence goes on from CM053600.1 coordinate 2,768,281, forward strand.
GGTTTGAGATCAGTTCATAATCCCTTTTGAGGCTTCAGATGTGGATGTAGTGTCAATGCTGACCTGAATGTGAATGTTGCTCTTCTCTTTCACCATAATATGACTTTTTTTTTGCCTTTTTTTTGGAGGGGGTAAGACAGGGCAAATGGGATTAATGGACTTGCCCAAGGTCACATGTCTAGTAAGTGTTATTTGTCTGAGGCTGGATTTGAACTCAGGTCCTCCTGACTCTAGGGCCAGTGCTCTGTTCATTATGTCACCTAGCTGCCCCTGGATTCTAAACCTTTGTTTTTCCAATTTGCATTTTGCCCATTGTGATTGCTTATTTCCTGGCTTTTAAAGTGGATCTCTGCTTCTGGAGCACAGAGGGCTCTGACCCAAGCTTCTTGTGCTGGGAGTTAGGAGCCTAGTTACTGGCTTTGTGTGCTGTGACCTCTGGTTTTGTCAGTTGGAGGTTATATAATGCTGTGTAATGCCATGCACTAGTAGATTCCCAAAAGAATGCTTTGTGAATGGCTTTTAAGATTTGGATTAGTAAACACTTCATTTATTCCATTACAAATCAAGGCAAACATTCGCAACAAATCCCAATATAATACAACAAATCAAGGTACAGTACAATATTCACAACATTCCATCTTATCACAGAAAGTCACAATACAGTGTTCACAACAGCTTGACATTAGAATGGCCCCATAGTTTTCACTATAGTGGCCACAATATTTAGAACAAAGAACAAAAGAATAATCATCTGGTTTCCCTAAGGGGGGGACCCTCCTCACTTCGTCATTCAGTCAATTCACAATTCAATAATCAAACTTCCACTCATGGGGCAATCTTACCTTAATCAATAACTCATCTAGCAATCAGTCACCAAGTATCATTAATAACAAGATGCAATCATTAGAAAATCACACAAACCCACCACCCCTCAGTGTCTAGTAAACTTGGTCAATATCCAAGGAGAGGCCTTTTCTTCATCTTAACTTGAGTAGTCTCTCGTATTCCCTGGATGCCCTTCCATGGTTCCAGCTTCTATCTGAATTCACCAAACAGTCACCTGTATTTACCTCCCAGGTCCTCGTCCAGTCCTCAGAGGTAGATAGCTCCCAGGTCTTGTCCAGTCCTCCAGACAATCCCTGGCATGCACTGAAGTTCACAGGGTCCAGAGCATCTCAAACTCTTCACCACTTCTGTTGCCAGAACTCAAAGATCAGCCAAAGCACAAACCAACAAAGGCTTATCCCTGTCATACTTCTTCAGTCCTCTAGTCGTTCAGCTGGCCCTAGGACCCAGGAGAAATTTCAACGTTCCAGGCAAGCCCTCTCAGCCTTCCAGGTGGCCTCCACCAGATTCTGGTCTCAGGAAAACTCCAACTCAGTTTTCAGTCAGCTTCCAGATGCTGGGAGAGAAACACATTCTGTCTGGTGTCCAATCTATTATGCCATTTGTTTCCATTTTATGTCTGAGTTCATCCCATTTTCTTCCTTTTAACTCTGTCTCTCTGTCTCTCCTCCTTCTCCTAAGTCTATTTTACTTCTTATCTACTATTCCTTTTATCACCAGAGCCCCTTTTCTTATTGCTTTTACCTCTGACTTCCCTGAGTGTTTATATATGTGTATATATGTATGTGTGTTTATATGTGTATGTTAATATGTGTGTATGTATATACGTGTGTGAATAATGTTTGTGTATGTATTTTCCTTCTTTGAACCTATTCTGATAAGTGTGAGCTTCAAAAGTATCTCTCCTATTTCCCCTCCACTGTAAAAACCTATTTTATACAAGTTAATGTTTTGCCATTTTACCTTTCCCTTCTCTCTTCTCCCAATGCATCTCTCTTTCTTACTCCTTACCTTTTTTTCCTAAGATCATTCCAACATAATCAACTCATACCTATGACTTCTGTTCTATATAAATTCTGTCTAATTCCCCTAAAAATGTTTAAGTTCTTAGGAGTTAGATGTAGCATTATTCTATAAGAATGCAAACAGTTCAATCTTATTGAGCCCCTTATAATTTTTCTTTCATGTTAACATTTTGTGTTTCACTTTAGTCCTGTGTTTAAAAATATTCTATTCAGCTCTGTGGAGTATATGAAGTCCTTTATTTCATTAAATATGAATCCTCCCAGATTATACTCAGTTTTACTGGGTGGATTATTCTGGGTTGTAACCCTAGCTCCTTTGCTTTTTGGAATATCATATTCCAAACTCTCCCATCCTTTAACATGGGAGCTACTAAATCTTGTGTGATCCTCACTATAGCTTCACAATATTTGAATGGCATCTTTCTGACTGCTTGCAATATTTCCTCCTCAACCTGGGAGCTCTGGAATTTGACTATAATATTGATTTTGGCATCCCTTTCAGAAAGGGATCAATGGATTCTTTCAACTTCTATTTTACCCCCTAGTTCTCAAATATCCAGGCAGTTTTCCTTGATTTTTTTTGAAAGATGACTTTTAGACTTTTTAAAAATGTCTTTTGGGCAGTCCAAAATTATTAAATTACATCTCTAAAATGTATTTTTAGGTAAGTTTTTTTCTGATGAGTTATTTCACTTTTTTCTATTTTTTATTCTTTTGATTTTTTTATTGTTTCTTATAGTTTCATGGAATCTTTAACTTCAACTTGCTCAACTGTCATTTCCTGAGGAATTATTTTCTTCAGTAAGCTTTTTTTTTAACCTCTTTTTACCATTTGGTCAATTTTACTTTTTAAGGAATGCTCTTCAGTAAATTTTTGTGCCTTTTTTACCATCTGGATATTTCAGCTTTCTAAGGTGTTAGTTTTGTCAATGTCTTTGTGTCTCTTTGACCAAATTGTTAATTCTCTTTTTCCTAATATTCTTGCATCATTCTCATTTCATTCCCCACTTTTCCCTGTAATGGAAGCAAAGAAGTAGTTAACATATAGTTTCAGCTGCTTGTGCTTCACTTTACATTCCCTCTTCCACTAATATTTTTTTCTTTAACTATTCAAGGAATTCTTGTTGAGTTTTGGTTTAAGTAGCATTCTTTGAGGCTTTTTTGGTAACTTTTTTCACACTGATGTCTATTTTTGAGTTTACGTCTTGGTCATCTCTACTACCACAGTAGCTCTTTATGGTCAGTCTTTTTAAAAAAAATTTAATCATTTTTTTCAGGCCTATTTTTTTAAACTCTGAACTTTATATTACAGTTGGTCTGTGCTCACCTAGATGTGGTGAGACTATGTCTCAAGCTTCAGGCTTTTTCATGCTGCTGTTTTCAGGGCCAGTTCTGGGACAATGTAAGTTTTGAGTTCTTCCAAAGTTGTATGATCCAGGAGAGATGTGGTCATTGTTTTTCTTGTCTGGGCTCTGATCTTTACCAAAGGAGAGGCCCTGATGCCCTGCAGTTACAAATGTAAGCACTCCACTTGACCCTGGAACTGTGACTAGTTTCCCTGTTCTCCTGCAGCTGCAAGTACTAGCATTCCTTTCTGCCTTCAGACTGCAACCACAACACCTCTTAATTTGTGACTAATCAAAATTGGTCCCCACTGCCCTGGAGCTACAACACAGAACTACATATGGGTAATGGAGCTGCCAAATGAAAGGTCCACTGCAATCTCTTTCTGATTAATTTTCTGACCCCTTTACAATTTTGGGCTAAGAGCTCAAGAAACAGCTACTGCTGTCAGAGCAGCCTCATGAATGGGGCTGTAGCTTGCATTCCAGGCTGCCTTCTCAACCTGTTGCCATAAACTTTTCCTCCCAACTTCCTAAGTAGTCTTAGGCTAGAAAATTTTCTCACCCTGATCCTTTGTTGGCTCTGTTGCTCTAAAATTCTATTTGAGGTATTATTTTAAACTTGTTTAGACATAAATATTGGGAGAATTTGACTTGATCGCTGCCTTTGCTTTGCCACCTTGGCTTCTAATTCCACAGCTGAGTTAATCTTCTAATGATATGATTACATCACCTTCTAGGTATCATTTTAAAAATTAATAGTATTTCTTATACCATGGTTTCCCAACAATCACAATGCCAGAAAATATGAGCATAATATTAACATAAAATGATATCAAGCATTCACATGGACACAATAGTTTATTGCCAGTCAGATACTATCAACCCAATTGAATGCATTTCTGAATTATTATACAAAATAATTTTATAGTCTATAAATTTAGGCATTCTATGCTAGATGCGTTCAGAGATCAGTGTAGAGTTATTATGATATGATTATACTTTTAATTATAAAGGCAGTAAAAGGCATTATCATTCAGGGCAAAGACTGAGTAGAAAAAATAACTGTCCAAATTAATTGATCCAAGAACATAGTAAATTAATTTTTAAAACTTAAAAATATTTAATAGATCAACCATCCCCAGTGATCTCGATATGATTTACTTTTGAGAGTAAGATTATTATTTTCATTCTTATTCTTGTAACTTATAAACAGTTTTTAACTTAATGCCAAATCTTAGTGAATTTTGCAATGGAGTCTGTTTTTCTTATAGATGCTTAAATTTCACAACTGTCCTAGTGAAAAAATCATATTGTCAATGGGGAACTGATCCCAGACCAGGGGAAATCAGAGTACTCTCTGGGTGTTAGGCAGTTCAGGCAAGAAAATAAGTACTTGAATCTGAAGGAATGGTGGGAGAACTACTCAAGGCTAGGCACTTTCTCTTTTCCCCTGAAAATATGATGGGAATTGTTTCTACAGATTCCTTGGAAAGCTACAGACCAAGGAGCAGATAAGCCCCAATGGAATAACACACTTGCCCCTTATCACAAAGCCAGAAGACTGGTGTGGTGGACTAGAATCTCTTCCTCTTTCCTCAAAGGCAGGAGATCACTATGAAACAGTTTCCCTCCTCCTCTTCCCATCTAAGGCCACTCTCCAGGTTACAGAGGAAAGAATAATGTGTGAAGAGTAACAATATGGGTTAGAATAATAGATTGGAACCAGATTATAAAGTGCCTTCAGTGTTAGGCTGAATTTTATATTTTATCCTGGTTGTAATTGGAAATCACTGGTATCTTTTAATTAAATTAAAAGAAAAATTTGTTGATGTTTTATTTTTATACCACATTTCTCCTTATCCTTCCATTTTTCCTATCATGTGAAAAAGAAAAATATATGTATTATGCCTATGTTTACATTCCCACGTTTCTCTTTGTGTTTGTCCCTCTCTCTCTTCTCCCTAAAGGCCTACACTTATAAGAAAGAATTTAGAAAAAAAAGAAAAAACTGATCAATACATCAAACAAATCTGACATTATATATGGTGTTTGCACTCACGGACCAAATCCTTCTCACTCTGTTTTCTTATAAGTGTTTTCTCTTCTTTGAGGTCAAACTTATGCTTTATAATATTATAGCATTCTTTTTTATTGTTTTATTTCCTTGCATTTACATTGTTGAAGTTATTATGGATATTTGTCTCTTGCTCTGTTTATATCACATCAAATTAATTCATTTAAGTCTTTTCATACTTCCCTGCACTCATCATTTTCATGATTTCTTGAAGCACAACCATATTTAATTACATTTCTATACCATTTTTTTTAGCTATTCACAACTGATGGGGATCTACTTTGATTCCAATTTCTTGCTACCACAAAGGTGCTACTTTAGAGATACTTAGGTCTTTTTTCCCTATCAGTGACCTTGTAGTATATTCCTCGAAGTGGAATCAATAGGTGAAACAGTGTAGATTTATTAGCTACATTCTTTGCATAATTTCAGATTGCTTTCCAGTATGTTTGTACTAATTCACAACTCCACTACCAATGCATTAATATTTCTGTGTTTCCACAATGCCTTCAACATAGACTATTCCAATCTTTTATCATTATTATCAGTTTGCTATGTGTGAGGTTGTTTTAATTTGCATTTCTTTTTTATTAGCATTTGAGAAATTCTTTCATATGATTGTTAATAGCTACAGTTCTCCTGAGAACTATTTGTTCATGTCCTTTGACCACTTGTCTGTTTGGGAATTATGTTTCATCAGATACATTTCTTTTGTCAGTTTATTGGATATATGATATAGCATTTCCCCTAACCACTTTCTATACATTAATTTCATATGCTCAAAATTATCTATTTTATCTATCTTTAACATAAATATGTAGACACACGTATGACTGACACTCTAACCTCCATTGTGAATGTTTTCTCCATCACTTTTTAAGTCTAGATAATCAATAAAACAACAAATCAAGCCCTGAGTGGTAATGCTTTCCAATTTCTGAGACTTCAATGCTCACACTGAAAATGTAACAATTGGCTAAAGTGAGCTTATACAAGCTAGTCCTAGCACACCTACCTCTCTGTCCCTTAATTGGATAATAATTAACCTTCTTCCCATAATACCTTAATGGTATATGACCTGCTTTGCTACTAAGTTTTTAATAGTAGGATTTCTGCTATCTAGATCATATAACCATTTTCAATGTATTGTGATATATGGAGTAAGATAGAGCAGCTAGGTGGCACAATGGATGCATCAGAACTAGAGTCAAGAAGGCCTAAGTTCAAATCTGGCCTCAGACACTAGCTACATGACAATGAATAAGTCACTTAACCCTGTTTGACTAAGTTCCTTCATCTGTACAATGAGTGTATGAAAGAGATGACAAACCACTCTCTTATCTTTATCCAGAAAACCCCCAAATGGGGTCACAAAGAGTCAGACACAACTGGAACAACTGAACACAAGCAAAATGGTATAAAATGTTAATTAGCTGTACTGCTTAGTTTTCCTAGCAGCCATTAGAACAAAATGCAAATTGTTTTTTTTAGTAAGTTGTTTTTTCTATGATACTCTGCTGTTGAGTTCCATGTCTCCTGAGCTTTCCTTACTTAGTCTGTTCCACTGATCTGCTTTTCTATTTTTTTAAACAAATACCAGAAGCCTCTGATGGTTATAGTTTTATAATGTAGTTTGAAGTCTGCAGGTGCTACTTTCCCTTAATTCCTAAATTTTGACATTATTTCCCTTGATATTCTAAATATGTTATTCTTTTAAAATAAACAAAAGTTAGGTCAAACTCTGTAAATTATCCCTTCATTAGTTTGATGAGTATCTTAAAATCTAACTTTGGTTGAATTTTTAAAACTACATTGACAAGGCATAGGCATGAATACTTAATATCTCTCTAGCTCAGTGGTTCTCAACCTTTCTAATTCCCCGACCCTTTAATATTTGTATGTGGTCATATCTGCATGTGGGCGAACCTGCCTGGAGATGGATAGAGGAGCTGTGTCTCGGTTCCTAAGACCATTGGAAATATGTATTTTCCAGTGGTCTTAGGTGAGCCCTGTGACTCTTGTGAAAGGGTCATTTGACCCCCAAAGGGGTCATGACCCACAGGTTGAAAACCATTGCTCTAGCTATTTAGTTTTTTTTTTTCTTTAACTATCATTTTGTTAGTGAATTTCTACATATATTGACTGTGTTTGGTAAATTGGTTCTGAATGATTTGATACATTTTCTAGTTTTAAATAGGATTATACCTTTTATTATTTCCTCTTGAATTTTGCTATATTGAAAAACACTTTTGATTTTTATGGATATATGTTACATCCTATTACTTTTTTGAAGCTATTGTTTCAATTGGTTTCCTTATGGATTCCCAAGAATTTTTTTTGAGTAAACCAACAAATAAAGATACTTTGGTCACCTCTTTGCCTAACTTTATGCCTTTAATATCTTTTCTTGGTCTTAGTGTTAACATTTCTAGAACTATATGAAATAATTCTGGAAAGAGGGTCCATGCTTGCTTGATTCCTTTATTTATTGTGAGAGTTGTTAGTGTACCCCCACTAAATAAGATACTTTCTCTTCATTTGATTTTTTATGTATTTAATATTTTGTTTTTATTAATTACATATAAAATTAATATCCTTTTTTAAAAGTTTTTTTGAGTTCCAAATTCTCTCTCTCCCTACTCCCTCATCTACTGCCTTACTAAGAAGGCAAGCAATTTGATATAGGCTCTACATGTATAGTCCTGCAAAATGTGTTTCCATATTAGTTATGTTGCAAAAGAAAACCCATGCACACACACACACACAGACGCAGAGAATGCTACAATCTGCCTTCAGAGTCCATCAGTTCTTTCTTTGGAGATGGTTATCAATTTTTATCATGAATATTTCAGAATTGTCTTAGATCATTGTCTTGCTTAGAATAGTTAAATAATTCACAGTTGAGCATCATATAGTATTGCTGTTACTGAGCACAATGTTGTACTGGTTCTGCTCATTTCACCTTGCATAAGTTCATGTAAGTTTTTGCAGGTTTTTCTGAGGGTATCCTGCTCATCATTTCTTATAGTATGGGAATTAACATTATCAAAACTATAATAAAAGAGATCAAGGCAGAGTTCTGAGCCAATGACATTTATGAAATTTCTCCTTCTAATTAAATGGACCTCAGATCTTCCTCATGATTTGAGGTGCCCCCTTCTTCTGGAACCTTGTTTTCATAGGGTTTGATATCCAAGTATGAAGAAGGGCATGGTAAAATACAGAACCCGATTGGTTGATAGACCTTGCTCTTGAGGGCCAAAAGTGACATATTAGTGGGGAAGTGGAATTCATAGTTTGGGTGGACCATGGGGCATCTCTACTGACTCAATAAATGGTCACAAGATGAATGGGCTCCTTCTTAGCTTACACAAGAGGAGATAGTACAAGCTATATATAGGCTCCAAGAACATATCTGGGAGGGGGGGGTGAGAACTTTCCATACCAGGCCACTATCCATGCTTGGTTTGGTCATGGAATTTGAGCAAAACGAGATGGAAATACCCGTCATGTCTTGCAGTTACACAAGAAAGCTCCATAGTTAGTAGGCAAGTAATGAACATTGCACTAATGTTTGAGGCCTATTATAGTGCCGTCCTATTAGAATCTATATTCCTATGTGACTTACATACTCCTCCTAACTGCCTTAATAATGATAAAGTTCTTCAGAGTTACAAGTGTCGTCTTCCCATATAGGAATGCAAACAGTTTCAATTCATTGAATCCCTTAGGAGTTCACTTTTTAAAAATTTATTCTTCTTGAGTCTTGTATTTAAAAATCAAATTTTCTAGTCAGCTCTGGTATTTACAGCAGTAATGCTTTAAAGGGTTGTATTTCATTAAATATCCATTTTCTCCCTTTTCTTTGCTATCTTGGTTCCTTGCTCTTCATTTTAGGTAGATACTCTGTATGACATTTAACAATACTCCTCAATGTCTATACTTTTTTAGAATATAAATAAATACTGCATTTCATCAAAGGATTTTTCATCATCTATTGAGATAACAATATGGTTAGAAGTATTTTTGTTTTTAATGTAATTAATTATGTTTCATATTTCCACAATATTGTACCATTCTTATGTCCCTGGTATAAATATAACTTGCTTATAGTGAATTATTACTTGAAAATTGCTATAAGACTTGACTTTAATTTGAATGGATACTCATTAAGGATATTGGGTGTTTTTTCTCCTTTATTTTATCATTCCTGGGTTTTCAAATTGTGACTATATTTATTTCATAAAGGAAGTTTGGGGAAAGGCTTTATTTAAATTTTTTTTGAGAATAATTTGTCTAGTGTTGTCATTAATATAGATTTTTTTAGTTTTCATTTTTTGTTATTACTTTTGTATAGTTTTAGTTTACACCATTCATTTCCACCAGATTTTGAGTTACAAATTTTCTCCTTGTCTTTCCCCTACCATCCACACCAAAAGAATGATCTCACTGTAAAGCCCCTCCCCTGATCTGCTGTTTCCTATATCCTTCCCCATCACCCCTATGACTTTCTGGTAGGGTAAGATGGATCTCCCTACTCCAGTGCTTATATATCTCACTACCCAGATGCATG
>CM053600.1:2778644-2803133 GCA_028646575.1 Pseudocheirus occidentalis
GAACTGTTGAAACTGTGAACATTGTACTGAATAAAGATTTGTAATGGAATAAACAGTGTTCACTAATACTGTGTAATACAAACCTTAAAAGCTCCTCACAGTAGCATTCTCTCAGAAATCTACTGCTGATTGGCTTTACAAAAATGCAAGTTAAATTATAATACAGATGTAACTTAAAAGTGTGTTATGTGTCTATCCCCAACCCTGAAAGCCTGTTTTTAAATATTTACCCACACATCCCTGACCTCATTTCTCAAATTAGATCATTTAGAAAAAAATTCAGTGTTCTGGAGTACCTCATGATGACCTCCCTGGATGGTGGAGGAAGTCTCCAATTAAAGCCACATTGGATCTTGGTCTAAAAGCACCAAAAGCTGCACACCAACACTTTCCCTGTGGAAAATTTGCCATCTGCTCTCCTACCTTTGTAAGTAACAATAATTTTTTAACTGCCATCCCTGTAAGTCTCTGTTTCCCTTCATACAAACAACTCTCTCCCTTTTAAGCAGTGTATTTACATTACGTTCTTCAAGGAAATCATTGGAGCATTGATTACAGATGGCAGCAAGAAGAGAGATCAAATAGAAGGATATTGCTGTACTCTAGGAAAAATCCAATGACAGTCTGAATAAGGTGGTGACTGTGAGTGAGGAAGAGAGAACATCTAATAAGAGCTAAGGGATAGAAACCATATGATTTAGAAACAAACTGATATTTGAAATGAATAAAACCGAGGGCTTAAGGAAGGTACAAAGATTACTAGTTTATTGGAAGGACAGCGATATGTTCAATAGTAATGGGGAAGTTCAGAAGTAAGGAAGATTTTGAAAGCGAATGTAATGAAGTCTCTTTTGGACATTGAATATGAAATTTCCAATAAGCAGGTAGGGTTAAGGTATGTGTCTCATAAGAGAAATTAGAGGTGGAATTATAGTTGTGGGAGTCATCACAGTCAGTAAACAAAAGAAGCCCATAAAAAGTGATGAGATCACCAAGTGAAGGACTATAAAGTGAAAAAGAGAATTAGCAGTCACAGCAGTAGGGTGCAGCCATGTAATACAATCTCCAATCTAGTCAGCATTCTGATTGTTCTCAAGACAACTCGCTAATGTCCTTCTGATATTGTGATAAATGTGTGCTATGGATGTAATTAGATCAGGAGCATAGCAGAGCTGTTTTCCTGTTACTGTCTTAAGATAGTCAAAGACTGCATTATTTTTCTGGCTTTCATTTTATACTGTTGACTCATATTAAGTTTGTAGTCTACTAAGAACCGTATTACCCTCCTCCCTACCTGAAACAAAAAATACATAATGATCTAGATATATTTCCTCTGTCTTATACTTGAAAAGTTGATTTTGTTAAAACTAAATATATGGCTTTGTGGTAAACTAGATGATGCAGTAGATAGAGTCCCATGCTTGGAATAAAAAGGACTCCTTTTCCTGAATTCAAATCTGGCCTCACTTACTAGCTGTGTGATCCTGGGCAAATCACTTAGCCCTGTTATCCTCCGTTCCTCATCTATAAAATGAGCTGAGGAAGAAAATGGCAAACTGCTCCAGTATCTTTGCCAATAAGACACCAAATGGGGCCATGAGAAGTTGGATGTGACTGAAAAACAACTGGACAACAAAAAATAAGATTTTATATTAATTTCTATAAATCTCATCTTTTAAAGTTGTGTTTAATCCAAAAAAAGAGATTCTGAATCTGGCATTCAATGTGCTAGCTATTTTAATTAATTAATTTAAAAGGAAATTTTAGATTTTTTTTCAAATCAATAAAAAAGGTTTTCTTTCCCTTCCACCTTCCCCATCTTCCTAGCTAAAGAAATAGCAAAACTTCCTTTACACTCATGTATAGAAAGGCAAAACAATTTTCCATGTTGGCCAAGTAAAAAAAGTCTTAATTTTTACCCAGTCTACCATCTTGCACACCCAGTCTATCTATCAGAAGGTAGCTACCATGTTTTGTCATGGATTCTCTGTAATTAAGGTTGGTCATTGCATCACTTTAGAGTTACTAAGTTTTTCAAATTTTACAAAATTGTTGTTGTTCTATACATCATTCTGTGATTCTTCTTATTTCATTAATTCATACTACTTTCTCCAGATTTTGCTGAAGCCATCCTCTTTATGATTCCTTACAATGGTATTCCCTCACATTAATTTACCATATCTTGTTTAGCGATTCCTCAATTCATGGGCACCAATTTAGTATTCAATTATATATCACAACCAAAAGAATATGCTATGAAATTTTGAGGAAATGATTAGTTTGGGGGAAATTATTATATGGTTTAAATACAACCTTATGTGATTAAAGATTGTCCACACTCAGAATGTCATCTGACCTCAGTAACTCTCTTGGAATACTACAGATGATAACAAGATATTTTGGATTCCCTAGGTCAGGATTTGTTCTGTGAAGTTCAGATTCATTCAAAGGACCACACTTGAGGACCTAGAGGGTCACATGTGACCTGGAGAATGCAGGTTTCCCACTCCTTCCCTAGGTCTTTGATCAACCCCAAACATTCTTGCTTTGGGTTACCCAGGGCTTGTGATGATTCCACTCAACCTTGTATCTTCCATTCTTTAGTATTTTGGAAGAGGAAAAGGCTCAAGTCAGGAACAAAGATGGAGCAGAGTAACCTGGATACTTCCTCAAAATGGTGGTTCTATTAAGAACTCACTAATTAGAGAAGAGGACTATCAGGATAGAGAAATCTGGATAAGAAGGATTCTGGGGAATGGTAGAGAAGCCAAGAGAGTCAGAAGAGAAGTCAAGAGGGAAGTGAAGAACAGAATATCATCTCCTTGAGGTCAGGAACTATTTTATTTTTTCTTTGTATTCTCAAAATGTAACAGAGGGCTAAGTACATAGTATGCTTGATAAATGCTTTTGAATTCAATGACCACTCAATTATTGGCACATATTTTGCTTCTATTTCTTTTCACAAATACTAATGCTATTAATATTTTGTTTGATATCAGTATTTTTATTTGACCTTAGACTAAAAGGTTTGGAAACAATTACTGTCAATATTTTTTGGATTATAATTCTAATAGATGGATCTCTGAGTCAAATAATATGAACAACGTATCTATTTTCTTATCTAATTTGGAATTGTTTTCTATAACAATTGAATGAATTTATATAAACAAGAGCAGCAAATGAGTTTTCCTGTTTTTCCATGGCCCACGAAACAAAAAAATTTTCCCATCTTTCTGGGATTTAATGGATTTGAAATAATGCTTCAGAGTAACTTTTAACTTGATTTTTTTTATTAGTGATTTTGTTTTAAAAAATCCAGGCAAAGTTTTAAAGTATGTAATTTTTCCTTTTGAAAATGGTTCATATATTAAATCACCTCTCCTGTGTCTGTTTATGAAATCTTCCCACAGCCATTCTTCTTAAACAAATAAAACAAACCTGTTCCATTCCCCTTTAATTTCTCTATATTGGGATCTTATTAAAACTTTTATAAGTTTATCCATGTGTAATAAAATATACAGCATGGTGTAAGATGCATGTCAGCTTATTTTTCAACCAGCTCCTTTCTAGTTTTCCCAGTAATTTGGTCAAATAGAGCTCTTATTTGTGTTCTTGATTTTAGCAAGGATGCACCCAAATGTGGATATATCCATATACATGTGTATGTGCGTATGTACAGATAACATGCATAAGTTTACGTGCATACATGCATGCATATTTCTATTGAAATCTTTATATGATTATATATTTATATGAAGAAAGAGAGAGCACAGTATATTCAAAATAGAAAAAATAGAAAATCCCAGATTCCTATCCAATTTAACAGGTTGTTAGTATGACTAGAGATAAGTCACTGAGCTCAGTTTCCCAGTCTGTAAAATGTGGGTAATAACATCTGTTATATCTACCTTCCATAGTTGTCATAGGTCTCAAATAACAGATCATGTATGCAAAATGCTTTACAATTGAAGTCCAATATAATTGCAGGCTCCTCTAATCAAGCCCGAGAACATTGTGCACATTTGATTTTCGGTGTGCTTTTGTTTTTGAGTGAAGTCTATTCTACTGATCATCTTTTCTACGTTTGACCCAGAAGAGATTGCTTTGATAATTGCCCACCTCAGTCAGTAGACTCTTATGTGTTCTGACACTCATAGCCTGAATATTTTAACAATAATTGTTCTATTTAAGCGGAGGCAAAAAGATACATAGAAAGTCCTAGTGTAATCTGGCTACGTGACCTGGTGTCACTCCTCTCTCTCCCTCTTCCTCTCTTTTCGTCCAGGATAGATGTCAATGTTGAGTTAACCAAAAGGCATTGTATGGATGGCAGAGTGGAAGGAATTTATCAATTCTAGGCTAAGAAATGACTTGTTCCTCAAAGTTTTTATTTATTTGCTTTTTTGAGCATGCAAGGTAGGGTAATTGGTGTTAAGTGACTTGCCCAAGGTCACACAGCTCATAAGTGTAAAGTGTCTGAGGCCACATTTGAGTTCAAGTCCTCCTGACTCCAGGGCTACTTCTCTATTCAGTGCACCACTTAGCAATCCCTCAAAGCTTTTATCTCACAAGAGGTCCTGTGGAACAGTGGAAAGAACATGAATTGTAGAGTCACAGTATCTGGGTTCAAATGTGCCTTCCAACATTCACTACACTTACCTTGGGCAAGTCATTTTTTTAAACTTCCCTAGGCTTCAGTTTGTAAAATGGGATGGAAGGGTACAAACCAGATGACTTTTGAGGTTCCCTCTAATACTCAGTATGAGATTCATCCCCAGAAAACAGATCTAACTGATGAGGCTATATTGGGTGGGAGGGGTTGTCCTTCTATTGGCCCAGCGTTCTGAGTCCTGAGGTCATGGTGTCAGATTCTGCTAACTGTTCCAACTAGGTTCAAAAGAGGCTCCCATCCACTCTGATACAATGGAGCACTTTGGGCCAGAGAATATAAGAATATAATTAAATGGTTGATTTTCTTAAGCAGTAGCACAAACATCGATTATGAGTGCAGGTGGAGGCAGCCTATATGGAGCCAGAGGTTCAATCAGGTCAAAAAAGCCCCAAAGGAGCAGGCAGAGCAGCCCCTATATGCTCCTGCTGGAGGCTATTCCCCTGCATATTTCTATGCAGCTGAGTGTCCACACCTGGGTCTCTGATCATCTACCTGGGGGAATATGTCTCATCAGCTGTTGCCAGCTGCACTACAGTTAATTCAATTCTGCCCTAAAACATTATGGCTTCGTAAAGTAGTCTGGGTCTAGTAATACTAAGCTTCATTCTTCCCCGCCACCCCCCCCCCAATATATCCTTTATTATTCTTTTGCACATATTTTATTGAATGGTAAGTCTAAAATAACAATATAATAAACTAAACTTAACATTTATATTTTAATGAAGTTAAATAAATACAAACAGAATCAACTTTTCTAGGCAATCCAAATCCACTTAAAGATCTTTTGTTTGTCTATTCATTCTTGTTTTGTTTTTCCTTACATGGTCATAGGTTAAATATAATTCTTTTGGTTCTGCTTTTCTGTTTACATCATTTTGATAAAGGTCTTTTCAAGTTTGTGTGTTTCATATTTACTAGGACTAATTTCATCAGAATATTCCATTCTATTAGTGCACCACAAATTGTTTTAACATTTGCTTATTGTTACACATTTTGATGGTTTCCAGGTTGTTTTTAATTGTAAAAAAAGCTGATTTAAAAATCTTTTCATAACAGGATTGTTTCTGATAATACTTTCAGAACTTATTGCAACTGGCAGAATGTTTCCAGAATGCCCTCCAAAGTGTTTTAATGCTTATAATTCCACTAACAATATATGAATATTCCTCTTTCTCTACAATAGTGGTTCTCAACCTTCCTAATGTGTGACCTTAATACTCGTATGTGGGCACATCTGCATGTGGGCAGACCCACCTGGAGACAGATAGAGAAGCGGTGTCTTGGTTCCTAAGACCATCAGAAATATGTGTTTTCTGATGGTCTTAGGCAACCCCTGTGACCCCTGGATCGTTTGACCCCCAAAGGGGTCGTGACCCACAGGTTGAGAACCACTGCTCTACAAACTCATCTGCAAGGAATTGCATTACTTGAAATAATTTCACTTATTTAAGGAAGTGAAGCAGTGATTCCCAGGAGTTTTATTTGCATCTCTTGTATTGTTATTTTAAAAATATTTTCAGTCATTTTTTCCTCATCCTTCTTATTGTTCAACTGATCTTCTAAAATTGTTTAAAACATGGAAATTAGTGTAACAAGGACACTATGGCACCATTGTCTCAGGGCCAGCTTCTTAAATCACCTTTCAGGTTTCCATGATCCCCCAAGAAATTTGTGGGTGACATTGCTCCACTACCCTATGGTTAGACCACATACCAGCTATATTCCCTTCCCATTATTAAATGACCAGTGACTAGGACCCTTATTCCATCCAACCACTTAATATCACTTAGCTTTTACAAAAAGAAATGTGCTTCAAAGTCACTCCAGAATGACTATGCGAACATTTACCTCAACAGCATGGAGCATACTCTTAATTATAAAATCTTGGCCTCTGAAGGAGCAGGATTTAAATTAAATAGTTTTGTGGTATGTGTAGGTCTCACCAAGTCCATGTGCAGGGGTGGCAGAACAGTCTGATGACTCCTTGTTTAAGTCTGGGGTCTCAATGGTCACTCAGAAGGAGCTAGGTTAGGAAGGATTTAAAGCCAAACAGAAAATTTTATATTCATTCTTGATATAGAGGGACTAGAATTTGCTGAATAGAAGACTGATATAGTCAAGTGTTTTCCTTAGGAAGATCATTTTGACAGGGAGGGGAGGATGAACTAGAATGAAGAGAGATGTGAGGCAGGAAGACCAATGAATAGGGTATCATGATAGTCCAGGCATAAGGTGATAAGCATCTGCATAAGAGTGGTGGCAGAGTTAGTGGAGAGAAAGGGGAATGTTCAAGTGATATTACAAAGGTGGAAAAAAGTATCCTTTGACCGCTGATTCAATGTGGGGATATGGTGGCAGGGGAAGAGGAAAAGTGAAGATTTAAAGATAAAACTAGGTTTAAAGGATGGTGATATACTTGAGAGTAATAAGGAAATTAGAAAGAGGGGAAGGTTTGATGGAAAAGGAAATTAGTTTATCTGGAAATGTTTAGATTAAAATGTCTTACAGTGGGGCAGGTAAGTGGTACAGAATAGAGCACCAGCCCTGGAGTCAAGAGGACCTGAGTTCAAATCTGACCTTAGATCCTTGACACTTACTAGCTGTGTGATCTTGGGCTAGTCACTTAACCGCAACTGCCTTTCCTCCAAAAACAAAACTTAAACAAAAAAAATGTCTTACAAGATGATCAATGCAAGATGTCTAAAGGCATCTGGAAATGTGAGATTGGAGGTAAAGAGAGAGGTAAGGATTGGAAAATTAGTTCTGAAAATGTCATGTGTAAATGTGATCATTGAATCTATTGGAGTTAATGAGTTTACTAAGTACAGCAACAGAGAGGGAGAAGGAGGAAAAGAAGAGCATTTGGGGTTTACCCACAGTTATCAAGCATGACCTGGATAAGGATCTAGCAAAGGAGAAGAGGAAGGACTGATCAGAAGTTAAGAAAAGGCAATGGCATGAAATCCTAGAGGGAGGAGAATATCAAGAAGAAGGGGACTGGCTGTTGCAAAGGTTACATATTAGACAAGGATAAGTATCAAAGAAAGAGTCATTACATTAGTCAATTAGAAGATCATTTGTAACTTTGGAGAGGACACCTTCACTTGAACAATGATGTTGGCAGCACGACTGTAGTAAATCAAGAAAATATTGAGGAAAAAAAAAAGAAGGGGAAGAATACTGGCAAATGGCCTTCTCAAGGAATTTAGCTAGTAAAGGGGGGAGAGATAAAGGATAATAGCACAGGATGGTGAATGGATCACCTGAAAGGTTTTTTGTTTTTGTTTTTAAGAATGGGGAGATTGAAGGAAGAGATAGTAGAGGAAGGCATTTGAGTGACATGAGATGAAGAAGATGGAAAAAGGGAATTCCCAGTGAATGATCTCATTGTCTTTAGTGGAATATGAGGTAATGTTCACAGCTGAGACAGCTGAATGAAGGAAAACTTTGGGAAGTTTGAGGACAAATAAAAAAAGTTTGGAAAAGCTTCTCTGGAGTTAGATTATGAAACTCTGGCTACAGTGCTGGTCCAGTAGAGATTATGTAACAAAAAATTTTAGTAGATCCAGTCAACACATTTTAATGATTTGCCCATTACCTTTGGAAGCATTTGAATAGAAGTAAAAGCAGGGGATAATGGAAGCAATCCAACACTGGTTTGGCAAGGTGACATCTTTAATAGGATAATGAGACAAGAGACTGAAGGGAACAGTGAAGAGCTGAACTAGTTCACCAATTGGTCATGATATGAAAGGGAAGAGAACTAAAAGCTTAAGGAACTGAGGTTGCTGTGAAAACAAAGGATGAAATTTGAAGTTGAAAATCAGTGGAAGAGAACAATAACAGATTATAATCAGATAAAAAAGGAACATTAGATTTCAAGAAAATGATTCATTTGTATGTAATAGGAAGAGCAAAGATGTGGCCATCTCTGTATGTAGCTAAAGTGTGGTGGAGATCATCAAGAAGAATCAAGGTAGCCACTTGTTGGTTTTATTATAGAAGAGATCTTTATTCAGGTACCACATAATCTCCATGGCCTCTGACTTCCCCATCACCCTGAAATTCTATTATTCCCTGACACATCTTATTCTTACAACCACATTTATATTACATCATAACTTAGTCACGACACACTCCAACTGTATCATTATTTTTGTATTTTACCTTTGCTAACCAAACCTGGGGGAAGTTCTCAAACTCATCTTGTCCTGCCAGAGTTAATGGTGGCAGGGATTCTCACTGTGTAGTACTCACTCCTTCCACTCAAAAAATAATCACTTCATGACCAGGTTTTGAACGCCAGTATGAATCTCTGATGCACTGTTTAATTTGTCTTTCTCACCCTGGAGTAGGAAGTGGGGCTTTTTCCAAAGCTCAACCTTATTTCTGAAGCCAGATGTTGATGCTGATTTATAGCCCTGGCAATTACCTATACTACAGAGAACTATGATGAGAGCTCAGATATCCCCACCTCCCCTCCATGCTCTGGAAAATCCCTTTTTAACTGCTCCCCACAAGAGGTGAAGGAAATCCCCATCTACTCCTTCCCCTATCAACTAGACCACCAGAAGCATTCAATTGCTCTACTTTCCTGGAGCCAGATCAAGGCTACCTGTCAAGTGAACTCTAAAGACACATAGTTATTACATTTAGCAATTTCATTGAGAAACAAGTTCTGCAAGTAACCAGGAGAAAGACCTTCACATACAAAGAAAAGGAAGTTTGAATAACACAAGACTATTCATGTATCAGAAAACAGAGAAGGGAGTTAATTCTAGTGCCTTCCTGCCTGTTGAAAATTCCAATTTGTCCTATATGTAGCATTTTTGTTTGTAGCTGTTTGCATATTTTCTCCCCATTACATTGTGATCTACTTGAGGATGGGGACTGTCTTTTGCCTTTCTGTGTATCTTCATTGCTTAGCATAATGCCTGGCTCCCAGCAGGCATTTAGTAAGTATATATTGACAGACTAACTACAATAAATCTAATACAGGTGGTCCATGCAACATACTTCAACAATTTCTCACATTCTCTTTCTATTATTGTATACTCTCACACTTACTGTATGACTGTCAACTTTTTCAAGACTTTCAGATTTGTTTGATTTTCAGTTTGTCTTGTGTGTCCTTATAAAAAAATATGCTCAATTTTGCTTCTCAAAAGGAAAGTTAGGAAGTCATTTTTTAAAATTCATTTTTACCATAGGAATACACGCACATGTTGCAGGAATAATAGCCTAACCTCTTTCCCTATTTAGATAGGGTAAGGTTTGGAGTTTTGTTTTGGAGGTTTTTTTGTTTCTTTTATTTTGTTCTGGCTTGGTTCTTTTTTTTTTTTTTTTTTGCTTTTTCATGAAAGATGATCCTTTGGACTTGATTGGCCCAGGGGAATAAGGCTCAAGTTGTATTTCCCTTGATAAGCCTTCCCAATAGTATTGATGTGGTTTCCAAGTCACTAAAGGGCATAAAATGATCTGACATGAACAGGGACTCAAGGCTATTCAGAGTTGGCAGATATTTCAAGACCAAGATTTGACACATGTAAGGATAATTCTTATCTAGTGTGGAAATGAAGGAAGTTAGGGTACTTTATCATACTTTTTTACCATCAAGGAATAGACTTCACTAGAAGCAGTAAAGCAAAGTCTTTTTCCATGCAGGTTAGACAAGTTCTTCCCTGAAAAAGGGCAAAACTGCCCCCTGGACCTGACTGACCCAAGAGACCAAGGATCAAACAACCCCAATTCAGATTCCAATTGCCTCTGATCACACTAATGTTTCTTGCCCACCAACAAATAATATAAAAATGTCTGACACCCATGTGGGCTAAATGCCATTTAGATCTGACAGATGTCTTAAAACCTTTGAAGTTGCCAAGTCCTGTTTTGCTGATTGGACAAGTTTCCAAGTAAATATGGGGCAGAACTTTTAAGGGGCCAAGACTATCCAGACTAAGTCCTGGAGGAACTTAATGCACTTTCTATTGCTAAGCTATAGCTTAGCAAATTTCCTTTTGCCAACCATCGAATGTCCTAGGAGTGCCTTGGGACAACACATCTCCTTCTGACTGCATTCATTTGTCACTTAACTTCACCATGCCTCCCAGGAAACTCTTGAATGGAAAATCTCATCCTTTTGCAAGATCCAATCATCATTGTTACCTCTCCTTCATATCTTCTGCCCCTCTGATGGAAAGGTGGAACCCTCACCTCCTTCATTTAAGTGGTGACAGGGCTGATATTGCCTTAAACATCTCATTTTCCACCAGCTGCATTTATTATGGACTTATCTGGCTTCTGTATCTTGCCCCCTTCCTTAATCCCCAACCACTCCCTTCCTTTTCAGCTCTGTGTGTGTGTGTGTGTGTGTGTGTGTGTCTTTCCTTCTGCTAGATTAATTCCTGGGGGACTGACTGTTTTTTTTTCTTATCCCTATCACTTATCACAGTGCCTGGTCATAGGAGATGCTTATTAACTATTGACTATGACAGCATCAAATTTAAACTACTAGAGGCATTCGTCATGCCCATCCCTCCCATCAAATTTGGAGGATGTGTTATCTTTAATTGAGAGTTGATTTTGCTTAATTTTGTAACACTAGATTATAGTCTTTAAATTCATTTTCACATCTGACAAATAGTCTTTTTATAATCTGCCCTGGTGTTGCTTGATAAGTGCAGTGTTTACTACCAGATTTACTACCAGAAAGTGATTTAAGCCTAGAGATTTGAGTTGGATCTTGTTTCCCTATTATTTGATATTATCCTATCTTTCTTCTTCCTTCCAGTATTTCTTCTGTAATATTTTCTTTAATGATTTCCTACAACAGGTTATCTAGGACTTTTGTATCTGCACTTTTCTCTTGAACATTAATGAGTCTTCTATTTTCTTGCAATGTTTTAATTTCAGAGTTAGATGTTTCAATCTGCAAATCCACTTATTCTCTCCTAACTTTGCTGCCACTTGCCATTGTGCTAATAATTCCTGCTGCCTCTTTTTTATGTCCCTTCCATTCTTTCTTCAATTTGTCCACTTGACATTCCAAAATATCTAGTATTCATCTTTTTGAAATATTCTAACCATTCAACATATTTTATTTTATTAAACTTTTCCGACGCTGTTGTGATTTTATAGTTGTTTCTTTTTTTCTGAACTCCAGTTGTAATTACTACAATATTATTCCTCTATTCTTTCAGAATTTTAAATTTACAATCTTTTATTTGATTATAGTCCTTTGTACTAGCAGCCTTTTATGCAATCTCATTTTGTAATTGGTTTAGCTCTATTTCCTGTGGTGTTTTTACTGTGAAAATTACTTTCCTTGTCCCTCTTTTTTATTTGGGATCTTTCCTGTTGTTTTGAGATGATGAAGGAGGACTGGGATTAGATTTAACCTCTCAGTTATCTCCTGACATATTTTAAATAGCTCTTAAAATGTGTTAAAGAGACATCTGGATGACATGACCTACAAAATGGATATTTTCTCTAGTTTTCACTGACTCTCAAAAAAATGCTGAAAGAAGAGTTATGTGCCAGAGGTAGATATAATAGTTTCCACAGGATGAGAAAGCAAGAAATCCTGGAAGGTAAGAGCTGTATGAAATGAGTGGAGAGCCCTAATCCCTAAGGCAGTGGTTCTCAACCTTCCTAATCCCATGACCCTTTAATACAGTTCCTCGTGTTGTGGTGACCCCCAACCATAAAATTATTTTCGTTGCTACTTCATAACTGTAATTTTGCTACTGTTATGAATCGTAATGTAAATATCTGATATGCAGGATATATTTAAATTGAACATAACCCACAGGTTGAGAACCACTGGCCTAAAGTATTTAGCATCCCTTCCCCACTAATCTCAGCGTTCTGTTAGTTTGCATGGCCTCACCCAGGGATTTCTGCTTTGGGCACACAAACAAACATTTGGAACAAAATTTCTCTCCTGTGGCAGAATTTTTCTGGTGAAGTCCACACATGTCCTTTTCTAATAATACTGTTGCAGCAAGTAGGAATTGTCAGTTCCACCTAGCCACATCTGGAGGAAGAGCAGACCTGGAGAGGAATAAATTTCATTTTGGTTGCTGCCTAGTTTAGAGTACTAATGAAGGAAGCTCTTACTATGTTGGAAGCACTATGCTAAGCATTAGGAATATAAGTAAAAAAAAAGTAAAACAATTCTTGCTCTCAAGGAGCTCACATTCCAGTGCGGGAAACAGCACAAATGAAAGGGTTCAGGTGCAAGTCATATGGAAAATTCCTAGTATCCTTAGGATGTAAATGCAAAACAGAGAGTAATGCCTCCTATTTTGTGCCATTACCATTGATAAAATTATGTCAGTTTCTGATATTGAACTATTTCAAAATGGCAAAGATAGAAGTCACAAGATATTTCTTTTCTGGATCTTCAATAAAGGTGTTGGTAGCACCTGCAGGAATAGTTGCCAGGCTGAAAATTCACAAGGGTTACCTCAAAGGAAAATAGTTGAGGACACTGGATAAGAAGCATAATACTCAAGGATATTGGGTTCAGGGTCTTGGGTTTTCTCCATAAGAGTATGAGGAAGGGGTGGTTAGATAGTGCAGTGAATAGAGCACCAGCCCTGGAGTCAGGAGGACTTGAGTTCAAATCTGGCCTCAGACACTTAACACAAAAGCTAGCCATGTGACCTTGGGCAAGTCACTTAACCCCAATTGCCTTCCAAAAAAAAGAGAAAAAAAGAGTATGAGGAAGATTGAGGCCAAAATGGTGGTGGTGGTGGCCTGGTCTGCCTGGCATATGCTGCTTCCTGTCTCTCTACCAGAGTACCTTGCTTCTTCAGCTAGACTTTCTTGCCTTCCCCATGAGTTAGCAAGCTGGAAGACACACCCCACCTTTCCTGAACCCTGACAAAAGGGGCAGATGCAACCTCAGTCCAGTAAGAGAACTAAAGAACAGAGGGCACTGGGGCAGGGAGTAAACATGCATGTCTTCACTTGGTCTAAAGGAACGCAGATGGTATCCATCTGGGTCCCATTCTGGCCCTAAGATGATACTGAGAATAGGGACTACACCAATGAAAAGTATCTCCAATGTGTGAGGAGCTTGATGGAGAGGGACAGACAAGTTTGGGGCAATACTGTCATGAAAAAGGGAGAAAATAAGTTGTAAGATAACCACAAACAGAAAGGACAACACCGTCAACATCTCAGGGTGAAAAAACCTTAAGTTTTAAAAATCCCTAAGCAAGGAGTTTGTGCATCCTTTGCACTCCATGGTGGAGCCTCATTGCTTCTCACCCACTGCGTTTGACCATCCCTTTTACCTTTCTTCTGTCTTCAGGTGGACCCAGTGCCACAATGCAGACTTTTGTGAAGACTTTGACGGGGAAGACCATCACCCTTGAGGTTGAACCATCCAATACTATTGAAAATGTCAAGGCCAAGATACAAGATAAGGAAGGTATTCCACCTGATCAAAAAAGATTGATTTTTGCGGGCAAGCAACTGGAAGATGGACGTACTTTGTCTGACTACAACATTTGTCTGACTACAACCCTTCATCTTGTTCTGAGGCTTCATGGGGGTGCCAAGAAGAGAAAGAAGTCTTACACCACTCCCAAAAAGAATAAGCATATGAGAAAGAAGGTTAAGCTTGCTGTTCTGAAGTACTACAAGGTTGATGAGAATGGCAAGATTAGCCACCTATGACGAGAGTGCCCTTCTGATGAATGTGGTGCTGGAGTCTTTATGGCTAGCCATTTTGACAGACATTATTGCAGCAAGTGTTGTCTAACCTACTGCTTCAACAAGCCAGAAGACAAGTAAACATATATATGTGTTAATAAAAAATCAACTATTAAAAAAAATCCCTAAGTAAAATAAAATAACAGAGCAGATATTAAAATTAGATGAAAGAATGTGTACTAAAGCATCCAAAAGATTACATACGTATCTAAGTAAGTATTTCAAGGAAAAATATCTTAACCAATACCTGTTGAAGCACAACTGAGTGGTTTATTGTGGAGTATGGAACCAGAGCAAGATTCTCTATATTACAATGGCTCTCAACCTTCCTAATGCCGCTACCCTTTAATACTCATATGTGGGTGTATCAGCATGTGGGTGGACCCATCTGGAGATGGATAGAGGAGCAGTATCTTGGTTCCTAAAACCATCAGAAATATGTGTTTTCTGATGGTCTTGGGTGACACCATTTTACCCCCAAAGAGGTCTCGACCCACAGGTTGAGAACTGCTGCTCTAGAATGATATAAAAGAGAAATTGAAATCCTGAAAGAAGTGAAAAGGGAATAAAAGGTAATAACTATAGTTTGTGCAGGAGAAATTGTCAGCAGAATTTTAAAATTTATGTATAAATAAGCATGTAATATTATATGATATCCAAATTGTTGTTATTCAGTCATTTTTTCAGTCATGTCCAACTCTTCATGGGCCGATTTGAGCTTTTCTTAGCAGAGATACTAGAATGAGTTGCCACTTCCTTCTCCAGCTCATTTTACAGATGAGGAAATGGAGGTAAACCAGGTTAAGTGACTTGCCCAGAGTCACACAACTAGTAAGTATATTAGGCCAGATGAATATTCCTGACTCCAGGCCCAGCATGCTATCTACTGTGCTGCCTACCTGTCCCCTATATTCAAACGAATGAAATGCAAAACACATAAAGATTTTAAATAATCTGATTTCAGAAAAGGAATTAGAACTAGTGATAAAGAAAAAAAACAAATAAAAATCTCCCAATCTTAAAGGATTCTTCTTAAGGAAAATGTCATCAAACTTGTAAAAATAAATTAAATATGCTGCAAAAATTAGTCTTCAAAAATAAATCAAAACTACTGTGTCAAATTCCTTTTGTGAGATAAATATGGTCCTAATACCGAATTAAGGGAAGATGAAGGTTACAAATGAGAAACATAGACCAGATTCTTTGAAAATACTGAGTAAAATGTTTTAAATAAAATTCTGTCAAACAACCTACAGTATTTGATTGAAGAAATTATTCATTAAGGATCAAGTTGCACTAATATGGAAATGTTTTATGTGACTTCATTGCTTGCCCTGTCAAGGAGGGGGAAATAGATGGGAGGGAGGTAATTTGGGGGAAAATATTGTTAAAAAATGTTACATGTAATTGAGAAATATTTAACAAAATGAATGTTTTTTTTTAACAATCAAGTTGTACTTATACCAAGCATGAAAGGATAATTCAACAACAGGAAAATAACCAACATAATTTAACATGTAAACCCAAACATCCCAAATCACATTATCAATAAATACAGTAAAAAAAGTCCTTAGACAATGTACAGTAATCATATATCTTTGAAAAATAAAAGCCTACAAAGGACAGGCACAAGGTGATTGTTTAAATGTCATTACAAAAACTGTCTAAAACCAAAATAATGTTATACACAATAAAAACAGCTTAGAGGCATTGCTGGCAAATATAGGAGTAAAACAAGGCTATCCCAACTCCCCATTATTATTTCATACAGTTATCGAATTATAAGGAATGAGAGTTGCATAAGAGAAAGAAATTAAAGTTATAGATATAGGCAAAAAGAAGAGAAAAAAGTCCTAGAAAATCAAAAAAGGAAATAAGATTTATTACAACAAAGTAGTTAGTTGTAGAATAAAAATAACATTTTTATATAACAACAAAATCCAAGCAGCAATAATAGAAAATGAGATTCGATTCAAATTAATTGGGAAATGCAAAAATATTAGTGAGTCAATTTACCAAAAGCATATTTGATCATTTTGGAGATTCAATAACAATATACTCCTCTTTTTCTAGTTCCTATAGCTTATAATGTTAGTGTGGATACCTAATTAGAACCTCTTTCTTCATACCAACCCAAGCATCAGCCTCAACTGGTGGCAAAGATTAGTGGCTATCACACCTTATTTTTCCACAGGTAGTAGGAGTACTACTTCATAGAGGGACATATAATGGGGAGGTAGCTTTAGAATAAAAGTGATCAAAGGTGTCACCAATTAAAGTACTAGCCAGGATATTGTCTTTTTTCATATCCTTTTTTTGTTGTTGTTAAAAAAAAATGGAAATCATTCTCTCTAATGAACAAGACTTTCTAGGCAAAGATCCTAAGATAGAAGAGATAATGATCTCGGAATTAAAATTTTCTAAAAAAAAGTCTAATCTATGTTTCATTATAGGTTTTTTAAATGTGCACATTGTTTGAATGACCAAAGAAACACATTTGTCTCCCAAGTATGAGATGCTAATTCCTGCTCAAGATGAAGATAGGCTGGGAACATGAAGATTTTGTCCACCATACTCATTCTGAAGAAGAAAATTTGATAGGCTATATGATTGAACTGGTACAGGTGAAAACACTTAACTTAAAAGTACTATGGGAAATATCATTCTGTGATGTCTCTCAGAGATTATTATAACAAAAGCTCTAGCTAGCCTGTTCCCATTCAGAGGTGCTTCTCATCTGAGAGCTCCCATCTCATAAAGAGAAGCTGTGAAAATTACATAGTCTACCTTAAAAACAAAAATGATACATTTCATTTGGAAACCTTCTATTTCAGCTGTCAATGTAATGATGTCTGCCACAATTTCTCTAAGTTTCCATGTTTTCATGTTTTAAATGAGGACAATAAGACCTATAACACCCTCACTTGCTCACTTTGAGTATCTCGTGAGATGAGATGTGAAAGTCCTCTGCAAATCTTAAAGTGCTATGTAAATGCAAAGGGTTTACTTGGTTTTGTTTTGTTTATTAATATGGCTGAGAATGAGTATGACATAAGAGATAAATTGTCAGATTTCAGATCAGAAAAATTTGCTTTCAAATCCTGCCTTTGCCACTTACCAATGGTGTGACCATGGGCAAGTTAATAAACCTGTGGTTCTCATTTTCCTCATTTCTAAAATATAGAGCATTATTATTGATCATAAAAAATTGTGTTACATTTGTAGCTCTTAATTCCTAGGGGTGTTTTGAGGCTCAAATGCTATTGGGTATGTAGAACACTTTGAAAACTTTATAGCACTATTTAAATGTCAGGTAGTAGTAGCACTAATAGTACTAGAAGGAGCAGGAGCACCAGCATTATTAATTTGAACTGGAACTGAGCTAGAACTCAAAAAATAGAATCTCTTCTATCCAAGGTCATATCCAGATAAGTGTGAACAAAAGTTAGGTGACAGAAGATTCCATCAATCTAAGTGCTGTAACTTGTTAACATGAGTACTTTTATTTTTACTTCCCTGCCTCCAAAAAATGGCACTTTGTGGAGTGAATCAACTGAATTTTTGGCATACTTACAAGTTTGGCATGGTTCTATAAACATAGCTTAAATTCGGAACTGTTGCCAGCAGTCCACATATTCCCCAAGAGGAAACTGAAAGGAGAAGCACTAATAACCACATGTGCATGCAAAGTATAACTGGAGCATACAGAGAGCACAGCTTTCACTAGGCATTACAATGAGCACTCAGCTGCGCCAATTGTGCAATTTTCCATGCAAAGGACAACTGACACAGATTTGGGCTCTGTGTCCTTGCTTTCTAGATACTCTTTTAACACAACGGAGAATTTATTCAACATCTAATATCAAGTCAAAAGTTTACATTTTTTTAAAATCTTAGACCGAAATCGTATCTGCAGTATCTCTTGAAACTTAAATACTGACTTGTGAACATTCTCTACCACTTCAACGTATCTGAAAAAGAACTAACATACAACTTATGGTGAAATCCACTCTCCCATTAAGATAAGCTAGGAACAAATCTAAATTCTAATCTATTCTATTGATTACATGGTACAATTTATTTAAGAGGGCTAACAAGACATAGTTGAACTATTTATCTTCAGAGTGTATTTGTATTGAAAATAAGTATCAGTCTAACAGAGAAATAAGCACTTAGAATAATATTAAAACATTTAAGTTATCCTTATTATAATGATGCAGAAGAAAAGAATTAGATTATTTGAACCCATGAAACTAATTCCTTGAACATTTTATCATTTACTGGTAGAATATGAAAAACAAAAGGGAAATAATTACTGTTTATGTAGTCTTTATTATTACAAAGTAACCATTTCTTACTCATAGTAGATTAGTAGTTTCTTTTTTAAAAAAATCATTACAAAAATATGAGACAAATCAGGAAAGATAGTTTGGAGTTAGATTTTGAAAAATCTTTAAATGCCAAACAGCAATTTCCTTTTTTTCTAAGAGGAAATAGGGAGCCACTGAAGCTTCTTAAACAAAGGAATAAGAGAAGCAGATCTGTTCATTATGAATATCACTTGTACTGCTATATGGAGAATGGCTTGGAAAAAGAAGCAAGAAGGCTGTGGAATAATTAGGAGGCTGCTACAAAAAACCCTGGTGAGAAGCCATAAGGATCTGGTGGCTACTGGTGACTTTATGAATGAAAAGAAGCAGATATACACAAGCAAATAGAAACTGACAGCATCTGCCCACTAATTGGATATGGGAGTGGGAGGAGGACAACAAGGAAGAAGACATTTTTAAAGATGATTCTGAGATTATCAAGCTGAGTTGCTGGCAGGATGGTAAAACTCCTCAGAAATAGAGAAGTTAGAGGGGATAAAGAAGAGTTGGATAATGAGGGTAAGAGAATTTCTACATGGTATTTTGAGCTTCTGATGGCTATAGATTTGCAGGTGTCTTTTGTGGGGTATGATTGGTGCTTAGGAGGCAGATGAGGGCTGCATATGTATATTAGTGGATCATCTGCACAGAGCAAACAAGGGAATCCATGGGAGTTGATGGGATAAAAAATTGGGATGGGATAAAAAAATTTTTCAAAAACTTTAGAGACGAAAATGAAAAATGTCCCCAGGACAGAGTGCAGGAATAAACCCATGCAAAGGGGATGGAGAATAGATATTGATCCAGTTAACCAAGCAAAAGGCAAACCAGAAGTGTGCAGTGGTATATAAAAGCCTACAGACCAGAACATGGTTAGCAACATCAGAAACTGTAGAGAGATCAAGAAAGATGAGGACTGAGGAAAAAGCTATTTTGATTTAACCGGTAAAGGTCACTGGAAACAATAGAGAAGAGTTGGCTGCTGTGATAAGAATCATGATAGTGACAGAAAAAAGAAAGAGGATTGGAAAATAAAGGTAATGTGCATATAAAACTTTTTCTAGGAGTTTGGCAGGAAAAGTGATGAGACATATAGGTAAAAATGCTTAAGAGAATGACAGGATCAAACAAAGTCTATTTTTTAAAGGTTGGGGGAAATCTGGATTTGTAGGCAGTACAGAAAGAGTAGGCAGATATAAAGAAATTGTAGTTTTTGTAGATATAAAGATGTTGGAGTTTTTAAAGAGGGAAGCAATGGTTAAGGGGGCAGGCACACAGAGAGAATGGGAGAAGATGATATGAAGAGCACAGGAAGGCTTGGCTAAGGTCCACCTTAGGAGAAAGGATATTCCTTCCTTTGAAAAGAGACCTAAGCAAGAGAAAGATGATGAAGGGATTAAAGGAACAGAAGAGGTGGCTTCTGACACATTGCTTCCATTTTCTCAATAAAGTAGGTTTTTTGCTAAGGTCGAAGCTAGTGGATATAGAACAAATAGCTTTTGGAGAGAAGGGAAGTTGGGAACAAATGCTGTGGGGCATAAGATTAGGAGTCAAAAAGGGAAGTGTAATGGGACTGCTATGCACCAGAGAAAATCCAGTTTTGATTAGGTGGTATGATTCTGCAACAGAACCAGTAAACATAATAGTATTCCTTCCTCCCCATGTGTTCAGCAGCTTATAAATAAGAATGAAGGAAGCAAAAGGAGGTGAAATACAAGGTAGGGGAGTGTGAAAAGGAATTCATGGGGAAAGAAACATGGAAATGATTCAATATTAGATAACAGTGTAGAGTCTGACTACCTAATTAAAACATTAAGATTTAGCAAGGTGGAAAGTGCATCCAAACAGGGGTAATAGACTAGGAAATCAGGAAGGGGGAGAATGACTACAGACTGACATGAAAAAGGAAATATTTATAAGAGGTAAGACAAAAGATAGGCTGGAGTTATGGTAAAAGACCTTCCCAAGCTTGGGATTGCTGAAATACCTGTGGGTGGTTATGAAATCAAGAATATGATCATCTTTGTGTGCCTAAAGTAGAACGAAGATGCAGTTAATGAGAGTTTTGGATGGTGAAGAGATGTGGGCCCAGTACACTTGATATGCTGTCAACATACATATCAAAGTCATTAATCAGATCATAGATCAATATCTGGAAGGGATCTTACAAGTTAACAATCCATCCCCCTATTTTTACAGATCAACAGAGGGAGTCAGAAGAAGATTCAATTATTTCCTCAGTGTCACATAGCTAATGTATTTGGGGCAGTTAGAACACAAGTCTTCCTTGCTCTAAATCCAGTGCCCTATTCACTAAGCCATGGCATCCATAAGTGTGGAGTAGAGAAAGGGTAATTATGATACAAGTACTAAATTCTTTGAGGAAGGAGGCAGAATGACCTGGACAGAAGGGTTAGAAGAGAAGCAATAGATAAGTGCTACCAGAAACTGAATACAATGAAGGGAACTTCAAAGGAGAAGAAGATGCCAAGTGTTTGTAGGAGGAGGAGGTACTAGAAATGTAGTGAGGGACAAGGAGGAGGACATCTCTTACTGGCCAAGTGTCTCACAGTGGATTACTGGATTTAAAAGCATCCAATATGACAGAGGAAGGCCAGGGACCTCAAATTCACCATTTTAGAAGTTTTAACTCCATAAAGAGCAGAAAGAGGCTCAAGAAATAACATATAAGTTGACAGGCAAAAATAAAAAGTTCAAGTCCAGAACAAACATAACAGGAAGATATGCAAAAAAGTAAACGAATCTTTCTTAGAAAAAGGAACAAAAAGGTTAAAAGGGGGAACGAAAAGTCATTGAAAGGAAGGAAAGGAGGAGAAATTTTTAATAAACTCCTTAATTAAGATTATTGAATCAGTATTCAGGAGGGGGAGGAAAAAGTGAAAGAGGAGGATAACTAAAAACAAGAAGAGTAAATCAATTAATTAAATTTATGCAGCTAACAAAAGAGCTGACAATGAGGAGGGGAAAAAGCTGACAATGGAGTTGCATTAAAGTCAGTTAAGCAGAAGTAATGTGAGGTATTTATAAGAGTAATGACAACAACAAAAAATTCTTTTTCAAGAAAAAATACTTAGAGACACAAATGGAGGAAATTATAAACCTAATTCTTATAATGTTGTATGTAAGTGAGAAGGTCAAAGCAGGATCTTTACATTTCAGGGAACAGGAGGGTGAGGGAGGGAGTTTTAGAGGAGAGTGTGATAAAAGGGTGTTTGACTTAGGGAAATGGGAAGATAAGGGAGGGATTGCTGGAGTGAGGACAGGTTTAGTAATAGGAGGGTGGGGTAGCAGGTAGAAGCAAAGTAGAGGAGTTAGGAAAGATAGGAGGAAAAAGATATGCACAAACATAAAAACAATGAGTAGGAATAGAATCACTTAGGGAAAGTACATATTCAGACATGTGTGTATGTGTGTGAATCTAAGGATATGTGTATGTATATATCAACACCTATACATAAATATATCCATGCATGAATGGATATATTCATGGGGTGGCAGGTAGAGGAAAGGAAGGGGGAAAGAAGAACAAAGTAAAAAATATACAGCAAAGAATAAAAGAAAACCTACAAGGAAGCAAAGAAAAGATGGAAAACATTCAACATTACATATAGTATTTAATATATAGATTTTTGTTTAAAGTAAAAAAGAAATTTAATTAAAATATCCAAACTAACAGAAGACGAAAGAGAAATCTTAAACCAATTTCAGAATTTGAAACAGAATTAACTATAAAAGCACTATCCTGATAATTTATAAGAGAATTCTTTCAAAATAAAAAAATATCTATATTGGGGGGTCAGAATAAGATGGTAGTAGAGAAGCAGGAGAATAGCATGAGCTCCCCCTATAACCACCTCAAATACCTATAAAATATGACTCTTAACCAAGTTTTAGAGTTCCAGAACCCACAAAAATGACAAAGAAACAAGGCTCCTGCTTCAGGCAGCCTGGCAGGTGGAGAGGAAGGGCTCATCACAGCTTGCTGGGAGCCAAGCCTACCCCAGCCTGAAACCAGTTAGCCCCAGGGCAGCCAGCACAAGCCACGGCTGGAGCACTTGAGAGAGTGGATCACCTGCAGCTATGGCAGTTTCAAAAATTAACAACACATAAGAGCCAAGGACAAAGTGAAAGGTCAGTGGAACTCAGCTAAATTTAGAGGAAAGGAGAGTCTGACCATCTGCCCACAGGGCAAGAAAGCAGCAGAAGCAGCATCCCTGCAGATGCCTCCATGTGGCTGCTTCAGAGCTCATGGCCTGGAGATTGCAAGGGGGCCAAGCAATCATTAAGAAGCTAAGTGCTCTTGCCTTAACTTGTCTGGATCAGGATCATGGTCTTGGGTGGTGGTCCTGAGGTGTATGACCAGTCAGCCAAAGTTGCTTGGAACTGCAGAGACAGCAGCTCCCTAAAATCCCTGGCAGCTGTGAAAACCCCAGTGATTTGGGACAAAGCTTTCCCATCTGAAAGCAGAGTTATACTGAACCTAAAAGTCAAGTAATTGACTGGCAACATGAGTAGGCAAAGAGAGCAAAGCAAACCCAACAATGCAACTTTAGATTCCTTTTTTGGAGACAAAAAGGATCAAAGCATAGAATGGGAGAGAGACAACACAATGAGAACTCCCACCCCAAAAGCTTCCAAGAAACATGAAGACTGCCTAGAAGCCATAGGTGAGCTTAAGAAGAATTTTGAAAACCAAATAAGAGAAGTGGAGGAAAAATTGGGAAGAGAAATGAGAATGATGCAAGAAAATAATGAAAAGAGAGTCAACAACCTGACAGAAGAAAATAACACCTTAAAAATAGATTAAATCAAATGGCAAAAGAGGCCCAAAAAGCCAACGAGGAGAAGAATGCCTTAAAAAGTTGAATTTCCCGGATGGAAAAAGAATCTCAAAACTCACTGAGGAGAATAATTCTTCAGAATTAGAGTGGAGCAAATGGAAGCAATGACTTTATAAGAAATCAAGATACTATTAAACAGATCAAAACAAATGAAAAAATTGAAGGCAAAGTGAAAGATCTCCTTGAAAAACCACTGACCTGGAAAATAGATCCAGGAGAGACAATTTAAAAATTATTGGACTACCTGAAAGCCATGATAAGAAAAAGAACCTATAAATCATCCTTCAAGAAATTCTCAAGGAAAATTGCCCCGATATTTTAGAACCAGAGAGCAAAGTGGAATTTGAAAAATTCACTGATCACCTCTTGCAAAAGATCCAAAAAAATCCTCCTAGGAATGTTATAGCCAGGTTCCAGAGTTCCTAGATCAAGGAACACCATCAGCATAACACAGGATCTAGCAGCTTCTACATTAAGGGATAGGGATCGATGATATTCCAGGTCAAGGGAGCTGGGATTAAAACCAATAATCACCTACCCAGCAAAATTGAGTATAGTGTCCCAGGGGAAAATACGGTCATTCAACGAGGTGCAGGACTTTCAAGCATTCTTGCTGAAAAAACCAGAACTGAATAGAAAATTTGACATTCAAATACAGGAAGTATGAGAAGGTAAACCTGAAAAAGAATTCATAAGTAACTTATCAAAGTTTAACTATTTACATGCCAACATGGAAAAACAATAATTGTAACTTATGAAACTTTTCTCAGTATGAGGATAGGTGAAGGGAATATAAATGTATAAATATGTATACATACACATATGTCTATATAGGAGGGTATATATGAGTAGGAATACATAT
>CM053600.1:2803633-2828420 GCA_028646575.1 Pseudocheirus occidentalis
TCACCTAGATTCAGGAGCTGAAAGCTTACAGGTTCTAGTCCAGTCCTCAGGGATGAACAGCTCCCAGGTCCTTGTCCAGTCCTCAAGGCAATCCCCGGCACACACTGAAGTTTACCGGGTTCAGCACACCTCAAACCCTTCAGGACTTCTCTTGCCTGGAACTTAAGTATCATCCAAGCCACCAACAAACAAAGTCCCATCCTGTTCATGTCTTCAGTAAGCCACTGAGCCCACAAAATCTGTCTGTCTCTGAAATTCTCCTGCTTATAAACACTGGCCTTCTCCCAAGTCAACATGGTTCAGGGGAGTGTCTCAGCCAATGGCATTCTTCCACGTCAACAGGGGAATTCACACCTTTGGGGGGGGGTTCACACCTTTTCACCAAGGGAATTCACACCTTTTCACCAATGGACAGAGTTCTATACTTAACACTAGGGTACTAGAATCTACTTAACATCTGATCAAACAAATTAATTACCATTACAGTTTTCTCTATTGTTTTTTAAAGTCTAGACAATTAATAAATCAAACCCTGATTTTTCACATTTGCCAGTTTCTGAGGTACAAATGCTTACACTGAACATTTAGCAATTGGGTGTCATGAAGCAGTTTCATCTGGCTTCAGAATGCTCCAGAATGAGGAACAGGAATCTAGGAAACTAAATTCTAATTGTGCCATGCAAATAAGAGGGAATGGTGTGGCAGGGGTGGAGGTAATGCCCAGTTTTCAAGTTTATTAGGCTTAGGATACATGCTTCTGGCATGGTTGAAGCCAGTCATATAGACTTTCATCAGCTCATAGCAATATTGTCATCTAGTGGAAACAAAGAAGATGTGTTTCTTTGTGTGATAGGTTATAAAAGATTTCTCTAAGATTCCTTTTCTATATATGCATTAAAGAGCTTACTGTGTTCCATAAACCCTTATGGATTATAAAGTTAGTCTTGCTATCACCGAGTTTTTAACAATTATGCCTTTATCCACAGTTGGACCAGCTATTGTTTTCACCTTAATGTACTAAGTACAACTGTATGCAGGACAAATAATCCTGTATTTTAAAGTATCTTTTCCAAATCAGTTTTATGCAAATAATTAAAGAAACATAAATATTATGACTGTAGACAGTCAACGAGAGTATGAGATGGAAAATATTCAATGCAATGACTAAGTTCCTACTCCATGTAGGTCACGGTCCTAAAGAAGGAACTGGGAATCTGGGTCATCTTTCCATGATGTTCTGAATGGAAGGTACACAGAAAGGGTACAGAAACCAACTGAGTGTGCAAAAGAATGACTATAAGTGTGAAAAATACTTTTATTTAATATTCCAGTGCTTAATTTGACCTTGGTTTCATTGACCAGGTCTTGAATAGAAATAGTGCCATGGGCCAATAACAAGTGTGATATTCATGGAAGTTATTGTTGGGTTGATCAAGTTATCATTCACCATCATAAACTTGAATTTCATTCCATCACAGTCTCCCACAGCACACTCTTTAGTGTCAAACAACTCCTCCTCCACCATTCGTTTGCCTTGTACCTGCTAGATAAGGTGGGAAGTGGCTAGCAGGGAAGCATGGCATAATCCTAGCCTTTATAGAACATCCACCCCAATACACTTCCTCTTTGCATCCTCCATCACTAACAGTTGCTACATCTGCACTTGCCCTTTTATATATTCACCACTGTTTTCCAGCTACATAATGTTTTTCAATGATATTGGATGACTCCATCAAGAGGTCAGACCCCTAGAGATGATAATATTTATTTCTCAATGATTACCATATTCTCATCCCATTTAAATGTTCCCATTTCAGTAATTCTGATCCCCTGACTGTCAAACAATGCCCATACCCTTATTCCATCACCCTCAACTCAACCTCCCTAAAGTTTCATTCTACAGGTACCCAATCCTTTCCATTGTATCCTCTGGAATGCTTCCTCCTAGGCAAAAAACTAACACTTTAAGCCTTTTTCCTTTTGAACTCTTTCCAGCTTTCTGAACTCGTGGAGCTCTGACTTCCTCCTGATGACAGCATCATTGACTTCCCTTTCCACCTCTGGTTTCACTTTCACTGATTACAGGGGAAAGACAGAAGTTGGAATACTCCTTATATCCCATCACTTCTAGACTGTGCCCATTTCACCATTAATCAGTAGCATCTCCTCTGAAGTTCATTGCAATTGAGATTCTGAGATATGTTATCTATCAACCTCTAGGCCACTTTCCATTCTTTTAGTGTCTGGCCAAGTCTTTCTCTCCTCTGAAATTTCTGCTCTCATACTAGAATATATTAACATTCATATTGACACACACCTAGCTAAACTCTTAGTTTCTCAATCTACTTATTTTTTCATGAACTACTACTCTTCCATGTGACCTCAGGAACAAAGATGTTCATACCCTTTACCTTGTGATGTAGTGAACTCTGAAATTGCCTTAGTTGATCATTATCCTTTCTCAGTCCACCTATCTCTTGAGTCCCCTAACCCTGTTTTTAATCCTACCCCCCAAAAAAAATCTTCATCCCCCTCTCTACCCTCAGTCTTGCACTGATTATACTCTTCTTTGTTACAGATCTTGACAACTTGGTTCAACCATATGTGGTCTTCTCTCTAGTCCATTGTCCCTTTTTCCTATGAAAGATTTTTGTCCTACAGAACCTCAACTTTGGATTAGTCCCACTGTTCATTGTTTTATCTCCTATTCACATGCTCTTGAAGGTAGCTAAAGGAAACCAAGAAACCACATTATTTGAGTTCACTCTAAATGAAGATAACATAATCTCAATTGAGCTCTCTGTAATACGGCAATTATTTTATATCCCTTTAAAAGACCCACATTTATATGCTTCACACCAGTTTTCCAAAATGTTTATCCTTCCTCAAACTTCCCATGAATTTCCCTCTCAGGTGAGATTTTGCCTGGTATTTCACTGAAAAAAAAAATTGAGGACTGCAAATGGAGTCTAGATGGCAGAGAAAAGATAGGGACTTGTCTGAGTTCTCCTAAATTCCCCTCAAAACAAGTTTTAAAGATGTCTCAAAACAAATTCTGGAGTGGCAGAACCAACAACAAAAAATGAAATAATTTTCCAGCCCAAGAAAACTTAAAAGGTTGGCAGGAAAGATATATTATGGTAAAGTAAGAGTACACTGCAGTTCATTATAGGCTATGCCAGCAAAGGCCACAGCCTAGTAAATCAGCAGCAGGCCAATTATAGTAATTAAATTGACAGCAGCAGCAATAGTTTCTGGAGCTCTCAGCCAACAAACAGTTAAGGGGGTCAGACAACTGCACAAAAAGAGATTATAGGAGCCCGTTTACTGGAATTGGGTACAGGTTTTTGTCACATTGCCAAGACTTGGAACCTGGTCACAGCCTTGGGGCAAAGTAGTAGGGTGAGGAGGAATACTAGAACTCATGAGTTTGTGCCTGCAGGGGAGTGGGAACCTTGGCCATAGTTCTAGGGTAGAAAAAGAGTACTTTTGGTAACTCACAGACCAGAGCACAGGCCAGAAGAATAATAAACACACCACTCCTTAGATCTTACCAATTTTGAAGAAGTAAAAACTTAACAGATTCCCAGACCTAGCTCTGAAAACAGCTGCCAAAAAATCATGAAGCTTGGGATAGTGACCCCTCCACCCTGGGAGCAGAACCCAATTCTAACATAAAGTTAACAGTCAAGAAATGGGTAGAAAAAATGAGTAAATGACAACAAAAATAAAAGAAACTGACAATAGAAAGTTATTATGGTAACAGGGAAGCTCAAAACACAAACTCAGAAGACAACAACAACATCAAAATCACTATATAAATTTTAAAAAGTCAATTGACCGCAGACTGAGAAACAATTCCTGGAAGAACTAATTTTTTAATTAAATAAGAGAAGTAAAGGGAAAATTGAAATAACAAATGGCAATATTGCAGGAAAAGAATTAAAAAGAATGAACAATTTGGTAAAGGAGGCACAAAGAAATACAAAAAACAAAACACCTTAAAGAAGCAGAATAATTCAAATTGTACAAAAATTCACAAAAAGAACTTCTTAGCAAGTAGCATTGGCCAAATAGAAAAGAATGCGGTTTTTTTAGAACTGGACAAGTAGAAGCTAATGACTTGATGAGACATCAAGGAAAAAATCAGACAAAAATCAAAATAATGAAAAAGTAGAAGAAAATGTGAAATATCTCACTGGTAAAACAACTGACCTAGAAAACAGATCTGGGAGAGATAATTTAACAATTACTGGAATTGAAAGTCATGATTAAAAGAAGACTAGATATCATCTTTCTAGAAATTATAAAGGAAAACTGTCCTGATATTAGAGGACCAGATGATAAAATAGAAGTTGAAAGAATCCACCAGTCACCTCCTGAAAGAGATCCCAATGAATATTCATAGGAATATTGTAGCCAAATTCCAGAGGTCCCAGGCCAAGAAGAAAATATTGCAAGGAGCTAGAAAGAAACAATTCAAATATCATGGAGTCAGAGTTGAGATAACATGAGATTTTTCAGTTTTTATACCAAAGGGTCAGAGGGCTTGGGACAGTGGTTCTCAACCTGTGGGTTGTGACCCCTTTGGGGGCTGAACAACCCTTTCACACTGTGGGTTGGCTAAGACCATCAAAAACACATATTTCCAATGGTCTTAGGAACTAAGGCACTGCTCCCCTATCCATCTTCAGGAGGGTCTGCCCACGTGCAGATATGCCCACATACAAGTATTAAAGGGTCAAGGCATTAGGGAGGTTGAGAACCACTGGCTTGGGATATGATGTACTAGAAGGCAAAAGAGCCAGGATTGCAACCAAGAATCACTTACCCAACAAAACTGAGTATAATCCTTCAGAGCAAAAGATGATATTTAATGAACTAGAGGACTTTTAAACATTCCTGATGAGAATACTGGAGCTGAATAGAAAATTTGACTTTCAAATAGACTTGAGAAGCATAGGAGATTCAATGTTGTATTCCTGCATGGGAAGATGATCTTTGTCACTTCTAAGAACTTTTTCATTATTAGGATAGTTTGAAGGAGTACACATAGATAGAGGGCAGAGGTATGAGTTCAATGTGATGATATCTAAAATAAGAAAATTAAGAAGTGAGAAAGAGGCATGTACTGGGAGAAGGGGAAAGGGAAAAGTAGAATGGGGGTAAATTATCTCACATGGCAGAGGCACAAAGGGGCTTTTGATGTAGGGGAAAAGGTAGGGGAATTGGGGGGAGTGCTTGAGTCTTACTCTCAATGAAATTGGCTCAAAGAGAGGATAGCACATATACTCAATTGGGTATGGGAATCTATCTTACCCTACAAGAAACTAGAAGTGAAGAGTATTATAAGAGAAATAGGGAGAGCTGGCAGAAGTGAGGGTGGATTAGAAGAGGCAAGAGTCAGAAGCAAAGCATTTTTGAGGCTTGTCAGGGTGAATGGAGAGAGAATAGGATGAATGGGGGGGGAATAGAATGAAGGGAAATCTGTTGTAATCATAACTGTGAAAAAATTCAGAGAGTTTCTCTGATAAAGGTTTCATTTCTCAAATATATAGATAAGAGAGTAAACTTTATAAAAATATGTCATTCCTCAATGGATAAATGGTCAAAGGATATGAATAAACAGTTTTCAGACAAAGTACTTAAAAATCTATTGTCATATGCAATAAATATTCCAACTCACTCTGGATTATAGAAATTGAATTGAAGCAACTCTGAGCTACTACCCTACACTTATCAGAATGGCTAATATTATAGAAAAAGAAAATGAGAAATGATGGAGTGAATATAGGAAAATTGAGACATTATTGCATTGTTCAAGTTGTGAACTGATTCAACCATTCTGTAGACCAATTTGGAACTATGTCCAAAGGGTTATAAATCTGTGCATACACTTTGACCCAGCAATATGACCATTAGATCTGTATCCTAAAGAAAATTTTAAAAAAGGATTTGCTACTATATCTGCCAGACTGTCGCCTTTCCTATT
This sequence comes from Pseudocheirus occidentalis, assembly GCA_028646575.1. Taxonomy (NCBI): domain Eukaryota; kingdom Metazoa; phylum Chordata; class Mammalia; order Diprotodontia; family Pseudocheiridae; genus Pseudocheirus; species Pseudocheirus occidentalis. The sequence continues at coordinate 2,809,626 of CM053600.1, forward strand.
TCTGATTCCCCATGGAAGTTTGTAGTATATTTGTATGAATGCATGTGTATATATACACATACAGTATATGTATAGATATATGGATATGGATATACAAATATTTGTCTGGGTGGATAGGTAGATGATTTTATTCTCTACCAACTTCTTTGTTGTAAATTTTAAAGAATGACCTGAGTTTATATAGGACAGATGATCTTTTTAAACTATTTGAAAATCAGTCAACCTATGGAAAAGTCACTCTGATTGAATGTGAGGTAAGGCAGTCAAGGCCTACTTTTGGAAAGGTCTGTTCTGGGGAGACAGGGTATTTTTTGAGGGCTGTGAAGTCATGAAGAATCTTTTAGGTTAGTAGAATTTTCCACTACTTCATCCAAAAACTGTAAACTCGGTGATTATAACAAATAATGATAATAATAGAATATGCAATTCTGCCACAATCAGAAATATTTGAAATAAATATAAAAGAGAAGGAAGGATATGTATACAATACCATAAAAACTGTCCTGTCAGCTGAGCCTGGAAGTCCAAAACCAACTGTCTAACCTTTGTGTTACATCAGGTAAATGCCATAAATTTGTATAGTCAATTCATGCCACAGAATTCCATAATATGCAGGTGAGAATAGCCAAGATTATTATCTAAGACAGGAGGGTTTTTTTAACCTTTTTCCATATTAAAGAACCCTTGGGCTTTCTGGTAGACCCATTCTTAGGCAATCTCTTTAAATATATACAATAAAATGCATGAGAAACAAATAATATTGAAATATGGTAACAATATTTTTTAAAACGAGTATCTTGAGTATTTCTGAAGTTGTAAAAAAAAAATTATAAAAGCCACACAAGTCAAAGAGATTTTACTTGTTTAAATAAGGGGAAATAACATCAAAACACTCTGAGTACTTCTCTAATTTTAATTGGAATAGTTTTGCATTTTTATAGCTTTAAATAATAGCGGGAAAATGTACAGCATGGTATGACATTTTGCATTCCTAAATTTAACTCATTCCATGTAGCACCCCTTCTAGGGTTACTCTGTTATCCAATACCAGCACTAGAAGTCTGGGTTCCCACATCAATTTTTTTTTTTACTTTAAAAATAAATTTTACTGATGTTTTCTGTTCTTCACATAATAACATCCCATGTTTCCCTCCTTTTTCCCTGAACAATGAACCATCCCTTATGAAAAATAATATTCTTTAGAGAAATAAAAGAGAAAAATCAGTACAACTTCTTAGTACATTAAAAAGTATTGAAAACATGTGTAACATATAACACCTGTAGAACTCCCACCTCTGCAATGGCATAAGTTGGAGGTATCTTATTTGAATGTTTTCATTTTAGTCCCATTTAATCTTTATAATTTTGTTGCATTTACTTTTCATTTTTTTGAAAAGGTTGCTATTCAATTAACATTGTTGTAGTTAAAATATATACTATTTTCTTGGCTATATTTTACCCTTGTCCCCTTGTCTCCAAATCAACAGACACTTAGGTGTTGTTATTTCAGATACTATGCTAACAACAGGAAGTATAAATACAACTAAAAGGTCAGAGCTTCTAGTAGGGAAAGATGATATAAAAGAAAACTAAAACCAGAGAGGTGTCCAGAGAGTCTGGACAGCAAGGAAGAAGAGGCTATGGCTAGCCTTGCCTGCCATGTCTCCAAGTGTTTATTTGTCAATAAATTAAACATGGAAAATTCTACAAAGCCAGCAATTAAAAAAACTCACAGAAACCAAAGCAATCGAGAAATCAATGCAAAAGCTAATAAAATTGAAAAGAAAACAAAACATCTTATTAAATTAATAATCAATTCAGAAACTTAAAATTAGTTGATTCTATTTAAAAAGTAAAGCAGAAAACCAAATTACCAGTGAATGAAAAATAATTCACCACAAATGAAGATAAAATAATATAAATTATTATGAACTATTTAGACAACTATATTTTAATAAAATTGACAGTTAAAATGAAGGAGATGAATATTTTCAAAAATACAAAATGTCTTGATCAACAGAACAAGGAATAGGTTATTTAATTGAGTCAGAAAAAAATAAATTGAACAAACTATGAGTGTAGTCTCACAGGAAGAAAAAATTTGAAAGAAGAATTAATTCCAATAAAACAGAGTGCTTTTTCTTTTTCTTTTCTTTTTTTGCAAATAGGAAAAGAACATAGCTGCTAAATCCATTCTGTGATGCAAATATTGTTTCAATACAGAAATTGGAAAGATACAAAACACACAGAAAACTATAGAGCAATATTGTTAATTAATATCAGTATAAATATTTTAAATAATAATATATAAGCAAAGAGGCCATCGCAACATATCAAAAAATTACACACTTGGAACAGTTTGGAGTTATCCCAATAATTCAGGATTGGTTGAGTATTAGGGAACTATAGGTGGAATAAACTATGTTAATTAGAAGAATAATGAATATTGGATTTTTAAAAATAAATCTGGAAAAAAGTATTTGATGAAAATTTAATACTTATGTCTGTTAATATTAAAATATAGGAATAAGTGGCTGTTTCCTTAAAATGGCAAATATCTTATTAAAATCATAAGATAACATTATTGCAATAGGCACAAACCAGAGAACATTCCAATAAGAGGAGGAATAAAGTTCAGGATGTTCATTATCACTATCATTATTTGTTATAGTACAAAAAATGCTAACAATTCTACTCAGATAAAATGAAATTAAGAAGATATGCATAAGTAGAGAGGAGGAAATGCCATTTTTGTGCAGATTGCATGATGATTTACTTAGGGAGTTTTAAATATTTAACTAAAATTAATTAAAACAGTAATGAGCACAGTTGCAGGATATAAAAGAAATCACCATAATTCATCAAAATGTCTGTTTGCTTCCATGAAAACACATCAGGAAGAGTCAAAAGTAAAATTCCTCTCAAAATGACTACAGAATATACAAAATACTTGGGAACATAGCTACAAAGATACAAACATAGAAATACTACTACAAAATGTTCTTTACAAAAATAAACAGTTTAATAATTGGTAAAATCCTTCAAATGCTTCTTTTATTGAATGTTCATCTTTTTTCATTACTAATTAGCCTCAGGTTTACAAGCATGACTCCTTGGGTTAGATCTTGAACTGTGGTGCTCTTTCAAATGGGTATAAAACAGTCTTGTGTTGTTCAAATTTCCTTTCCATTGAAACCAAAGGTTTTTCTTCTGTTTGCTCATAGAATTAGAAGGTTTTTTCCCCTTTAGAATTGTTCAATTTAAGCATTGTATGTCTTGTATGCAACATGGGGTTTTTTTTGGTTCTTATTGTCTTCTTCCCTCTCCACCAACTATCTATATATTCTTTCAATTTGGACTCCCTCTACCCCCTGCCCTAGTATGGGAAGTTTTTGGTGGTTTTCTTGTGTGTAGTATTTTTTCATTGTGGTGTTCAGATTTTTTGACTGCTTATTCTTCTGGGAGTCACGTGATTGCTCATTTCACTCTATGCATCTTGTCCTCTAAATTGGTATGTGTTACTTATGTAAAGACTGTTTTTTACATGATTTTTACTTCTTTGCCCTTCTTTCTATTTCTGTTCCCAGCCTATTGTTTTTCTCATTTATTTGGGAAGGCTTATTATTCAAGAAACATAAATTCAAGTTTTTCTATTCTGACTATGATTTCTACAATACAGGCCATAAATTCTGTTTTCACAACTCTTATTTCTCTCTTGAAGCACTTTGGAATATTCTTCTCAATTTCCATGTTCTCTTTAGAATCCACAGGGTCCTCTGCCTTTACGGTGTTGATTCATTTTCTTTTTCCTGTATTGTTTTATTCAAAGATGTTTGAATCCTTACATTTCTTATAGGAAACTTTTCCCTTGTTTTAAGAAAATATCTTCCTTGTTGATTTGCTTGTGTTCAATGTTCTTACATGTGTTTTCTTCTAAAAATTTTCATAAATTGTATCTTTCCCCTTTTCTCTGCTCACTTTCTAACTGCCACCACTTTGAAGCAAATTCCCTAGAACTGGACTCAAATCTTTTTCAGCTTCCTCCAACATTGGGGAATCCAGTGTAGCCCTATGTACAAACTAGTGCCCTGCCTCTGTTTCCTCTGTTCATCAGTATTCTGCCTCAACACTGCTGCAGTGCAGCACACAGTCACCCCAGAAAACATGTGCCATCAAATACCTCTACCTCCTCTTCTGAGGCAGAATGGATGGTGGAAATGAATTCTCTTGCTTATTGCCACAGAATGCTAGAGTGAGGTCAGGACCAAGGTATTCTATCACAGATTGCTGCAGAAGCAAGAAAATTACTAATTAGATACTAGATACAGTGCTACAGGTATGACAGTGTCATTCTATAAGACTTTGGTGGCTTGTCAGAGGGGGAGTACCGAATAATTATTTTAAGCATTAGCCTATATATTGATATGGTGATTGTACAGGCTCTGGGAGTTTGGGACCTGGGTGATGGCTAAATTATCTCATTTGAAAATTACTCAGAGGTATGGCAAACTGAAAGCAAATGGTGAGAACTAGGATTAAGTACAGCAGAGATAAATACATGAAGCACATTACTGACATGAGACTGTATACAGAATGCATACCAGTAAAGGATGGTTAGTTCCTCTTCTGTTATTTTAGTAAGGCATAATTTTTCAATATTGTTTAATCCCAGAAATAAGTTAATGTAATGCAGAGTTGTATTTTTTATTATATAGATGCAGATGATAAGTGTGTGTCTGTGTATTCTGAAATTAACTTAATTCATTATGTTGTTATTTAATGAAATTTTTTGCTCTTTTGGAGGGGGGAAGGCAGGGCAATTGGGGTTAGTTGACTTATGCAATGTCACACAATTAGTAAGTGTTGTGTCTGAGGCTGAATTTGAACTCAAGGCCTCCTGACTCCGGGACTAGTGCTCTATTCACTGCACTACCTGGTCACCTCTTCATGAAACTTCTTGATGCCTTAACCTGTGAAAACAGTTATAGTTAATTTACTTCTTGTATATACTTCTTATATTGAGGAGATTTGATAGTTTGGGAGACTTAGAGAAAGTGTTTAGTCTTCTAATTTTTAAATTTCTACCTCATGACATATTATTCAGTTGTTTCAATTAAATATCCATTTTTTCTCATTTTTTCTTCTAGGTTGATATTAATTCCTTTCTTTACTCTAGACTGTCAAAAGTCTGACTGTAAATAGCTAATTAAATGGCTTTCACAACAATAGCAAATATTTTTTGTGTTTTAAACATAATCCAGTCAGGCAGACATTAAGCATTTATTAAGTGCCTATTACATGATAAGTAAAAGTGGCTAAAGACAGTCCCTACCTTCAGGAGTTCACAGTTCAAAGGTTGGGACAACAAGAAAATAGTTATTTTCAAGCAAGCTATATATAGGATAAAAGGTAAATATTAACAGAGGGAAGGGACTTGAATTAAGAGGAGTTAGGGAGAGCTTCTTGTAGAAGGTGGGATTTTAGATGGGACTTGAAGAAAGCTAGGGATTCCAAGAGGAGGAGATGAGGAGGGAAAGTATTCCTGGCATGGAGGACAACCAAAGAAAATGCCTGAAGCCAAGAAATGGTAGGTCTTGATTGTGGAACAGCTAGGAGGCCAGCTTCATTGGATCAAAGAGTATGTGACAAGTTGTAAGGTATAATAAGACTGGACAGGATAGTGTGAGGGGAAGATAGGTTAGGAAAGGATTTTAATGTCAAACAGAGGGTTTTGTAGAGCTATCCCTTTCATATTACAGGAGTTAGGGGCATAGTGCCCCTCCTACCACTACCATCTGTGAAATCTGCATAAATTTTTTTGTTCCTCCCTTCATACCAGAGAAGTCTGGATTTTTTTTCTTTCTTTTTGGTATCTTTACAGTACCTCATTGCAAAATTTGGGTTAAGCATTTGATCATAGGCTGTATTATACAATATTGTACATATTTTCATGGACTAAACTTTTTCTGCATTGTCTGCTGGCCTTTACATGTCATCTGTGCTTACCCTGAAACTCACCCTGCCAATTCTCATTTAATTTCTTATGCTGACCTTTGACACATTGAAATTGCCATAGGGAAAATTTCGATATGGAAGGGAAAACTGTATATGCTCCTGGGATGATACGGAGCCCTTGGAGTTTACTGAGAGTGAGGGGTGTGCGTGTGGTTTTTTTTGTGTGTGTGTGTGTGTGTGTGTGTGTGTGTGTGTGTGTGTGTGTGTGTGTGTGTGTGAAAGAGAGAGAGAGAGAGAGAGAGAGAGAGAGAGAGAGAGAGAGAGAGTTGAACCTGTACTTTAGGAAAACCACTTTGGTGGCTAATTGGAGAATGTATTAGATTTGGGAGAGACTTGAGGTATGCAAATCCATCAGCAGACTATTGCAGTACTTTAGGGTGGTGGAAATATTGAAGGAGGAAAGGGGATATGTTCAAGAGATATTTCAAAGGTGAAAACAACAAGCCTTGGCAACAGATTGGATATGGTGTTGGATGAGAGATGGCGAGGAGTCGAGAATGGTACCTAGGCTGTGACTGTGGGGAACTAGGAGGATGGTCGTGCTCTGAAAAGTAATTTGGAAATTTGGGGAGAAAAACAATTAACTCAATTTTGGTCATGATGAGATTAAGATATTTGTTGGACATCCATTCTGAAATGTTTGGAGGCAGTTTGATATATGACTGAGGTCAGTGAAAGTGTTTAGAATGGGATAGACAAATTTGAGAATGCTCAGAATAGAAATAATTCAATCCATGGGAGCTAATGAGATAACCAAATGAAACAGTATTAAGGGAGAAGAGAAGGGAGAAGAAAAGGGGAAAAGGGGAGGGGAGGAGAGAGGAAGGCAGAGGAGGGGAGGGGAGGGGAAAGGAGAGGAGAGGAGGGACCAGGAGAATCCCCTATGAAACACTCATTATTTGTGGATATGACCTAGATGATGATGCAACAAAAGAGTGATTTGATATTTAAAAAGAGATATTTAATCTGATACTAAAAAAAGCCAAGTGAGAGCAATGCTCCAAGAACTCAGAGAGCAGAGAGTGTCAAGGAGAAAAGGATAATTGACAGAGTCAAAGGCTGCAGAGAAGTCAAGAATAATGAGGACTGAGAAAAAAAATTGGATTTGGCAATTAAATCATTAGTAATTTTGAAGTGAGTAGTTTTGGTGTAACGATGAAATTAGAAGCTCAATTGTGAAAGATTAAGGAGAGATAACAGAGGAAATAGAGGCACATCTTGTAGATGGCTTTCTCAAAAACCTTAGCCATATAGGGCAGAAGAGATGTGGGATGGCAGTGAGCATGGAAGAGACATGGGTGATTTTGTGGGCAGTAGAAAAGTGGCCAGTAGTAGACTGAGAGAAATTAAAGGTGAGTGATAAACTGGGAATGACAAAGGACACAGTCTGTTGGTGAAGATGGGATGGAATCAGATGGCTTGTACAAGTAGAGTGGTTAGCTTAAGGAACAGATCTTCTTTCTGTGAGGCATGAGGGAGTTAATAGTAAAAGAAAGCATATGAGTGGTATAGGAAGAGGGGAAATGGGGAACTCATGGTGAACAGCCTCAATCTTTAAGGTCAGACAAGGTTCTTAACTGTGAGGGTAGGGAGAAGAGGAGTCATGGGAAGGTGTGAGAGGGGTGAAAAGGTTTGGAAGTACTGCTATGGAGAATGGGATAGTTAACAAAAGGTTGTCTAGCAGCAGTGAGGGCTCACTTGAGCTTATATAACAAACTTGTAGTGAACCCAGTCAGAGTGGTATGACCCTTTCTACCTTTATTCATGTAGTATGTGTGAAAGGCCAAAGGCAGTAGATGGTAGAAGTGGTCCAAGTTTGATGTTTGGTAGGATGTAATTAGTATTATGATAATGGGGACAGCAACTTGAGAGGAGATGACAGTGTAAACTGATTCACCAAGGGGTCAAGATAAGGAAAAGAAGATAGAGTGACTAGTCCAAGGACAATGGCCTGAGAAAGAAGTGAAAGTTTGAGGAATTAGATATCCAAATGTGGATAAAAATAGCATTTTGTATAGGAGAGGAGAAAAAAAAGGTAGAAATCCAATAGATTATGATAAGCTAAGAGGACTTCAGAATTCTTGAACATGGAGATAGTGCTTTTGCAGCTGATGGCGAGATAAAAAATATGACCATCTTTGTGTTTGATTGAGGTGGGGTAGAGAAGTATGTCATGGGAAGTGAGTAAGTTGAGGAACTGAATGGCTAGGATATTTGAGGGAGTCATTGTGTATGTTGGTATGAGAGTAGGAACTGGGGAGCTGAGAGAGATTTTAAGTCAGATGCTGAATTCACTGAGGAAGGAAGGGTAATATCTTACTGGTCTTAAGATAACAGTTACAAGGATTTTGATTGGGTGAAAGATGTGGATTATATGTTGTATGGAGCCCAAAGGAGGAGAGGCTACTGGGTGATGGACGTGGATATAATTGGTTTTTTCTATCTTTCTGTCTCTGTCTTTGTCTCTGTCTCTGTCTTTGTCTCTGTCTCTTTCTATTTCTCTTCCTCCTTTCTACCTTCCCCCCCTTCTCTCTCCTTGACAATTTATTTAGTATTCTCCGTATCTCAAAATAAACATGATGGAAAGACATGAGGCTTCTGTCTAAGTCATTGGCCCCTCTCATTTCTTGTTCAAAGTCACCCAGTTTGTAACAGAACTGACTTTCCTAACTACAAATCCAATTATCCTTTCCCTAAACAATACAGGGAGTGGCATCTTTGAATAGTCTTTACTCTGGGGAATTAAGGGAAGATTAAACTTTGAATAAATATCATTAATGACACATTATCTTGCTATTAATTCCAGTGACACTCTCACTCTACCCAAATAAAATTTTGCTGTGTGGGGATTTAAAAGCAAGTTTTCTTCACTTTTAGGAGTCAATGGGTTTCTAAATGTATTTATACATTGAGAAAAATAAACTGACAATGAATAATAAGGAGTTTATTTCATTAATTTATAGGTATGTCAATGGACTAAGAACTGAGAAATTTGCATTATTATTTATTGATACATGTCACAAGATCATAGGAGCATGGAGTTTAGAGTTGTAAAGGACACTATTCATCATCTATTCCAATCCCCTCACTTCATAGAGAAGGAATCTGGGTCTTAAAGGTATAAGATATTTTGACCAAGGTCAGACAAGTAATAAGATGAAAACTCAGAAATCAAACCCAAGTTCTCAGACTTTGAAGTCAAGGTACTTTATATTACCAACAATCCTTACTCTATTAACATAACCATTTGAATTATTATTCTTAATTACATTCTGAATCTAAAACCAAATTCATCACCAATACTATATAGTCATTTGGATGTGAAACTGTGTAGAATTATGTATGATTATAAAGATTTCTATCACTGCTTATACAGATGTTGTTCCTTCCTAAATGAAATGATTTTTTGTATTTTATTTACTTCCCACTCTACACATAGGAATGGTAACATATTTTTGGTTGGTAGTATAACAAATAAGTGATTTTCTTCCCTTTATTCCTTTCCCTTTCCCCAAACTGAATGTATTTTCCATTTCAATTGATATTCTATTCCTTTAAAAGCAAAGAACAAAGATCTGAGCTGCTTAATGTATGAGGGCTATAAACAATTGTAGGGTGTAAAAAAAAAGTAAAATAATTGAAAAGCTATTAAACAATACAGATATTCTTCAACATTTCTGTGTAAAAGATGCCATAAATCGTTCACATCTAACTTAAAGAATTAATCGGTTTTATATTTTCCCCTTTATTTTTCTTCCTGTTTACTTCAACTAACTTCAAAAGGGTAGTGTGAAATTCTACTACAATTAATGTATCATTATTGTCTGTTTTCTCTTTAATTATTAATTTAGAAAATAAATTTCAATCGTGAGCATTTAATAAACATATATCTAGTGTAAGAATTCATATTATTTCATTTCTCTCATAATTTTAAGCATAAGGTACTTTCTCTTGATTCTGTGAATTAAAAATATTTTTATTACTTAAATGTTTCTTATGTAAACAAATAAGGAAGATTTTTCTTATCCATTCTGCCATTTTTTAAAATTTTATTGGATTGTTTGCTCTATTTACCATTAAAACTGATGATTTCCTTCCTTTATTTCTTTTGTATTTGCCTCTCCCTTTTCATAAATAAAAATAAATAAAAAGTTTGTCCAAGGAATTTGATTTTCTTATTCTCTTTGATGCCATATTGTTCCCACAAATGCTATGTTTAACTTATCTACCACCCTACTTCCATTTATCCGTATTGTACCAAATTCCTTAAATTTATTTATTTAGTGAAATTCTCATTTCTTTTTACTTCTTAAAATCTCTCTCTCTCTCTCTCTCTCTCTCTCTCTCTCTCTCTCTCTCTCTCTCTCCCTCTCTCTCTCTTTGACTCTGTCCTGTGCATTTGCAGTGTGTAGTTCAAAATTGTTATTCTCTGCCATCCCTACTTTGTTTAAGTAAAAAATTCTATAGCACTATTTTCCAAGACTTTTCCTCAGCATCATTCTCCTCTAAAATTCTGTTCCTTTTTAGCCTATTATACATTCTGTTTTCCAGTTTTTAGACTGTATTATTTATCTTTTCTTGTTCTATTCTTCAACTGCCTAGAGGTTCTGTAGTACTTCCTCTATCTCATTTTATAGTTTTCAAAATTGTTTTTCTTTATATTGTTGTTGTATAATTTTTCTCCTGATCCTGCTCACTTAATTCTTCATAAGTTTATAAAAATTTTCAAATTTGTTCATTTTTAGAATATTTATGATATAATATAAATTGTTAGTCTCATTCTGCTCGTTTCACTCTGCATCAATTTGGATAAGTCCAGGTCTTTTTGAAATAATTTATTTCTCCATTTCTAGTTTTTTTATTCAATTTATTTTATTTTTGGTTTCAAATTCTCTCTCTTATTTTGCCCTGTCTCACCCATTCAGAAGGCAAAAAAGACAAAATTCATTACATATAGATATAGTCATATGCAGAACAAATTGGTACATTAGCCATGTTCCCATCCTCCCCCGGGAATGGAAAGGAAGAAAGAAAAGATTATACATTTCAATATTCATTCTTAGTCCATCTTCCTTGTATCTGGTGGTAGATATCATGGTGCATCATGAGTTTTTTTAAACTGTGGTTGGTCATTGTGTTGCTCAGAGTTCCAAAGACTTTAAAAGTTAATTGTTATTATTATTGTTATTGTATAAATTGTTCTCATGATTTTGCTTGACTTACTTTGAATCAGTTCTTACAAGTCTCCCCAGGTTTTTCTAAAACCAGCCCAATCATCATTTCTTTTTCTTTTCTTTTTGGAGGGCAGTTGGGGTTAAGTGACTTGCCCAAGGTCATACAGAGAACTTTTTGTGTTAAGTGTCTGAGGTCAGATTTGAACTCAGGTACTCCTGACTCCAGGGCTGATGCTCTATTCATTGCACCACCTAGCTACCCCCATCAATCGCCATTTCTTTATAGCAAAATATTGTTCCATTCCATTTATACCACCATTTATTCATAGTATTCTTAAATTATTTGAATTTACTTTCCTTCATAGCTAAATCTTATTCTAATTGCTAATTGGAAATTTTGTTATTTGTTATGTAAGCTAAGAAATTTATTCACTACATGATGTAGAGTTTGTAAGTATATATTCATTCAAACTATCCTAATAATGACAAAGATCTTAGGAGTTAGAAGTATCACCTCCCCATGTAGGAATATAATATTGAAGCCCTCATGATTTCTCTTTCCTCTTTACCTCTTTATGCTGTTGTTGATTCTTGTATTTGAAAATCAGATTTTACATTCAGCTCTGGTCTTCCCATCAAGAACATTTGGAAGTCCTCTATTTCATTAAATACCCATTTTTTTCATTGAGAGATTATACTCAGTTTTGTTGGGTAGGTGACTGTTGATTGTAATCTTACCCCCTTTGTGCTCTAGAATACCATATTCCAACTCCTCTGATCATTTAAATCTTTTGTTATCCTAACTGTGGCTCCACGATATTTGAATTGTTTTTGACTGCTTTTTTCCTTGACCTGGGAGCTGTGGAATTCAGCTATAATATTCCTGGAAGCTTTAAATTTGCTACCCCTTTTAGGAGGTGATTAGTAGATGTTTTTAATTTATATTTTACTATCTGGTTCTGGGATATCAGGGAAGTTTTCCTTCATGATTTCTTGAAAGATTTTTTCTGGACTCCTTTTGATCATGACTTTTAGGCAGTCCAATAATTCTTGAATAATCTCTCCTGGCTCTATTTTTTGAGGCAAATTATTTTCCAGTGAGATATTTCATGTTTTCTTTTTTTTCTTCTTTTGATTTGATTTTATTGTTTCTTTTTGTCTCATGGAATCATTAGCTTGCACTTGTCCAATTCAAATTTACAAAGAATTATTTTCTTTGGTGAGATTTTATACCTTCTTTTCTTTTTGGTCAATCCAATTTTGTTTAAGGAGACCTTTCTCTAGTGAATTTTAATACCTCTTTTTCCATTTGGCCAACTCTACTTTTTTAGGAGTTCTTTTCTTCAGTGAATTTTTGTGCTTCTTTTGCCATTTGTCCTATTCTATTTTATAAGGTATTATTTTCTTCAATAGTATTTGTGCCTCCTTTTCCATGATTTTCTCACATCACTTATTTCTTTTCCCAATTTTACCTCTGTCTCTTTTATTTGATTTTAAAAATTCTTTTTGAGCTTTTCTAGGGTCTAAAACTAATTCACATTTTTCTTGGAGAAATTGCATGTAGCTGCTTTGATTTTGTTGTCGTCTTCTGTATTTGTGTTTTGATCTTCCTTGTCACAATAGTAGCTTTCTATGGTCAAGTTATTTTTTGGTCATTTTTGGTCATGTTTTGGTAATTTTCCAAGCCTTTTTCTAGACTTTTAACTTATGTTAAAGTTGGGCTTTGCTACTAGGGTAAAGGGAGCACTATTAAAAGCTTTCAGAATTTTGTGGAACTATTTTCAGTGCCAGTTCTGGGTGTCTATAAGTTTTCAGTTCTTCCAATGTGGTATGATCTATGGAGATTTTTCTTTACTCTTCTCGTGGCCTCTGCTGTGATCTGTGAGGAATCACAAGTATTCTTTTCTACCCTGGAACTGTGATGAGGGTTCTTGTTCCTGCTAGTGCTCCCCCCTTACTCTGGGACTAAGACTCAGAATTGTGAATGGGCAATGCAATAGAGTCCTACTCCCCATGCCAAAAAACTTTAACTGTAACTTTCTGATCAGTTGTCTGGCCCTCTGACTGAGATCTCCAGAAACTATAGCTGCCTTTGATTCATTCTCCCCCATGACCTGCTGGATTGCTGGCTGGACTGCACTTCACTTTGCTTCAATGACACAGAGTCTTCCTGGCAACTAACTAAATTTTTTTGTGCTGGGAAATTGTTTCACTCTATCTTTCTGCTAGTTCTGTCACTCAAGAATTCATTTTCTGACATTATATTAATGTTGGTTTTTTGAAAATTTGAGAAGGCTCAGGTGAATCTCTACCTTTCCTCTGCAATCTTGACTTTACCCTCTCCTGTAACAGTTAAAAGTAAAGTAGACCCAAGGCACAAAGTTTTTATCCCAATCACTTTATTAGTATAGTGTGAATTTACCAATAAATAGGATGTCAGCTTCTGAGGGAGAAGGATTTATTTTATAGTTTTGGGGAGTACATAAAATAGGAAGTCTATCAGTTCTCAAACATGTAGAGAACTGAGTCAAATTTATAAAAATAAAAGCCATTCCCCAAATGATAAATGGTCAAAAGATAATATCAGTTTTCAGATTAAATAAAGCTATCTAGGGAAATCTGAAAAAGTACTCTAACTCATTATTGACTGGAAAAATGCAAATCAAAACAATTCTGTGGTGCTACCTCATACCTATTAGATTGACTAATAGGAAAGGAAAATAAAATGATAAATTTTGGATGGGATGTCAGAAAAATGAGGCTTTAACGCACCATTGGTGGAGTGGTGAACTGATTTAACCATTCTGTAGAGCAATTTGGCACCATGTACAAAGGGATATAAAACCATGCCCTTTGACCGAGCAATAATACTACTAGGTATGTATCCCCAAAGAGATAAAAAACATAAAAAGGAAAGGACCAAATGTATAAAAATATTTATACAAACTTTTTTCTGGGGGGTAAAGAATTAGAAGCTAAGAGGAAGGCCATTACTTGGGGAATGGATGAACAAATTGTGGTACATGATTATGATGGAATACCATTGGGCTATAAGAAATGATGGGCAGGATGCTCTCAGTAAAAACCCTAGAAAGATTTGCATGGACTGATGCAAAGTGAAATGCACTATGTACAAAGTAATAGCAGTATAATAAGATGATCAGCTATGAATGATTAACCTATTCTCAGCAATACAATGATTTAAGACAACTCTGAAGGACTTATGATAAAAAATGCTATCCATTCCCAGAAAAAGAATTGATGGTTTCTGAATATAAAGTGAAGCACACTTTTTAAACTTTATTTTTCTTGAGTTGTTTTAGTCTTTATTTTTTATCACACCATGACTATTATGGATATGTTTTGCATGTCTGTCTATGTAAAACTTATATTGAATTGCTTGTCTTCTCAATGAGGGATGGAATAGAGAGGGAGGAAAGGAGAGAATTTAGAATTCAAAGTTCTACAGACAAATGTTAAAAAGTATTTTTACATGTTATTGGGGGAAAATAAAATACTTAATAAAAGCTGAAAAAAAAGAAAATAGGAAAGCTAGCAACTAAGATGGAAGAAAACATGATTGGATGGAAATTGGAAATTGGATAACTAACCATACACCTTTGAAGGATAGCTTGGTGGTGTAGTGATGATATACCAGACTCCCTAGTGTTTACCTCCATCCTTTAAGGGCAACAGATTTCCTTGACACAACAATTGATAGTGATTAACAGGAGAATTGGATTATAGGCCAACTAAATTTCTTAATTAAGTTCAGAGACAAAGAATCATGATAGGAAGTTATGGTGGAGGGCAAATCAATTAATTGCAAATAGGATCAATTAAAAAAGAAAATATGATTATTTAAATCCTTACATTATTTATGTGCATTCTGCCTTCAAAATCACTTTCTTTGGATTACATAAAATTTCTCTATTCTTTTAAAGTTGTTTCTTTTTGCTTTTCTTCTGTAAAATGTTCAAATTATTCTACATTTTTGTGTTCCAAATATTTCCATCTCTCAATGCTTCTACATTTTTTCTTAAAAAAACAGAACCCTCCATTGTGTTTTCTAAATTCTATACCCTCTTTTCCATTAATCCTGAGTTGAGAACTCTAATTTCTGACCTACTTTCATTTCCAATATCTTCTCTTTTTAAATTAATTAGTTTATTTTTAGTTTTCAACATTCATTTCCACAAGATTTTTGAGTTACATATTTTCCCTCTGTCTCTCCCCTACTCCCCACCCAAAGAGAACAAGCCTACTAAATAACCCCTCCCCCAATCTGTTCTCCCTTATATATTTCCCTATCCCCCCTAACTTTCTAGTAGGGCAAGATGCATTTTTATACCCCAGTGCCTATATATCCTATTTCCCAGTTGCATGTAAAAGGCGATTTTTAAACGTTTATTTTTAAAACTTTGATTTCCAGATTCTTTCCCTTCTTTCTTCCTCACCCACCCCTGCTAAGAAGACAAGCAATTCAGTATAGGTTGTACATGTGTAGTTTTGAAAACATTTCCATAGTAGTTATATTGTGAAAGACTAACTATATTTCCCTCTATCCTCTCCCACACCCCACTTATTTTATTTTCTCCTTGGCCCTGTCCCTTTTCAAAAGCGTTTGCTTCTAACTACCCTCTTTCCCAATCTGCCCTCCCTTCTATCATCCCTTCTCTTATCCCCTTCCCCCCTACTTTCCTGCAGGGTAAGATATCCAATTGATTGTGTATGTTATTCCCTCCTTAAGCCAAATTCAATGAAAGTAATGTTGACTCATTCCCTTTCACCTTCCTGCTCTTCTTCTCCATTGTAATAATTTTCCCTTGCCTCTTTTATGTGAGATAATTTACCCTATTCTAACTCTCCCTTTCTCCTCCAAATAAATTCTCCTCTCTCCTCTTAATTTTATTTTTAGATGTCATTCCTTCATATTCAATTCATCCTGTGCCCTCTGTCGATGTACACACACACATACACACACTCACATATGTATTTATATGCACATACACCCTCCTATACATATATAGTATACACACACATATATATTTCCTTCAACTATGCTCATACTGAGAAAAGTCTCATGAGTTATAATTATCCTTTATCCATGTAGGAATGTAAAAGCTTCAACTTTAGTAAGTTCCTTATTATTTCCTTTTTTCCTGTTTACTTTCTTGTGCTTCTCTTGTTTCTTATATTTGAAAATCAAATTTTCTTTTCAGCTCTGTCTTTTTCATCAAGAATCTTTGAAAGTCTTCCATTTCCTTGAATGTCCATATTTCCCTCTGAAGCATTATACTTAGTTTTGCTGGGTACATGATTCTTGGTTTTAATTCTAGCTCCTTTGACCTCTGGAGTATCATATTCCAAGCACTTCCATCCTTTAATGTAGAAACTGCTAGATCTTGTGTTATCCTGATTGTTTTTCCAAATGTTCAAATTGTTTCTTCCTGGAAGCTTGTAATATTTTCTTCTTGAACTGGGAACTCTGTATTTTAGTATAATATTCCTAGGAGGGTTTTTTTGGGTATCTTTTTCAAGAAGTAATTGGTGAATTCTTTCAATTTGTATTTTTCCCTCTGGTTCTAGAACATCAGGGCAACTTTCCTTGAGAATTTCTTGAAGGATGATTTCTAGTCTCTTTTTTTGATCATGGCTTTCAGGTAGTCCAATAATTTTTAAATTATCTCTCCTGAATCTATTTTCCAGGTCAGTGTTTTTTTCCAATGAGATATTTCACATTGCCTTCTATTTTTTTCATTTGTTTGGATCTGTTTTATAACATCTTAATTTCTCATAAAGTCATTAGCTTCTATTTGCTCAAATCTCATTTTGAAGTAATTATTCTCTTTATTGAGTTTTTGAAATTTCTTTTCTATTTGGGCAATTTGTCTTTTTAAGGTATTCTTCTGCTCATTGGCTTTTTGGGCTTCCTTTATTATTTGAGTTAGTCTATATTTTAAGGTGTTATTTTCTTCAGTATTTTTTTTGGTCTCCTGTAGCAAGCTATTGACTCACTTTTCATGATTTTCTTGCATCATTCTCATTTTGCTTCCCAATTTTCCCTCCACTTCTCTTACTTGATTTTCAAAATCTGTCTTGACCTCCTCCATGGCCTGTGAGCAGTTCTTATTTTTCTTGGAGGCTTTTGATGTAGGAGTTTTGACTTTGTTATCTTTTTCTTGTTCCATGTTTTGATCCTCTTTGTCCCTGAAAAAAGATTCTATGGTCTAATTGCACTTCCTCTATTTTCTCATCTTGCCAGCCAAGTACTTAACTTTTGAGATCTTTACCATGGTAGAACTCTGTTTCCATAGTAGATAAAGCTGTGCCTCAAATTCCTGGGGTTTTTGCAGTTGTTGTCAGAGCTATGAGGATGCCCTTTCTATAGCCACCACAACTTCTGGTATGCTAGCATTCTTCACCCCAAGACCACCACCCAAGACAGCAATCTAGGTCCAAGCAGGACAAAGCAAGAGTGATTACCCTCTGAATGGTTGCTAGGTTCCCCTACAATCTGCAGGCCAGGAGCTCTGGAAGCAGCTATGTGGCAGCAGCTGTAGCTACTATGCTACCACTACCTCTGTTGCCTCCAGGGCAGGGGCTGGACTGAGCTCTTGTCTCATCCAGTTTCAACAGAGTTCCCTACTGACCTTTAACTTTTTCTTTGGCATTTATGGGTTGAGAAGTTTGGAAACTGCCACAGATGCTGGTGATTCAGTCTCCTGAAGTCTGCTCCAGCTGGTCTGTGACTTAGGTCTGGGCCATGAGTTTGGGCCACTGTGGCTCACACAAGACTCTGCTCAGCTCCCAACCTGATCCTCTAAAATTTGTTTAGATTCGTTTTTCTACAGGTATTTAAAGTGGCTGGAGGGACGGAGCCAAGATGGCAGCGTAGAAGCAGCAAAGCACCACAGCTCCCACACAAACACGCTAAAAACTCATAAAATGGGACTCTAAACAGATTTTCAAGTTCCAAAACTCTCCAAAAGACAGAAAGCACATCTATTGCTACAGGCAGCTCAGCATGTGGGGCTCTTCGCAGCAGTCTGGGAGCTGCGGCCGAAACCCCACCCAGGTCAGGCCCCAGGGCATTGGGTGGGGAGCTGCGTCTATATGAGAACAGATCAGCTACACTGGAGGTACAGTTACCACATTTATCAGGCCAGAAGAAAAAAAGGCTAAGAGAAAGATTAGTGCATTTTGCTAACTTGGGAGGAGGAGAGTGGGTCCAGCCAAACTGCTCCCAGTGGGAGGCCACTGTAGCAGCAAGAACGGCTGAGAGCAGCAGCGGCCTCCACTGGGCTGCTTCAGAGCCCTCGGCCTGTAGATAGCAGGGGGCTGAGGTGATTGATCAGGGCCAAGAGCTCTTGCGTTGAGTGCCCTGAATCTGGATCATGGTCTTGAGTGGTGGTCTTGGTGAGCCAAAAGTGAGCCAAAGCTAGGGGGGGGGGCTGTAGCATCCCACTAATAGCTCCAGCAGCTGTGAAGGCTCCAGTGATTTGGGACAGAGCTTTTCCCCTCCAGGAAGCAGAGTTCCACAGAGCTAAAAAACCAAGCAATTAATAGACTGGCCAACATGAGGAAAAGGAGGCAAAGTAAAAAT
>CM053600.1:2828920-2848852 GCA_028646575.1 Pseudocheirus occidentalis
GATTGCTGTTTTGGGGTTGGGGCAGGGGCAAGACAGGGAGAAAATTTGTAATTCAAAAATGTAATGAAAATGAATAATGTAAACAAGAAAACAAATTAAAAATAAATTTAAAAAAAATAAGTCTGGAAACTGCCACAGCTGCTGGTGATCTACTCTCCTGAATGTTCCAGCTGTGGCTTGTCCTGGCTGACCTGGGACTAAAGCCATAGGTTCATGCAGTGCTGGTCTTGGCTCCCAGCACACTGCAATGAGCCCTTCCTATCCATCTGCAGGGCTGCCTTTGGAAGGAGCTTTATTTCTCTGGCATTTTATGGGTTCTCAAGCTCTAAAATTTGTTTAGAGTCATATTTTATAGGTATTTGTGGTTATGGGGGAGCTCACATAGTTCCCTTGCTTCTATGCTGCCATCTGGACTCTACTCCCCCCCCCACCCCCAATCTACCATTTTTCTATTATAATGACTTCCCTCCTAAACTTAAATGCTTCCTAACATTCCTCTCTTTTTAGCAATGACCTTAAGGATAATATCACTTTTATGCAAATGTGTACTCCCATCTTCTCTATTTCAAATATTTATTAACATTTACTGATATGATTACTTATAATCTGATTGTTAGCAATCATTATCCCCCAAAGAAGGCACAAATAATTCCTGTGGCAATTAACATTTCTTTATTTGCCAATTAATGATTTTGTACTTCAAAAGATAAAATATGTGACAAAGAAAAATTCTACTCTGAATCTGATTACTACTAATAAGGAAGACCTGGTTTCTGAGGATGGAAATGAAAGGAATCCAAAGAAAAAGTTATCATTCCACTTTAGAATTTGCTAGAAGAAAAGCTGGCCACAATCTGATATATTGGCACATAACAGAACAAAGTTTTCCCCTTATTTCTTGCTCATTTATTATAAAAATCTCATTTTTCTCAATTTTTTGTATTAGCATTGTTGTTTTCTCACTCTTTTAAAATCTGATTTCTTAAGAATTTTTGGCAGGGAGGGAGCAGCTAGGTGACACAGTGGATAGGGCACTCACCCTGAAGTCAAGAGGACTGAGTTCAAATCTGGCCTCTAACCAGACACTTAACACTTAATAGCTGTGTGACCCTGGGCAAGTCACTTAATCCCAATTGCCTCTCCAAAAAACAAACAAACAAACAAAAATTTATTAGATTAATAGTGGTATTTTTAGGCTCCTAGATTTTGTACTTAAATGGAATTGTTTTGTAATTTTAATCAATTCTCCTTTGTCAAAATTTCAACTTTTATGTTTTGTTTTAAAAGTTTTACTTTTATACTTACATACCAACTTATTAATCTCTTTCTTTCAATCTTCTATTTATGAAAGTGTTTGGAGTTTCCCTTTTGTACTCTTTTGAGTGTTTCACTAAGGTTTTAGTATACTATTAAGTTATTGTTATTTTCTTTGCTCAAGGCAGCTATTGTTGGTTTTTTAATTGTATGTGCTTTTTTTCTGTTTTCTTTCCTTCATTTTTCCTTCCTTCTTTCTCTCTAAACTTAAGAAATAAAACAACAATTTCCATAATATAGTGGAATGGGGTCGGCATAAGATGATTGCAATGAAACTATGTATCTATTATGTACAACTAGTAAGTTGTTTGTGTATACGTATGCATATATATGGTATCATGTAGCATTCACTTTTTTCCTTTTTTCCCTCCCCCCTTCCCTAGAAATAACTATTATTAGACACAAATATGTATGTATATATATATGTATATATATACATATATGAATAATCATTTTGTACATACTTCTATGTATCAGTTCTTTCTCTAGATGCAGATAGCATCTTCCTTCATAGGTTCTTTGGAGTTAATGTGACTCAAAGTTGTAGTTAAAACAATACTGCTGTTACTGTATACAATATTCTCTTGGTTCTGCTCATTTTGTTCTTTATTTCCTGGAAGTCTATGCATATTTTTCAAAGATATCAATCTCATCATTTCTTATAACACAGTAATATTCCATCACAATCACATACCACAACTTCTTCAGCTATTCCTGAATTGATAGGCATCCCTGCAGTTTCCAGTCCTTTACCATCACAAAGAGAATTTCTGTAAACATTTTAGGACATATTTGTTCTTTTCCTTTTTCCCTAATTATCTTTGGAAAAAGACCTAGTAGTGATATTGCTGGGTCAAAGTGTATAGGTAGTTTAATAATTCTTCCAACATAATTCCAGATTACTCTCAAAAATGGTTTGATCAGTTCACAGTTCCACCAACAGTGAATTAGTGTCCCAATTTTCCACATCCACTCCAACATGTGTTGCCTTCCCCTTCAATCATTTTAGCCAATCTGGTAGGTATTAATATCTCAAGGTGGTTTTGATTTGCATTTCTTTAATCAATAATGATTTAGAGCATTTCTTACATGACTATAAATTGTTATGATTTCTTCATTGGAAAAACTTCCTATACGTATCCTTTGGCAATTTTGTCTATTGGTGAAGGACTCATATTCATATATACATACACACACACATACACACACACACACAGAAAATCTTTATATATTTGAGATATGATATATTTATCTGAGAAAAATGTCAAAAATTTTTTCTTGACTTTTTGATTTCTTTCTGATCTTGATCATATTTGTGTCACTTATACAAAATGTTTTTAATTTAACATAATCAAAATTTTCGATTTTATACCTCACACTGCTCTCTATCTCTTGATTATTCATAAATTGTTTACCTGCCCATAACTTTTACAGGTAATATATTCCATATTCTTTAAATCCTCTCACAATGTCAATCTTTATATCTAAGTCATGTATTTGGACCTTATCTTGGGAAATGGTGCACAATATTGGTCTATGCCCAATTTCTGCCAGACAGCTTTCCAGCTATCCCAACAATTTTTTACCAAATAATGAATACATATCTCCAAAACTTAAGTCCTTACACTTGCCAATCACAAGATTCCTACAGTCATTTGCTTCTGTAAATTATATGTCTATTTTGTTCCGGTGATCTACCTTTCTTTTTCTTAGGTAGCATCAAATACTTTTGATAATTACTTACTTAAAATAGAGTTTAAAATCTGGTACTGATAAGTCCCCTCCTTTACATTTAAAAAAATAGTCCCTTTGATATTCTTGACATTTTGTTCTTCCAAATAAATATTATTTTTTCTAACTCAGTAAAATAATTTTTGATAATTTATTTGGGATAGCATTGACTATATAAGTTAGTCAAATTTTTCATTATATTAGCCCCTGCCTACCCATTAATTAATATTTCTCCAATTACTGAAATATGATTTCATGTGTATAAAAAGTTATATATATATATATATATATATATATATATATATATATATATATATACACAGATACACATATACATACACATACACATATGTAATTTTGATTATATGGTTCCTGGGTTTGGCAAGTTTACTGGAAGGTATTTTACACTGTCTAGAATTATTTTAAATAGGGTATCTTTTACTATCTCTTCTTGCAGAGTTTTGTTTGTAATGGACTGCTAATGATTTATATGGGTTTACTTTATATCATGCTACTCTGCTAAAATTATTAATTGTTTTAACTAATTTTTTAGTTCAGTCTTTGAGATTTCCCAGGTATAGCATCACATTATCTGCAAAAAGAGATAGTTTTATTCCCTCACTTCCCAATCTGATTATTTCTATTTCTTTTTCTTCTCTTCATGCTATGGATAGCATTTAGAATGCCATACTAAATAATATAGGTGACAATGAGCATCCTTGTTTCGTATATGATCTTACTGGGAAGGCTCTTGGCTTGTCTCCATTACAAATACTGTTTGCTGATGGTTTTAGGTAAATGCTTTCCATAAATTTAAGGAAAAATACACACACACACACACACACACACACATACTTTCAAGGGTTTTTAATAGAAGTGAGTGTTGTACTTTGTCAAAAGCTTTTTCTGCATCTATTGATAAAATCATTATGGTTTTTTTACTTTTTTATTAATATAATCAATTATGTTAATAGTCTTCCTTATGCTAAACCATTCTTGCATTCCTGGTCTAAATCCTGCTTTGTTGTAATATAACATCTTGGTGACATATTGTTATCATCTTTTAGCTATTTTGTATAGTATTTTTGCATACATTAATGAAGTTGGTCTATAACTTTCTTTTTCTGTTTTACTCTTCCTAGCTTAGGTATCAGCACTGTATTTATTTATTTGTTAGCTACTGTTTCTATTATTTGTTCTTTTACTCACCAATTCTTTAGGACTAAATAATTTCTTCTATATTGAAGTTACACACACACACATACATATACATATACACACACATATATAGACGTATATACATATATATGAAATACAATCAAATAAAACAGCATAAAATTTAATTGATATATTTATAAGGATAAGATATGTACATGTTTATATACTGCATTTTAATACAGACAATTGAATTCACACCATTTTGCATGCCTATATGTACTGGTTTATATAGGAGTATCATATATTTGAATGTTTTATATTATATATATATAATATTTTTAAAACATGTGTTCTTATATACACACAAATGTATTATATTATGACAGATAATATGTCATATATGGTTCTATATGTACATAAAATATATAAATATAAAATATAATCTTATGACATGCTATATATTAACTATAAGCTTATATATCATTGTCAATTATGTATTTGCATATGCACATACATAGCATGGTATCTGATGCAAAATAATACTTATATATGTCTAATTATATTTAATTATATTACATATCATATATTCTTATACTATCCATATAATGATAGGTTATTATAGTGTACTATATAGTATTATATATAAGATATAAAAGTATAGATAAAATGTTATATATAATATTGTTAAATATGTTGCATTGATTCATTATGTCATGTTATCCTATATGTAGCTATGTAATATACAAATAATACATATAATAATTTAGCATAACTAGAAATTATATACCTATATGCATATACATACATACATATATGCATACACATACGCACATGTATACACACACAGCAGGCACACACAGAGGTCAGAAGTTGTTTGTGTCTCCTTGCTCTTTTTTTTTATCAAAACTTTTGAGATTTTTCCATGTATTTGGTGTCCTTCCCTCCATTAGATTCCATGTAAAAGAGTCTCACAATACCTTCAAAACTGTATTGCTTCAACTTGGATCTCAGTCTTAAACACTTGATCTAATCTGACTTCCTTTCACACCTTTTTTTCTCCTTACAGCCATCTCTGTTCTTTTGGTACATGCTTCAGAAACTTTAATATTAGTTGCAAGTGTTATGATTAAAATATCGTTGATCTAGGAAATAGTTTTTCATAATGGTTCTCCAAATATTTCCTATTTTTTTTCTTTAACTCTATATTAATATATACAGTTTGATATGGCATATTATATATCATTAAAATGATCACATTATGTTTGATTGTGCATTTAATACAGAGAATATACATTACATAATTTCTGTATCTATTTATATACAAACATACAGTTAAAACATGACTATTTAATGTAATATTTCATTATACATTAAAATGTATGTGTCTAGAGCACCGGCCCTGGAGTCAGGAGGACCTAAGTTCAAATCCAGCCTCAGACACTTAACACACACACAAGAAAAAAACCTAGCCGTGTGACCTTGGGCAAGTCACTTAAGCCCAACTGCTCTCCAAAAAGCAAAAAGAAAAAAAATTTTTTAAATGTGTGTGTCATGCAGTATGACAAATAATGATTTTTATAATGTACAAGTGATTTTTAACATATCACATGTTGAATAATGTATTTCATTATGACCAAATCAATGAAGATTTGTTAAGTACCTTCTTTATGCCAGGCACCATGCTAAGAACTTGCAAAAAGAAATCCTTCCTCTCAAAGAACTCACACAATAATAAGAGAGATAATTTGCAAACAACTATGTATAAACTATATATGTGTGTGTGTGTGTGTATGTATGTATGTATGTATGTTTGTATGTATGTATATTGAGGAGAAACTGGAAATAGTCACCAAAGAAAGAAACTAAGATTAAGAATGACCAATAAAGGCTTCTACCATAAGATGAATTTTTAAATGAGATTTTAAGGAATTCAGAGAATAGGAGGCAGAAATGAAGAGGGAGAGAATTTTTATGCATTGGTAACACCCCGTTATAATTTCCAGAGTCAGAAGGTGGAGTGTCTTAATATGAAATTTCAGACTATAGAAAGAGGAGTTAGGTGAAAAAATTAAAAGAGGCTTGACTATGACAGGCCTTTAAAGTCAAATAGGTGGTTTTTATTTTATCTTGGGTATAATAGGGAGCTACCAGAGTCTATTGAATAGAAAGAGGTCACTTCTGTACACTTTAGGAAAAGTAATTTGACAGCTTAATGGAGGATAGATTGGAATGTGGAGAGACATGGGGCATAGAGACCAGTCAGCAAACTTTTGGAATAATCCAATCATTCGGCGATGAACACCTAGACCAAAGTAATGATAACATCAAAAGAGAGAAAGGGACACCTTTAGAGGTGAAACCAAAGATTGCAGAGCAGAAGAAGTTAAGTTCTCCCAACATTCCCTTCCAAACAACTTTAAAACAATGCCTCAATTCAAAATCAGGAGTGTCAGAGATGATGAAAGGTCAGAGTGAGTCATTTTTCCAATTTAGGAGGTCAGAAGAAAAGATCTGTGACACTGTAAGAAGGCTACAGAGCCCACAAGGAAGCAATGCTGGCTGTGGACCTTGTATATGGCAACAGCAGGCATAGAAACATCAGGAGTTCTCAGACCAGAGATGATAAAGTGATCAGCAACTGATCAGAAAGAGTCTACCAGAAACTCCTGTGCTCATACTGTGAACAGGACATGTACTCAGGCAAATCCACCAATTAAACCTATTTCCAGGTCACAACTTTAAGGCCAAGAAAAACATTTGCTGTCTCAAAGGAGCAGAGCCTTAAAGAGCAGTATTACTTTCTGTCCCAAGAGAGCAGAGCACCTGAGAAGCAATATCACAAGGAAGCAGGGACTATGAGGAGCAGTATCCATTCTGGTTGCAATGGAGCAGTAACCACACCTTTCCTCAGATTATGACAACTTGGAAAGACCAGAAACTTCCCAAATACCCAAACCAGCTCTGAAAATGGAAGTGGCAAAAAGCTTGAAGCTTGGGACAGTGCTCCAACCTCTACCTTGGGGACAAAGCTCAATGTTAGCATGAAAAAGGGGAGAGGATTCTGGGAAGATGGTAGAGTAGGTCAGAAAATTCCAAGCTCTCAAAATCTTCCCCCACAAAAGAATTAAAATAGCATGTTAGAGTGAAGAAAGTGTGGGTGGAGATAAATAAGAACAGAGGAATAACCCCAGTCCTCCTGGGACAATATGAGAAGATTAGAAGAAAAATCCCAGGTGAAGCTTTACGTGAAGCTTAAACAACTCCAGGCTAGGTTCCATTTTAACAGCAAGCAACAAGCCTCTTAAATAACAAGAGGCAAACCCTTGGGTTAGTTGGTTGGAGAAGCTGCCTCTGCCCCAGATATAAGAACTTTTACCCAGGGATAGTGACAGGAGTTGGGTATTTGAGCCTAAGAAGATCAAGGAACTGACCAGGAACTCCATACCTAACTGTGCTGTGAAGAGAGGTGGCGGCAAGAAGGAACTGGCACACATCAGGTGAGTGCAGAAGCAATGGAACAGAAAGCACCTGGCTGTGGGCACTTACAGGAGGTTGGAGGTTTGGCTTTGGTTTCAGATATAGGGAAGAACTGCAGATGTGGTACAAGAGGCAAAATTTCCCATACCCCAGGGCTAGAGATGACTAAGCTATTACAACATAAAATGCACAGTCAAAGGAGAAAGAATCCAACCGTGGAAACCTATTATAGGAATAGAAATAACCAGGTTCATCTTCAGAGGAGGAAACTGAAGTAAATAAACCCTGAAAGAGTAACATCAAATGGTGACCTGCCCAAAAAGAATTTATAGAAGATCTTACAAAGACTTTAAAAATCAAATGAAAGAGATGGAGAAAAAATTTTAAAAGAAAATAAGAATTATCCAAAAAAGGCAAAAAGAATATGAAAGGAAAGTTAACCAACTAGAAAAGGAGATCCAGAATCTTAAGAAAGAAAATGACACCTTGAAAATTAAAATTGGGCAAAGTCAAACCAGTGAAATTATAAGAACTTAAGAAATAATGAAACAAAATATGAATAATGAAGAGTAGAAGAAAAAGTAAAATGCTTTATAAGAAAAACAACAGATATGGAGAATAGATCAGGAAGAAAAAACATAAAAATAAAGGGACTAACTGAATGTTGTGATTTTTAAAAAGAATCTTGATACAATAATACAAGAAATAATTAAAGAAAATTGTCCTGAAATATTAGAACAGGGGGAGGGGAGGATAGAAATATACAAAATCCATCAATCACCACATAAAAGAGATCCTATGAGGAAAACTCATAGGAATTTCATAGTCAAATTCTGAAATCCACAGCTCAAGGAAAAAAATAACAAGAGATCAAGATGTAAACAATTTGAATGTGGTGGTGCCACAATTAGAATTACACAAGACCTAACAGCAGTAACAATAAAGGACTATAGGTATTGTAATACAACATATTGAAGAGCAAAAGAATTGGGATTCTGAGGAAAAAATATTATACCCTGAAAAGTTAACTATTGTCCTGAATGGAAAAAAAAATAGGCATTTGATAAGCTCTCAGACTTTCAAGACTTTGTTTTAAAAAATCCTGAAATTAATAGACAATTTGACATACAAGACCCAATAAAAATATAAGGTACATAACTAAGACTAATTATAAGGGATCCATACAGACATACTGCTTACTTTTTATATATGTAAAATGCATGTCTATTTATTAATAATTGGGTAGTTCACAAGAAAGATTGGGGTAAACCTGAGTATGATATGAATTTTAAAAGTATAACCATTTAGGAACAGCTTAAAAGAATAATTATTTTAGGGGTAGAGACAAGATGGCAGCATAAAAGCAGGAAAACTCTGTGGGACACCCCCATAACCACCTCAAATACTAACAAAATATGACTAAACAAATTTTAGAGCTACAGAACCCACGAAGTGACAGAAACAAATCTCCTGCTGAGGACAGACCAGCATGGGGACAGAAGGGGTCAATCACAGCATCCTGGGAGCAGAGTCCAGCCCTGCCTGAAGCTGCAGTTTTAGCCCCAGGACAGCCCTAACCAGCCCCTGCTGGAGCATATGGAAGAGTAGATCAACAGCAACTGTGGCAGTTTCCAGAATTATCAATCCCAAAATGCCAAAGACAAAGTGAAAGGTCAGAGAAACTTGGCTAATTTGGGGGAAAGGAGGACATCCTGCCCACTGCCCTCAGGACAAGAAAGCAGCAAAAGGGGCCCCTGCAGCTGCCTCCACGTGGCTGCTTTGGAGCTCCCAGCCTGCAGATCATATGGGGGCCAAGCAATGATTCAGAGGCTAAGCATTCTTGCCTTAACCTGTCTGGATTGGGATTGCAGTTTTGGGTGGTGGTCCTGAGGTATGTAACCAGTGGGCCAAAGCTCATAGGGGCTCACTAGTGGTGCCCTCCTAACAGCTCTGCAGCTATGAAAACCCCAGCAATTTGGGACAAAGATTTCCTTTCTGGAAGCAGAGTTCTACTGTGGCAAAGAGCACAAAAGTCAAACAATTAACTGGCAACATGAGCAAGCAAAGGAAGCAAAGCAAGCACATCCATCCAACATTAGATTCCTTTTCTCAGGACAAAAAAGATCAAAGCATGGAGTGGGAAGAAGACAACACAGTCAGAACTTCTGCACCAAAGGCTTCAAAGAAAAATGTAAACTTGTTACAGGCCATGGAGGAGTCCAAGAAGGATTTTGAAAATCAAGTAAGAGAAGTGGAGGAAAAATTGGGAAGAGAAATGAGAATGATGCAAGAAAATCATGAAAAGAGAGTTAACAACCTGACTGAAGAAAATAACACTTTAAAAAAGAATAACTCAAATGGGAAAAGAGGCCCAAAAAGCCAATGAGGAGAAGGATGCCTTAAAAATCTCAATTCACCAGATGGAAAAAGAATTTCAAAAGCTCACTGAAGAGAATAATTCCTTCAAAATTGGATTAGAGCAAATGGAAGCTAATTACTTTATGAAAAATCAAGATAAAATTAAACAGATCCAAACAGATGAAAAATGGAAGGCAATGTGAAATATCTCATTGGAAAAAAACAACTGACCTGGAAAATAGATCCAGGAGAGACAATTTAAAAATTATTGGACTACCTGAAAGCCATGAATAAAAAAGAATCTAGAAAGAATCCTTCAACAAATTTTCTGGGAAAATTACCCTGATATTTTAGAACCAGAGGGCAAAATAGAAATTAAGAGAATTCACTGATCACCTCTTCAAAATGATCCCAAAAAGAAAACTCCTAGGAATTTTATAGCCAGGTTCTAGAGTTCCCAGATGAAGGAGAAGATATTACAAGCAGCCAAGAAGAAACAATTTGAATATTGTGGAAAAACAATCAGGATAACACAGAATCTAACAGATTCTACATTAAGGAATTGAAGGGCCTGGAATATGATATTCCAGAGATCAAAGGAGCTAGGATTAAAACCAAGAATCACCTACCCAGCAACTGAGCACAATGTTTCAGGGGAAAATACGGTCATTCAATGAGGTGGAAGACTTTCAAGCATTTTTGATGAAAAAATGGAACTGAATAGAAAATCTGACATTCAAATGCAAGAAGCATGAGAGGGTAAATAGGGAAAAGAAATCGTAAGAAACTAATCAAAGTTGAACTATTTACATGCCTCCATGGAAAAATGATAATTGTAACTTATGAATCTTTTCTCAGTATGAGGATAGTTTAAAGGAATATTATGTGTATGTGTGTGTGTGTATGTGTGTATTTAGGAGGGTATATATGCATATAAGTACATAAGTGAATGTGTGTCTATGTGTGTATATATGTGTACAGGTATACATAGAAAGAAGGCACAGGATCAATTGAATAGGAAGGGATGATGTTTAAAAGGTGAAATTGAGAGGTGAGGCAGGAATATAAGGAGGACACAGGGAGAGACTGAATGGGGTTTATCATTTCATATAGAAGAGGCAAGGAGAAACTCTTACAATGGAGGGGAAGAACAAGAAGGCAAAGGGGAATGGGTCAACCTTATTCTCATTGAATTTGGCTTAGGGAGGGAATGACGTACACTCTAAATTGGGTATCTTGCCCAACAGTAGAGTAGGGCAGATAATAATGAGAGGGGGGGATAATGCAGTGGAGGGCAGGTTGGAGGGGAGGTTAGTTATAAGCACACACTTTTGTAAAGGGACAGGGACAAAGTAAAGTATAGAACAAGTCTAGGGTGGGATAGGAAGGAGGGAAATATAGTCAGCCTTTCACAATATATCCACTATGGAAATGTTTTGCATAGCTACATTTGTACAACCTATACTGAATGGCTTATCTTGCCAGTGAGAGTGGTTGAAGAAGGAGGAAGGAAAAGAATCTTGAATTTAAAGTTTTAAAATCAAATGTTTAAAATAAATAAATGAATAACATATAATTTTTTTACATGCAATTGGGAAATAAGATACACAGGCACTGGGGCATAGAGATCCATCTTGCTCTACTGGAAAGTCAAACGGGTGATGGGGGAGGATATAAGACAGAGCAAATTTGGGGAGAGGGTGTACAGTGGGATCACTGTTTTGAGGTGGTGAGTAGGGGAAAGAGGGGAAAAAATTGTAACTCAAAATCTTGTGGAAATGAATGATGCAAACTAAAAATAAACATGAAAGTTAATTTTTAAAAAGACCAATTATTTTATACAAAAGAGGATGAATTGATACAGAAGAATTAGATGGAGGAGGAAGGCTAGTAGTTCTGGTAATCTGCTTTCATCAGGAATGGTTTAAGAGGGAACAATACATATATATTTAGAGGACTATAAAAGTCTTCTAAATTCAGAAGAAATAAAATGGTGGAATTATAGGGAGAGGGCAGAGAACAAAGGAGGGATATTTAGAGGGGAGGGTCAGAGAAGAGGTAACTAGGGTTATATATTATTGTTTAGATTTATGGGAATGGGAGGATAGGGAAGGGATCCTTGGAAGGAGGGAGGCAAGTCATAGGAGAGCAAGGTAGTGGATAAAAGCAAAGTAGAGGAGGCATGAGGGAGAGGAAACAAAAGATAAGTACATACATAAAAACAAAAATCAGGAGTAGAATAGGTTTGGAAAAGTATACGTCTATAAATGTATATGTGTATGTATATAGGAATAGCTATAGAGAAACATATCTAAACTTTATGGTAGCCTTCTTGGAGGGGGGTCATGGATATATTTATAGCTATAGATACACATATTAAATTTTATTGTGGCCTTTGGGCAGGGGTGAGTTTGGGGGAAGGCAAAAAAAAAGAACAAAGCAAAAAGTGCACAGTAGAAAACAAAAGAAAACTCACAAGGAAGCAAAGAAAACATGGATGATACTCAAAGCAAGAAGTATTATTATCATATAGGCTTTTTTGAAATGAAAATTTATTATTACATATTTGGAATCCTCTCATGTTCTGCTATGCACATGGCATGCTTTTTTTCTTTATAACTTTGTATTTAAGTTACAATGTTTAAATTCATGTTTTTTTCTTTTCTCTATTCTGTATTTGTGTTCTAGCATTTGAGTCTAAAATAAAATTTTGAAAAACAAAACAAAAAAAACATAAAATAAAAAGTCAAAGCTGGGAAAATGAGAAAATAAGAACAACAACAACAAAGAACTTGACCATAGACAGGTACCACAGTGACAGAGAAGATCAAGACACAAACTCAGAAGAAGACAAAGAAGTCAAAAGAGTAATAAATGTGAAGCCTCAAACGAAAAATGTGAAATTGACACAAGTTCAACAAAAATCCTAGAATACCTAAAAATGATTTTCACAATTAAATAAGAGTGGTACAGAAAAAATTGGGAAAAGAAATGAGAGTGAGGCAAGAAAATTATTAAAAGATTATTAAAAGCTTGATTTTAAAAAAGACACAAAATATTCTGAAGAAAATAAAACCATGGGGTTGGCTAGGTGGTGGAGTCAGGAGGACATGATTTCTAATCTGGCATCAGACACTTAACACAAAAACTAGTGGTGCTACCTTGGGCAAGTCACTTAACCCCAACTGTCCAACTTCCCCCCCTCCAAGAAAAGCAAAGCAAAGCAAAGAAAATCAGAGAAAAGAAAGGAAAAGGAAAAAAAGAAAAGGAAAGAAAAGAAAAGAAAAAAGAAAAGAAAAGAGAAAAAAGAAAAGAAAAGAAAACACCTTAAAAAACAGAAGTGGCCAAATGCAAAAAGAACAAAGATTCACTGATGAAAATATCACCTTAAAAATAGGTATTGGCCAGATGGAAAAGAAAGTACAAAAGCTCATTGAAGAAAATAATTCCTGCCTGAAAAATCAGAATTGGGCAAGTGCAAGCTAATGACACCATAAGATACCAAGAAACAATAAAAACCAAGTCAAAAGAAAGAAAAATTAGAAGAAAATGTGAAGTATCTCCTTAGAAAAATAAGTGACTTAGAAAATAGACTGAATAGAGAAAATTGTTGGACTGCTTGAAAGCCATGTTCAAAGAAAGAGCACTAGAATATTATATTCTGGAAGGTAAAAGGATCTAGAAATGCAATCAAGAATAACTTAAATAAAACTGTCTATAATCCCTCTGAGGAAAAATGTTATTTGTCATTTGTTCTTGAAGAGAACCATGACATCAGGAAGGTGATGCCATGACATGAAAGTGAATTGAACTTAAAAGAGGGAGGAATATGCAAAGTCACCAGCCTCACTTTCTCCTTCAGAGTCATCTGGATCCAGTGGCAAGATATGGAACAGGATGAATGGAAATGCTCCTGGATGCAGTGGGAGACCTTGATCTTTGTAAGCTAAGATCTTTAGCATGTCTCAGTTTGACTGAGGCAATGCCCATTCAATGATTAAGGCTAGGTAAGAAATGAGGCAAGGGATGGACAATTCACTTCGTCAAAACAAAATAAATCTGGGAAGGGAAGACCATGAGGGTTTCTGCTCAAAACCAGAAACAATTGCTATTTACCTTCACTCAGAGTAAATCAAGGTCCAAACAATGACTAAGCAGGGTTAGGGCTTGGCCTGGAGCCTATTGTTGGCCAGTCAATAACAGCCAGAATAATTTGGGTTCAAGACTTGGTCCTAAAGAAAAAAATGCTTCAGAGATCAAAATTCATATTTGCTAGTTCCCTTTGGGCACAGTAACCTATGTGGAAAGAGGAATGGAAGGAAGAGAGGGAGAGAGAAAGGGAGAGAAAAAGGGAGGAAGGAAGGGAGGAAGGAAGGAAGGAAGGAAGGAAGGAAGGAAGGAAGGAAGGAAGGAAGGAAGGAAGGAAGGAAGGTAGGAAGGAAGGAAGGAAGGAAGGAAGGAAGGAAGGAAGGAAGAAAAGAAGGAAAGCCAGTTCCATTAGGGTCCCCATTGAGACAGGTACTTTTCTACCCACAGAGGTAATTGTTTGTCCTTTGTTCTAGAAGAGGATGAAGGAGATGATACCACATGGGATAAAATGGATACTTAGTGAAATAGAGGACTTTCAAATATTCCTAATGAAAACACTATGGCTGAATAGGAAATTGACTTTCAAATACAAGATTCCAAAGCCTAAAAAAGTAAACATGAGAGAAATCATAAAGGACTCAGTAAGGTTAAACATTCCTATATGGAATGATGATATGTATAACTCTTAAGTACCTTATCATTTTTAGGGCAGCAATAAGGATTCTACATAGAGGGATCAAGAGGGAATCAATCAGACTGGGATGATCTAAAAAAATCACATGTATGAGAAAGAGGGATGTCCTGGAAGAAAGGGAAGAGAAAGGAAAAATGAGAAAAAAATATCTCACGTAAAAGAGGTACACAAAGAAGAGCTTTTGTAGTGGAGGTGAACATGGAGTATTAGTAGTGGGTAATTTTGAACTACATTTTTATTGGAATTGGTTGAAAGAGGGAAAAATATACCTACACATTGAAAACATTCAATATCTTACCCAACAGAGAGGGAGCAGAAGGGGATAAGGGACAGGTAAGAAGAGTGAGAAAAGGGAGTACAACTTAAAAGAGGCAATGGTCAGAAGCAAAACAGACTTTTGAGGAGGGACAGAGTAAAAAAGGAAAGAGCATTAGCAATACCTAATCTTAAACTGCATTATAAAGAGGCAAATGTCAAAACTATTTGGTACTGGCTAAGAAATAAAAAGAATAGTCAAGAGATAGAGAGTTGTGTAAATTGTAAAATAGATAATTTTGATTTTATAAACTTTTTAAAGTTTTTGTACAAATAAAACAAATATAGCCAAGATTAAGAAAAGATAATATGTGTTTCAGAACTGTGCGTCCACTTTAACAAAACCTGATCATATATTAGAGCAAAAAGGCTCACAAACAAATTCAGAAAAGTAGAAATATTAAACGTACCCTTTTCAGGCCATAATGTAATAAAATTACACTCAATGAAGTTCCTTAAAAATACAGATTAAAATTAATTGGAAATTAAATAATGGAACCCTAAAGAATGAGTGGGTGAAAGAACAAATCATAGTAACAATCAATAATTTCGTTATAGATAATAACAATAATGAGACAACATACCAAAGTTTGTGGAATACAGCCAAAGCTGCTCATAGGGGAACATTTATATCTCTATAAATATATAAACAAAATAGAGAAAATAGATAAAATAATTAGGCACACAACTTTAAAAAAAACAGAAAAAGAACAATTTTTTCTGTTAAAAACCCAAGATAAAAATATGGAAAATCAAAGGGAAGATTAATAAAAGGAGAAGTAAAAACTCTGCTGAACTAATAAATAAAACTAGGAGATGAATTTATGTAAAAGAAACAATAAAATAAAGAAGTCATTGGTTAATTTGATTTAAAAAAAACCAAAGAAAACCAAATTACCATAATTGAAAAGAAAAAGTTGAATACACTACATACACAGATAAAATTAATGTAATTAATATGAGTTACTTTGCCCAATTATATACCAATAAAACTGAGAAGTGAAAAAATTTTTATAAAAAATTTCAAATTGCCTGCATTGACAGAAGAAGAAATAGAACACTTAAATTCTCCTGTTTTAGAAAAAGTGATTTTTTTTTCTAAAAATACAAATACTATTGAAAAAGTAATAAAAGCTATCTAACAAAAAACTCCTGGGACCAGGTACATTTGCAAGCAATTCTGCCAAACATTTAAAAATTCCAATGCTTTATAAACTACTTGAAAAAATAATTAAGGGAGTCCAACCAAATTCCTTCTATGACACAAATATATTTTAATGCCTAAACCAGGGAGAGTAAAAACATGGAAAGAACACTATTAAGTCAATTTTGCTAATAAATATTGATATGAGCATTTTAAAATAGAATGCAGGCAAGAAGATTACAGCAACATATTTACAAAAATCATATGTCAGGTGAGAATGCAGAGATGGTTTGATATTAGAAAAACTGTGAGCATAATTGATTGTATCAATAACAAAAACAACAAAAATCATATGATTATATAAAAAGATGTAGAAAAAAGTTATCAACAAAATACACCATTCCTTTTTAATAATGCTAGAAAATTAACAGTCAGTTAAATAGGAGACTTTCAAGCATTCTTGATGAAAAGACCATATCTGAAAAGAAAATTTTACTTTCAAATGCAAGACTTAAGAGAAACATAAAAAGATAAACAGGAAAAAGAAATCAAGATGTATTTAATGCTGTTAAACTGTTTACATTCCTACATGGGGAGGTAATACCTGCAACTCATAAGAACTTTCTCCTTATTAGGGCAGTTAGAAGGAGTACATATAGACAGAGGGCACATGTGTGAGTTGAATATGATGGAATGAGATCTAAGAAAAATGAAAACTAAGGGGTGAGAAAGAGGAATGTACTGTAAGAAAGAGAAAGGGAGAGATAAAGTGAGGTAAATTGTCTCACATAAAAGAGCAAGAAAAAGCTTTTAGAGTTGACAGGAACCTGGGAGAGGTGACATTGAACATTTTAACTTTACTCTCATCAGAATTGACTCAAAAGGGGAATATCAGACAGTCTCAATTGGGTATATAAATCTATCGTACCTTACAAGAAAATAGGAGGGGGGAAGGATAAAAAAAAGGTGGGTGGGGGGAAATAGAAGAGAGGCAGATTGAGGGAGGCAGTAGTCACAAGCAAAACTGTTTTGAGGAGGGACAGCATGAAAGGAAAGAATAGGATAAACTGTGGGGAAATAGGATGGAGGGAAATACAATTAGCAATCAAAACTGTGAAAAAAAATTGAAGCATTTCTTTCATAAAGGTTTCATTTTTCAAATATATAGAGAGCTGAGTCAAATTTATAAAAATAAGAGCCATTTACCAAATGATAAATAATCAAGAGATATGAACAATTTTCAGATAAAGTAATCAAAGCTATTAATTTAGAGCAAAAAATGCTCTAAATCACTATTAACTATAGAAATGCAAATTAAAACAGTTCTGAGGTACTATCTCACACCTACTAGATTGGCTAACAGGAGAGAAAAGGACAATGACAGATATTAGAGGGGATGTGAGAAAATGGAGACATTGTTGGTGGAGTTGTCAATGGATTCAGCCATTCTGTAATGCAATGTAAAACTATGCTCAAAGGACTATAAAACCTCACATCTTCTTTGATCTAGCAATACCACTACTAGGTATGTATCTCAAAAGAGATAAAACACCAAAAAAGAAAAGGAACTACATATACAATGATATTTATAGCAGCTCTTTTGTGGTGGCAAAGAATTGGAAATGGAGGGGATGCCTATCAATTGGGAATGGCTAAACAAGTTGTGGCATAGGATTTTGATGGAATACTATGGTGATATAAGAAATGATGAGCAGGATGCTCTCAGAAAAACCTGGAAAGATTTATGTGAACTGATGAAAAATGAATATCATACACAGTAAGAACAATACTATAAGATGGTGAGCTGTGAATAACTTAACTATTCTGAACAATATAATGATATAAGACATTTCTTAGGAATTATGATGAAAAATGCTACCCATTCCCAGAAAAAGAACTGATGGAATCTGAACATAGATCAAAGCATCTTTTTTTTTCAACTTTCTTTTCCTTGGGGATTTCTGAGGGGTGTCTGTGTTTTCTTTTACAGCATGACTAATAGGGAAATATGTTTTGTGTGACTACACATGTATAACCTATATCAAATTTCTTGCCTTCTTGATGAAGGGATTGTGAAAGAATTTGGAACTCAAATTTTAAAAAAAATGAATGTTTAAAACTGTTTTTAGAGGAAAGATAATTGAGGAAAGATAAAATGCTAAATAAATAATTTTAAAATGCTAGAAATCATAGGAATCAATGGAGTTTTTTCTTAAAATAATAAGTAGTATTTATCTGAAACCAATAGCAAGCATTATCTGTAATAAGTATTAACTAGGAATAATAGATCTCAAACATTAGAGATGAAGCAAGGATGTCCATTATCACCACTACTATTCAATTGTTTTAGAACTGCTAACTCTAACAATAAGACAAGAAAAATAAATTGTAATGATAAAAACAGGCAATGAGGAAACAGAGCTATCACTCTTTACAGATGATATGATAGTTTATTTAATGGAGACCAGAGAATCAAATAAAAAAAACTAGTTGAAATAATAACTTTAGGAAAGCTACAGAATATAAAGTAAACCCATAGTAATTATCATCATTTGTATATACTAGCAACAAAACCCAGCAGGAAGTGATAGAAAAACTCTGTTTAAAATAACTTCAGACACTATGAAATGCTTGGAAGTCTACCTGCCAAGACAAAACCAGGGACAAAATTTAAAGCAAAACAAAACACTTTTTGAAAAATTTAAGACATGGAATGGAAAATGGAAAAATTATTCATTGCTCATGGGTAAGTCAAATCAATATAATAAAAATGTCAATTTTCCCTAAATTAATTTGCTTTTTCAGTCTAAGCCAATCAACCTCCCAAATACTTATTTTATACAGCTAGAAAAAATAATAATTACATTTATCTGGATAAACAAATGGTCAAGAGGATCAAGAGAAGCCATTTAAAAAGTGTGAAAGAAAGTGGACTAGCAGTATCAGATTTCAATCTGTATTACAAAGCAGTAATCAAGGAAACCACCTGGCACAGGTTAAGAAATAGAATGGCAGATCAGTGAGCTACGTTTGGTATATAATGACCATAATAATCCAGTGTTAAAAACTCAAAAAGTGGGCAGAGCCAAGATGGCGGCGTAGAAGCAGCAAAGTACCACAGCTCCCACACAAACACGCTAAAAAACTCATGAAATGGGACTATAAACAGATTTTCAAGCTCCAAAACTCTCCAAAAGACAGAAAGCACATCTGTTGCTACAAGCAGCTCAGCAGGTGGGGCTCTTCTCAGCAGTCTGGGAACCCCAGCCGAAACCGGACAGACTCAGGCCCTGGGGCATCAGGCGGGGAGCCACGTCTATAGGAGAGCAGATTGGCTGCACTGGAGGCACAGTTACCACATTTATCAGGCCAGAAGACAAAAAGGCTAAGAGAAAGGTCAGTGCATTTTGCTAACTGGGGAGGAGAAGAGCAGGTCCGGCCAAACTGCTCCCAGGGTAAGGAAGAATCGGGAGGCAGCTGTAGCAGCAGGAATGGAGCAGCAGTGGCTTCCACTGGGCTGCTTCAGAGCCCTCGGCCTGCAGATAGCAGGGGGCCTGACACGATCTATCGGGGCCAAGGACTCTTGCATTGAGTGGCCTGGATATGGATCGTGGTCTTGAGTGGTGGTCCTGGGGTGCACTTTCAGTGAGCC
>CM053600.1:2849352-2887683 GCA_028646575.1 Pseudocheirus occidentalis
AACTCTAAACTGAGTATCTTGCCACATAGGAGAATAGGGGGGGAGGAAAATGAGAGGGGGGTGATGGAGGGAAGAGTGGGGTGGGGGGAGGGATGCGGGAAGCATTCATCTCAGTAAAGGGACAGGGACATGGTAGAGAACAAAACAGGGGGGGTGCAGGATAGGAAGGAGGGACATACAATTAGCCTCTCACAATTTGCATACCATGAAGATGTCCTGTGTAATTATACAGGTACAGCCTGTATTGAATTTCTGCTCCTCCCAGTGGGAGTGGGTGACAGGGGAGGAATTGCAAGAATCCAGTATTTAAAGGTATACGATCAAATGCAACTAGGAAATAATATGTACAGGGACGGGGGCAGGGAGCTCCTCCCTGCCCTGCTAGAAAGCTAGAGGGGTGTTGGAGGAGGGTATAAAAGGGAACAGATTGTGGGAGGGGTCTTACATTGGGATCAATATTCTGGGCTGGGGGGTAGGGGCAAAAAGGGGAGGAAATTTGTCACTCAAAACCTTGTGGAAATGAATGATGTAACCAAGAAAATAAATTAAAATTAAAATTAAAAAAAAAACTCAAAAAGTCCAAGTTTGGGGAGGAAGAACTCAGCATTTGCAAAACTGCTGGAAAAAACTGGTGGCTACTTTGGCAGAAGCTAGACATGGACTAGTGTGCCAAGACAAGGTCAAAAAGTCATAAAGGGTGATATCATAAGACAATTAAAGGGGCATGGAAATAAATTTTCCCTGTTAGATCTATTTTTTTAATGTATTTGTGACCAAAAGAAAGAGAGAAGACTACAGGAAACAAAATGGATAATTTTGTTACATGAAATTTAAAAGGTTTTCCACAAACAAAACCAATGTATAAAAAATTATAAGAAAAGACTGCATTTTTTTCAAATATATAAGGAATGGAGTCAAATTTACAAAAATAAGAGTAATTTCTCTGACATCAACAGAGATATTAGGAAAGGAAGGGTGTTTCAAGGGAAAGATAATGAATTCATATTTAAACATAGGTTTAAGATGAATCGTGAATATTCAGTTTAAGATGTTCACTGGAAGTTAGAGATGTAAAACTGAAGGTTAGACTTGGATAAATAAATCTCAGAATCATTGGCAAAAATGTGATCATTGAATCCGTGGGAGCTTATGGAATCACAAAACAGAATAGAAAAAGAAGAGAACTCAACACTGAAGACTGAATAAACTCCCACAAGTATTGGGTGTGACTTGGGTGAAGATCGAGCAAAAAGAAAAAAAAAGATGGAGAGAGAAAAGTCAGATAGGTAGGAAAAGAGCAGTGACATAAAAACTCAAGAGAAGAGAATATCAAGAAGATAGCAATCAATTTTGTTAAAGGTTGAAAAGAAGTGAGATGCATGAGTATTCAGAAAAGGATATTATATTTGGCAGGGAAGAAATTATTGATATTTTGGAGAAAGCAGTTTCTTTTTTTGTTTAATATTTTATTTCCCCCAGTTACATGTAAAAACAACTTTTTACATTTGTTTTTAAAATTTTGAGCTCCAAATTTTCTCCCTTCTTCCCCCTCCCCCACCTCATCATTGAAATGGTTACATATGTGTAGTCGTGCAAAACATTTCCATAATAGTCATGTCGTGAAGGAAAAGACAGACTAAAAAAAAAAAAACAAAAGCTTCAATAAAAATAAAGAAAGCTAAGAAAAGTGTGCTTCAATCTGTATTCAGGCACTATCAGTTCTTTCTCTGTGCATAGATAGCATTTTTCATCACAAGTCCTTTGGAGGTAGCTTGTGTCATTGTATTGCTGAGAAGAGCTAAGTCATTCACAGTTAAGAATCTTACAATATTGCTGTTGCTTTGTACACAGTACATTTCACTTTGTATTAGCCCATGCAAGTCTTTGCAGATTTTTCTGAGAGTATCCTGCTCATCATTTCTTATAGCACAATAGTAGCAGTAGTAGCAGGCTAAAGAGTATGCCAGATTTTATAACCCTTTGCACATAGTTCCAAATCGAGAGAGCAGTTTCAACTGAACAATGAAGCTTTCCAGCTTCATCACGAGTTTTCAGAGAGTTAAGAAGGTGAGAGAATGGAAGTAGAGAATAATATTGTGAATGACCTTCTCAAGGAGTTTAGCCATTACAGGGGGAGGAAAAATATGGAACCACAGTTAGGAGGGATAATATTGAGCAAGTAAGGATTTTTTTTTCCTTGAGGATGGGATAAACTTGGGTGTGTTAGTAGGCACTAGGAAGTAGATGAAGAGATTGAAGATAAATGATAAAATGAGAAACAAAGGGGTAGAAATCTCATACAAAAGATAAGATGGAACACTATCACATGCACCTAAGGTTGAAGGACCACCTCTTTGTGTGAACAGGTGAAGGAAGACACTGTAGCAGAAAGGATTTGAGTAATTCTCAGTAGAGGAGGAGGGAGAAAACTTCCAGCAAAAGACATGGTGTTTGGTGAAAAAGGAGGCAGCTAAGGGGCCCAGTTGATAGTGTTAGACCTGTAATTAGGAAGATGTCAGTTCAAAAACAGCCTCAGACACTTGCCACATGTGTGACTCCAGGTAATCCACTGCCTGTCTCAGTTTCCTCATTTGTAGATTTAGGATAATACTTACATCACAGGGTTTTTGTGAATAATGAATGTATGAATATGGAAAGTACTACATGTATGACCATGTGAAGTGTTGAGTTATTAACATGTAAAGTGCTTTGTAAATCTTCAACATTATATAAATGCTCATTACTATATTATTTTAATGACACATGTATATTTTTATATATGGATATTATATTTATAAATGTCAGTGCAATTTTGTAGTCCTGTGATAACACAATATAATATGAATATATATGAAATTATAAAAGATGATATGAAATAGTAAACTACATTTTCATAACATTGTGTTAGAAATAACCATCTTACCAAGAATTCATGAATTTAGAAAAAAAAAGATTTTTATTCCATGACATGACTTAACCTTTTACCCCCTGTGAAAAAGGGCCAAGTGCAAACACACTTTAAGATAGTTACAAAAGCCCTTTTAGAATTAATCCAGATTTGAATTTCCTGCCTTGAATCCCATTCATCAGCATTCCAGGTTCACTAAACCCCACCTCTTGATCACATTTTCTCCTTTCCACATTTTACTCCCCACCCCCCCATCTTCATTCACTTTATTCCTTAAGAAAGAAAATGTCAAATTAAAAAAATATCCTCTTAGTCTACTCTGCATTTGTCTGCATGGGATAGCATGAGAAAGATTTTTCCTCAATTGCCAAAGGAATTGACAAAAGTGTGAGTTTGAAGATTAGAACCCAGGATGTCAATGCTAAAAGTTCCATTATCTAAGACCTCTTCTGGGTTAATGGACCTCATCCTCATCCTTCCAGAATGAGACCTGACCCAGTTCTTTTGATGTACAGGAAAAGGCCTTCTCAGAACAAAGAACAGTAGTAGATATGCTGATTTTCAGATGTCTCTCACTCCCACTGCCCCCTACCAGCAGTTTTTTCTGTGACATTAACCACCAATATGACTTCAAATCATGTTTTCATATGATTTCTGTGGAAACAAAATTCCAATTGTACTTATACTGTATCACATATGCGAAATAATGACATCATATTGATGCTATTTTAGTTTTATGTGCAGTCCTAGGTATCATATTACATTACTTTTAAAATCATGTGTGTGTAAAACAAAATCTACTAGTGTAAGTATGGTGTTCAAATATGTATATCTATATGGATCGAATATAATGATAACATGGCATACTACATGAGGTACAAATATACACACTTAGATCTTGTAAAATAATGGGAGAAGGTATGTTAGGCCATAATTTTCTCATCTATTATATATAATGAAGTGATATAAAAGCAGTGGAGTATATCATATGCATCTTATGTATATAATTACATGTCATATTATACTGTAAGAGAATCTTAGAATCTTAGAGTTGAGAGGGACCTCAGTGCCCATCAAGTTTGGTGCACCCTTGAAAGAATACCCTGTATACCCAATAAATTGGTGCCCATTCAACAAAATACTCAACTACCAGCCTGGCCTCAAACACTTAACACAAAAGCTAGCCGTGCGACCTTGGGCAAGTCACTTAACCCCAACTGCCCTACAAAAATTTAAAAAAAAATACTCAACTACCTTCAGTTTTCAAGACAATGCCCTGAAACTCTAAAATGTAGAAAAGGTGTTGATCTACACTGGTAGAATGATTTTCCTCACATCTCCAAGATCCTTTAACCAATTAAATCATCAAGTGAAGTCATAATATAACATGTCATATGGGTAAGGACAAGCAGCAATTGGGGTTAGAAAAGTAAAAACTGACCAAACATCATAAAAGTTGTGCTCTCCCCCTTCCCTTGTCCTTACTTTAAATGTCATTTTTATCCATCATTTTCATCCTTTACCATTATTTATGTCTATTTGAGGCCCTCAAATTCCACTCTTCTCTTTCCCTCATGTAACCAAAGGGTTCTAGTTCTGCTTTGAAGTTTACAAAGTTACTCAGCATCTAGAAAGAACATTAATTTGATGCACACACATACACAAAACCCATTTCTCATAATACTCCATCTTACCTTCATTGAATATAAGGAAAAAAAAAGCCCTTGACTTTATCTTGGATTAAAAATCACTTGGAATTACTTTCGTCTCCAATTTTTTTTTTGGAGGGCAATTGGGGTTAAGAGATTTACCCAAGGTCACACAGCTAGCTTTTGTGTGTGTGTTTGTTAAGTGTCTGAGCTCATATTTGAACTCAGGTTCTCCTGACTCCAGTGCCCATGCTCTATCCACTGCACCACCTAGTCACCCCTCCCATTCTTGATAAAGCAATTAAAAAGGTTATCTGACTTTGAAGAAGGCATTTTCTTCATTCTTTAACATTCAACCAGTTGTTTACCTAAAAATTGGGGGGAATAATAAAGAGAAATAGTAAAAAGCTGATTCGATTTTGTCCTTTGACAGCTGTCAACATAAAATAAACAAGACTGCCAAAAGAGCAAATCCTAAGGTCTTTTAATCTAGGTAAGAAAATTACAGTACAGGGCACTAGTAGGACCAAGTAGAGGAGTCCACAAGTGTGGATGAAGAGAGCAGGGTTAAACACATTTCAATAGGGTGGGAGTCTCATGGGAGACACTGCCTCTGGAATCTGTCACAAAACAGTTGTTTTGCATAACAGCTGAAAGTGTGAGGAGAAGGGTGGATTGTGGCGGTGGGAGAGGTAGCTGGGAGGAGTGACAGTTGCTCAGAATGTAAAGGCTCCTTTCTTCACTTTTTTTTAAACTGGTTTTAACAATCCTCTTTTAACTGGTTTTGATCATCCTCAGGCAACTTATAGCTCTGGAATCTGGCAAGGTCAGCTCACAGTCAGCTGCATCCAACATGGTGAATAAAAGTGAACTAAGGCATTGACTTTTGGCTGAGATATCAGAAATGGTAATTAGAGGTATTGGTGATATTTAAGCAGCTGGGTAAGACTTAAGAGTTAGAAAGTCTAGGTTTCCAACCTTTTCTGACACTTAATAGCTATGTTACCATGACAAAAAAAAGGGTTTTGTTCTGAGATTTCTTTTAAGGAACAAAATAAATGGCCAAGCCTTTAACATAGAAGGACTTGCTGACATCAAGTTATAGAAAAATGTTGATGATAACTAATACACATTCTGTTTTGAACGTTCATATTTCTCACTATTTTATTAGACCAAAAAAATACTCAAATAAATGCATTATATAGGAAGCAGTCTGTATCACCTGGCTTTCCTCTTCTATCCTCGATATGACCAGGGACATAATTATAATTTTCCTCTAGAGAAGGCTTGGGATTCTGGTTCATTCAAAGAAAGCACAGAACAGTACACTTCCTTCTCCATTTCTTTAAGGTCACAAAGCTTTCTAGGCTCCAGGTACTGAGTAATGTATGGGCATTCAAAATGTCATTCTTGACAAATTGCTTTAAAATAAGCATTTCAAATATCTTTGAGTACCAAGAACAGCTATCTTTGATGAAACAGAAACTAGTTAAAGGAGGGAAAAGAGGCTCGAACATCTATTTTTGGCCATCGGTAACACAATAAGTGACTATAAATATTCTCCTATGATAATTTTTTTCTGTATAAATAATGAATTTTATGAAAAGTCCCTCT
The DNA here is from genome assembly GCA_028646575.1 of Pseudocheirus occidentalis. NCBI lineage: Eukaryota > Metazoa > Chordata > Mammalia > Diprotodontia > Pseudocheiridae > Pseudocheirus > Pseudocheirus occidentalis. The sequence continues at coordinate 2,855,524 of CM053600.1, forward strand.
TCTTTCTGCTGTTTCCTCCTATACCCTGTCAATGTCCTTTCTTTGCTATATTTCCATGACATTCCTTGTCACTGACATAGCCTTTTCCTAGAATCTGAGGAAACTGCTGGCCATTAGAGCCCTTTAGGCTTATCCTCTAGTGCTTTTGTGAGAAAATGAGCCCTTTTATGTCCTATTGCTTTAATTTTCTCTACTCCTCCCTAATTCTTCATTTTCTAGCAACCTTTAATGAATGAAATTTACTAGCCCAATGGAATTAGTAATTTCCTCTGGGAAAGAAAGATTTATCTCACCATTATGCTTTGAAATGGAAAATTTACTCATACATACACACACACACACACACACACACACACACACACACACACACACACACACACCCCACCACCACCACCACCACCGCCACTACCACCAGCACCACTACCACCACCACCACCCCCATTTATCAACTTTCTGCATTTTGACTATTCTACCTAACTGCCTTCATTTAGAACATGCTAATACAAAATGACAGGGCATGATGATCAAACAGACACCAATACTTAATGTTTATATATAAAATGAAACTGTTCATAATAACAATATGATCTCTCTAGTGGGTAGAGCTATGGAAAGTAATCATGCCCTTAGGGGATTAGTAAAACTAATCTGTATCTCATTCTCAATCAGACCCTAAGGAAGTGATTAGCCCAAGCTACCAGTTCTGTTCTTGTCTCAACAAATACTGTAGTACAGCAGTAATTGTATAGAGACCCTTTTTCAAAACAGCCAAGTAAGTTAGGGTTGCAGTCATTTTTAAGATAACATAAGGCCAAAATGGATAGGTGCAAATATTAATTAACCTTTCTATCTAAGGAAATCTAGAGAGGCACATTTCCAAAGGAGAATGATTTCCCTCTCTCCTTTAATGTGGTAGTCTTTCTTAGTAGCACATGCTCAGCTTCAGGCTCTTTGTGTCAAAATACACCAACTGAAAATGGAGGATCAGAAGAGCTGCAGGCTTTCTTCTTGTTCTCCCCGACATTTCAAATCTGTATTTTCCTGATTAACACGGTATGATGGAGCACAAGCTTTATTTTCTTTTTTGATACCTAAATCTGGGAGCAAGTACAATCTGTCACCAAAAAAAAAAAAGTGGAGTAGAAGGAGAATGTGGCAAAATAGGAGATAATTAAACATTACATACATGTATATATATGCATATACACATACATGTGTCATGTGTGTATGTGTATGCATGAACATCAGAGATTGCATAAACTTGCCTTTTACATTTACTGTAGGGGTGGGGAGGGGGCATTTAAGACAATTCCTCAAAATGAAAAAAATGCAAATATTTGGAATCCATGAGAGTTATAAATTAAAGGAATTTTGTCTCACTAATCCATTTAGAATTGTATTAATTGATGCTGTGGTTGTTTACTTTTTTTTAATAACATAGATGATAAGATTCCCTGTGGTAAGAAAAGAAAAAAGTTTTTCCACCTGCTCAATTTGGGAATGTTTTGGTAGGATGGGAGTTTTTTCTTTGTTTGAAGCACACTGGTTATTTTCCAGTTGCTTTATAAGAATTTAGCCAATAGTGTAGAATCTGCTTTGCCTGTTACAAGCGCTGCACTTGTTCCATGAATGGACAGTATAATTCAGAAAGAAAAAGAAACATAAACAATACATTTTGTTTCATTCTTTTATGGTGATGACTCAATCTCTTATGATTTGGAAGAGTAAAATTTGCATACTTATTGCAATAAAAGATTTAGGAAACTGAACTGTTCCCAGATAGAATCATCAGAAAATCTTATGAACTGACAGTGCTCAAGGGAAAATGGTGTCAAGAAAGCTAGTTTAGCTTTATAGAATGACAGGTTGCTATCTCTAACAAGTGACCAGAGAATTGTACTAGGAATCAAGATCCTTAATAAGCTTTCTCCAGAGAAAACTCTTTCTCCTTTCAGTCACTAACCTACCTCATATTGTTCAAAGCTTAGAAGATGATCTATTTAGTTCTCTTTAAAGTATTAAAATATTTCAGAAAATGGGGTGGAATGTGTAGAGGAGGTAAATGAACATGAGTACTGTGAGTTTGAGGAAAATATCTTACCAGAAAATAAGTAACCTCAAATTCTGTTGCATTCCTCTCCTTGAAGACAGCAATAAAACCATTCTGACTGATTCTATTTGGAAGGTTGCTTCCACCACCTTAGAAACTGACATATTGCTGACACAGGGTGATCTGATAAGACTAACCACCAAGAAATGCATTTTCCCACTATAATAACTTTGACCTTTGGAAAATCCTATGACATGAAATCTTGCACATTTCCCTCATTTCTATTCTGTTCACAATGCCTTAACTCTGTACTTACTCTAAGCAAGCCTAAAATATATATATATACCAATTCTGTATGCTAAGAAGCTTAAAGTACTACCAGGAAGCAGTCTTCCTTAGTGCACTAACATATTTATTTTCCTTTCAGACTAGTTGTTCACTTTTTTACATACACACCGCACCTCACACCAACCCTCTTCAGTCTTGAACACCTCCTGTTGAGTAAGATTCTCCCTGGGCTATGACGGAATCTAAGCTTAGAAATTCCCACAACAAATGTAAGAAGCACATTTCCATAAATCACAAAATATTAGGAGCTGAGTCATTATCTAACGTTCTCATTTTGTAGACAAGAAAATTGAGGTCCACAAATTTTAAGTGAATTAATCAAAATCACAAAGTTAATAGGTAGCAAATTTAGACATAAAGAGCTCAGTTTCCACCTGAACTAGTTCTATTTTCAGTATGTTCTTTTCAGTTCCTTAGTAGTCAACTCATTTATTAACAGAGATGTTTCTGATTCATACTACCAAAGGAGTGTCCTGACTTGGAATTCCCTATCCTAATAACACTGCAGGCCTGATAAAAATACTAATAAGTAAAGCTGTGAAGAGATTTAATGTTTGCCAAGCACTTTTCTCATTACATGAATGGAAGGGCGATAATGCAAGTGTTATCATCCACAAAGAGATATAGCCAAAAAGAGTGGGAGTTGTAAAAGTCAATATTCTCCTTTCTTACTCAGGGTCACCATAATATCTTTATTTTTATTTCTTCTCTCATTTTTTCTATCCTCATATATCTTGGTCTACCTTATACTAGTTGTGCAACCATAGGCAAACAAGTACACTTCTCTGGGCCTATTTCTTCACCTGCAAAACAGGGCTTATAATACCTGAACTATCTATCACCAGAAGATATTAGAAGTCAAAAATATGTACAGATCTATTTATGATTTAATGAAAACAGGATTTGAATCTGGCCCTTAAGAAAGATAAAATGGCCCCCAATCATCAACTCTCCCCAAGAGACCTATTGATTTCTGATTCTTCCTGTACAACCTATGAACATTTCAAGGTCCACCTCATTAAAAGAAAATTGTTAAAATACTGATCCTGCATCCTCTCAAGTCTGGGGTTCTTTCTTGAATAGCCAAACTCCTAAAAAAAAAAAAAACACCTGCAATCATTGTTTATAAATCCTCATTTCCTACTCATTTGATCAAATTCTTCCACCCTGTCTTCCATTCAACAAACAATTGACTGAAAGTACTTCCTCTGCTATAAGTAATAGTCTCTTAATGTCTAAATCGAATGATCTAAATCTCAGTCCAGATTGCTGATCTCTTGTCAGTTCTAGGCACTGTCTACTTCTTGAATTTTCTCTTACCCTCCTCACTTATCCAGACATTTGTTGAAGTTCTCTCTCTGACAAGAAGAGAGCTGCTAGCAACTTCTTTACCTGTCTAAGTAAGTCTCTCTTCTCTTAAAAGTTAGGACATCTGACAAAGGAAAATTTTAATTTGTATGCTTTTCTCATTAACAGGAAGCTGATTGTTAGAATGGAAATGATTGGAACCTTGGAGGGAAATAACCACTCCATACTATATTTTGTAATAGAAAAAGAGAGAAATTCTTGGCATGGTTAAACATTCACCTTAGATTTAGCAAGTAGAGTTCAGAAAGTTCAACACTTATGTTGCCTAAACCCAAACTGAGGCCTGGAGCCTGGAAAGTTCAGGAAGCCAAAGAACCAACTATGGCTATATCAGATCCCATAGGGCCTAAAAGATTTTGCAGCTCTCTGACTTAAGCCGTGGGTGTTACATAAAACAGGCCAGGACCACATGTGGTCAACTCAGTCTTTCCAAAATGCACAGAGCATGACCCTAACACAATAACCCAATCTGGAATGTAAGACTGGAAGAATGAATATAGACACAAAAAAGATTCTCAGTTATTGTTGCAGTGATGTCCTAGACAAAAACATAGAAGAAGAGAATAATATCAAAATATTTAATGCAAAGTCTTTAAGGGAAAAAAACACAATTTAGTCAAAAGGTCAATCAGAATTAAGAGAAGAAATGAAGGAAGAGTTTAAAAATATTTTATAAAAAAAATTAGAGCACTCTGGGAAAAAAAAAGTTGAAAAAGAAATAACAGTTTTGGAGGAATGACTTAGAACAGGCTTTCACAACCTATAACCAACCAAAGGGCTTCAGGTAGCCTGCAATTAAACCTCCTCTACATTTTTCATGGGCCACCCAATATTTTTTTGGTGGGCTGGAGGCTGTGCAGGTCTGACTTAGAAAGAAAATTAGCACCTTAGTTGTGCCCACAAGAGGAACAAAATACTACCTACATCATAGGGTACTTGAAAATTAGAATGGAGCAAGCAGAAGCTCATTACTAAGGAAGAAATGTTGAAACAAAATCAAAAGATTGAGATAATGGAAGAAAACAGCACATATCTCATTATATATATATATATATATACCATGAAAACAGACCAAGGAAAGAAAAATTAAGAGTCATTTAACTACCTGAAAGCCATGATCAACAAAAGAGCCCAGACATGATACTTCAAGAAATAAGGAAAGAAAACTGCCCAGAGATATTAGAAAAATAGTTCTCCTACACAACACACAAAAATGAAAACTTCTAGGAATATCAGCAAAATCTAGAGCTTCCAAGTCAAAAATAAAAATACTGTAAATAACAGAGAGTTTGTGTCCTGAGGAGCCACACTCGAGATCACACAAGATGTCACAGCTACCATTTGATAAGGATCAAAGAAGGAATGTATTTGAAAGGGAAAAGATGTAGAATTACAACCCCAAATAAATTACCAAGGTATCTTACAGATTACAGAGTCATCTTACAGAAGGGGGGAAAGTGATCCTTTAATGAAATAGAAAAATTGTAATCATTTCTGATTAAAAATAAAAAACCCAGAGTAGAAACTTTGAAATACAGACACACACAAATAAGGAGAAAAATTTTTTAAAAAATCAATAAGACCAAACAATCAGAAATTACTACATAAGGATCAAGTGTTCACATTATGATGACATAGATGAAACATCTTTTCAGAATGATGGATTCATCAGGGTTAAATAAGAGGAAGTTAAATAAGATGGAGGCCCTTATGTTAAAGAACAAAAGAAAGGCAGGGGTAGGGATATACTAAAGAATAAAAAAAGGAGAAGTTTGGAATAATTTATTATAGCATGTAATTGTGGTGCAGAAGAAAAGTTTGTATAAATGATGAAAGGGTTGGAAACACAGGCATTACTCAAACCTCACTTTCATTGAACAGTTCAAGGAAGGGGAGAAAACACAAACACACACACACACACACACATATGCACAGATGTATTCATGGATCCACTGCCTATGATATTTGAAAGAGCATGGAAAATAAGAGAAGCACCATAATATTGAAAAGAGCAAAAGTCATCCCAATTTGTTTTCTTTGCTTTTTAGAGGACAATTGGGGTTAAGTGACTTGCCCAAGGTCACAGGGCTAGTAAGTGTGTCAAGTATCTGAGGCTGGATTTGAACACAGTTCCTCCTGACTCCAGGGCTGGTCCTCTATTCACTGTGCCATCTAGCCACCCCCTGCCCCCAATTTTTAAAAAAGAAACAGCAATAGTTTTAAAACTATCAGCCAAAAAACCATTTGATTCCAGTAAAACTTCTAGAATGTATCATTGAAGAAGTAGTCAGCAAGGATATAGAAAGGGAAGTAATGGTTACAAAGAACTAGGTGGCTTCATCAAGAAGAGCCCATGCCAGACTAAACTCATTTCTACTTTTGATGCAATTACTCAGCAGTTTACAAGAGGGAATTCTATGTGTATCATTTACCCAGGTTTTCACAAATCTTTTAATAAAATATCTCACACTATTCTTATAGAGAAAATAAAGAGATATGGATTAAATATTTATATAATACAATGGATTCACACCTTCATCGATGATCAGACTTGAAAAGAAATGGTTAATGGTTTCTCGTCAACATGGTAGGATGCCTCCAGTGGAGTAAGTCATGGATTTGTGCTTGACCCTGTACTATTTATCATCTTTATCAGTCATTTGGATAAATTCATAAAAGCATGCTCATTAAAGTTTTAGATGACACAAAGCTGGGTGGGACAGTTTACGCAGTGAATGACAGTCAATATTCAAAAAGATCTTGAAAAGCTCAGTAACTGGGTTTAATATATTAAGAGAAAATTCAAAAGGGATAAATATGATGTCTTGAATTTGTGTAAAAAAAAACCAACCTTATTAAGTACAAGATAGGAAAAGTCTTTAAAGACAACATTCATTCTGAAAGTGATGTGAGTTCTAATGTACTACAAGTTCAGTAAGTCAGCAGTGTGCTGTGGTAGACAAAAAACAAAAAAACGAATGGGATTTTTGCCATATCTGCCAGGATTAGAGGCAACTAGGAGGGACAGTGGAGAAAATGCTAGCCCTGGAGTCAGAAAGACCTGAGTTTGAATCTGACCTCAGACACATACTAGCTGTTTGACTGTGGGCAAGTCATTTAACCTCTATCAGCCTCAGTTCTCACAACTGCAACAGAGTTCGCAATAGTGCCTGCTTTACAGGGTTGTATGACTCAAATGAGATAATATCTGTAATAGAGATCTGGAACAAAAATGCTTGCTCCCTTCTCCCTCTTCCCAGGAATGTGATAGGGAGGTGATAGCCCCTTTGCAGTCTTCCCTCAGAAGACCTCATATGAAGCATTGCTCAGGGAACCAGGGATTAAGGACAACACTGTTAAACTACATAATAATCAGAAGGCAATGAGTCTTTGCCATATGATGTTCATTTAAGTGATTTTTATAATGGGAATTCCTTTGATGTATGATTTGAAATAGATGGTTTCTAAGGTACCTTCCAGGTTTCACATTCTGTGCTTCTATGATAACAAGGAAATACATAAACAAATTAACCTACACAAATGTAATGAAATATGACTGCATATATGAAACTGTTAATATGAAAAATTCAGAGAAACATGCAAAGATTTATATGAACTGATTTGGAGTGAAGTAAGTAAAGTCAGAAACACAGTAGACACAATAACTAACACAATATAAATGGGAAAAAATTAAAAAAAAAAACCCCAGAATATTAAGTGATTATAATGACCAAGCTTGGTCATAAGAAGACATGAAAAAATATATCTCCTTCTCTTAAGAGTTGGCTAAGCATGAGTATGGAGCATTGAATAGCTCAGGAGTGGAGAACCTGTGGCCTTCTAAGTCCTTGGGTGCAGTCTTTTGACTGAGTCCAAGTTTTACAAAACAAATCTTTTATTAAGGAGATTTGTTCCTTGAAGCTTGGATTCAGTCAAAGGCCACACTTGAGGGCTTCAGAAGGCCACATGTAACCTCGAGGCTGCATGTTCCCCACTCCTGGAATAGAATGTCAGAATCAGCTATTATGTTGGTTAGTTTTGCCAAAATACTTTTTTCCTCTTTTTTTTTTGTTCTTTCTTACATTGGATGACTTGCTAACATCCAATAACTGTTATAAATGCATTTTTAAATACAGAAATAAGACAGATAAGTATAATTATAAACATATCTAGGGGAGGCTAGGTGACGCAGTGAGTAGAGAACCGGCCCTGGAGTCAGGAGGACCTGAGTTCAAATCCGGCCTCAGACACTTAACACAAAAAACTAGCCGTGTGACCTTGGGCAAGTCACTTAACCCCAACTGCCCTCCCAAAAAAAAAAGCAAAAAAAAAAATAAACATATCTAACCAAAGTGGTTAAAAAGCATTGGGACTTAAATGGGTAGGCTTCATTTTTCTGGAACATGCAAAGAATGGTAACCAGGATGATTAAGGTACTTGGGTCCATGACGATTGCTTGAAACAACTGGGTATTCAACTATGCAGAGATGTGGGGGGCAGGGGGAGAATAGGTGGAAAGGTATAGAATGATAGCTGCTTGAAAATTTTGGAAAGGTTTATGGGTGAAAGAGGATTATATATGTTCTATTTTGCTTCAGAGTGTTGGAATAACAGCTACAGGGAGAAAGTTGCAAAGATGCAAATTTAGGACTGATGTCAGGAAAATTTTGTTAACAATTGGAACTGTGCAAATGTAGAATAGGTTGCCTAAAGAGTGGTATGGGTTCCCTTTCCTTGGAAATCTTCAAACTAAAGGAGATGATCCCTTTATGAAAGTGTTTAGAGACATATTTTCCTCTTATAACTTATTTAGTCAGAGCTTAAAAGTTTCAGTATACTTTCTCAGAGTTTTCTATAATTAAATTTATCTGTTTGTATGATTTGTTCTTTAACCAAAGAATTATTAAAAATTGTTATTCTATAATAATCCCTTTATTTTAGGCCCCTTACTAAATATGGTTTCATTTCACTGTTGTAATTAAAGGATGTATATTATATTTCTATCTTTTTTTACACTTATTTTTGAAGCTTATACGCCCTACTTCATGCTTGATTTTTGTAAAGGTGCCTTGCATAGCTGAGGTATATGTATCTTTTCTTTTTTTCCCATTCAGTAATCATCAGAAATCTATCATATCTCCCAAAAAGAAAATTTATTCTAATTCTTTACTTATTTTTTGTTCCCTTTGGTTAGGCTTTCCTCGAACATAAACTAATACCTTGAGGTCACAAACCATGATTGTTTTACCATTTCTCTTTCCCTATAATTAGGTTAACTTTATATATGCTATCCCACTTGGTGATATATAAAGGTGGGGGGAGGGGTGTGTGTGTGTGTGTGTGTGTGTGTGTGTGTGTTTGCATTATAGGTGGTTTTACTGGTAGAAATTCATCGACTTTGGTACTTTTAAGCATATTGCAGTTTCCCTATTTATTTCTTTTCATTGATTCTATACGTATGGTTGATTCTCTGGTATCACAATTTTTCACCCTGCCCTTTTAAATTCACAGGAATTATGACCGATTTTGCTCCAGACCATTATTTTGCCTCTCTGTGAATGTTTGTGTTTCCAATAGTTCTCATAAGCAAGATATTGAATTATATTTTCTAATCAAACTTGATACTCTCCTCTGTTTTATGTGTAAGTTCCATTTGTGTTCACAGTTATGACTGTTAATTGTTTAGTTTTCTCAGTCCCATTGACTTTTCCCTTTCTTTTCTCCCTGACTCACTTTTATTTTTACTTTTTGGAGGGCAATTGGGGTTAAGTGACTTGCCCAAGGTCACACGGCTAGTAAGTGTTAAGTGTCTGAGGCCGGTTTTGAACCCAGGTCCTCCTGACTCCAGGGCTGATGCTCTACTCACAGTGCCACATAGCCACCCCATGACTCATTTTTTTCCCAAGAAAATGGTGTTGAGAGGAAAGTAATGTAATCAATTTTATATATATATATATATATATATATATATATATAGAGAGAGAGAGAGAGAGAGAGAGAGAGAGAGAGAGAGAGAGAGAGAATTGATTACTTTTCATTCTATCATTCATCTCATTATCTGGGACAAACTTCAGTTTTATGTTCAGTCCTTTCCTTACCTTCCATTCTCTTTTCCTCCTGATGAAATCATACTTTGAGGTTCCCAACTATGATTTTTTTAATTTTTTATCCTTCCTTATAATTAAACGAACTTTTGATTTAAGTATGCTATATGATTTTGTGTATGCATACACACGTGTCTAAGTATGTATGTGTTACACATATTATTGTCATTCAAACAAATTAAACTTCCTTCTTTCTTTATTCCCCTTCCTTTGTTCCTTTCTTACTTGATTGCTTTTTCTTTTTTCATCTCTTTCCTCCTCATGATCCATTTTCTGAAAATGAAGCTCAGTTTTTTTATTATTCTCTTCCTAAATCTACTTTTCCTCCCAATCCTCCCTTCCCCACTTCTTGTCTTTAGCAGATTCCCAGCTGAGTTTAACATGCAAACTAAATACTGTATGTTCATTCAATTCAGATTTGACACATACAGATTCCAATGAGATTCATGTAGCCTGATCCTCCCCATGGTTTTTTCCATCTTTGCACTCTTCTTCTTTAATACCCTGATTATAAGAGATACTAAGTTTCAGGCCCTTCTTTTTTTTCCAAGTGCAACTCTTCTTTGCCTTCCCCCTTTTCCTCTTTAGATGATAAAATATGACAAAATTTTTCACAGGCCTTCTGTCTTATTTAAATTTTTCTATGACATTTGATGGCACTGGAATTCTGCAAGGACTCTTATCTTCTCCTCAATGATATGTAATTATTGCATTGCTGTAAAGTTCTTTCTAATTGCTCAAATATATTTATTTTTCTTTTAACTTACTATCATGTTTGCAATTCAATGTACTCAGTTCTGGTCCCTTTATCAAGAAGAATTGGAGGTCCTCCTTTTTGTTGAAGATCTATTTATTTTAATCCTGTCAGAATATACTGTTTTGCTAAGTATATAGACTTGGTTGTAAATCTGTATAGGGTTTTTTTTTTTTGCTTTATATTCTATGTTTTCCTTTCTTTTGTAATGGTGGCTGTTATGTCTTGTATAATAATAATTGTGTCTCTTTGGTATTTTGATCTCATAAGAACTGGAGGAATGGGAATCCTGGGAGAAGGGTAAGAGAAAGAAAAAAAATAAGCAAATAATGTATGAAAATATTCAAGAACATAAAGAGGGAAGAAATGGTAGATAATGTTTGGTTTAGCATCGATGGATGGAAAAACATATACATATGTGTACATGTATATATATGTATGTACATATATGTATGCGTATATGAGTGTGTATGATATTACTGAGAGAGGAAAATATAGTTCATCTATTTAGAAGGAAAAATTAGGCAAGCATTCCAGGAATCAAATCACAAAACTGGCATGTGGGCATGTTACCATGGTAACAAAGGGTTCCAACTACCTATACATATGCCAGAGGAATTTATCTGCTAAAAGAAGAGCAACCAAGAACTTTTGGTTTTCATTAATGATAATTTTATATTTCAAAAGGTGCTGAAAGTAACAGGGTGAATTGCTTTCTTCACTTGATTCTGACTAACAGGGAACAACTAGTTCATGAAGCAAAAAATAATAGGAACCTTTAAGAGGAGGAAACAACAGACTCCATCATAACATCTGATAAAAAAAAAACAATCTGGTATCCCTTGACATGAAAACTAAATTTTGAGACAAAATAAATCAGAGGAATCAAATAAAACACAGATAGGATTGGGGAGACTCTTATTTTGTAGAGGATATCAAGCCAAAGGCATGGAGGAACTCTTAAGAACTGAATTCTGGAAATGGTTCTAAAGAAGAAAATAAAAGGAAATACTTAAACAGAACAATCAGAACTCATCAACCATTTTTAAAAGACATGTTTAGAAGATGCAAGAAAATTCAGGCAACTGAGAACTGATACAAGAGAGAATTATGATGCAGTAAGAGCAGGTCAAGAGACAAAAGCTCAGAATGAGCAAAGACTTGAGATTAATGCTAAAGAAGGACAATGAGAATGGGTGCTAGCTTGTATGGCAAAATTACACACGGAATGGGAGCGATGCTAAGAATAAATGGGATGATGAAAATGGAAGATAAGGAGAAGGTTAATAATGACTGATACTGGATAATAAGTGAGAAACATTCAGTTAGGGTATAGAACCTGAAGTGAACAGAGAGCCTAGATTCATAGTGCACCTTTGAAATGCAATAGCTTTGTAGCCACGGAAAAGTCAATAATGTTTTTGAGCTCCCCATTCTCCCATGTGTCAAATGTGGATGATATTATACTTATAATATATTTCACAGAGATTTTATGATGGAGAAAATAGCTATAAAGAGCTTTTATTAACTCCTATTTTGCTTCTGTTTTCACTGCTAAATTGGACTTCTATTCTTGGGACTAATAAAGAAGGGACAAAATGGTGACTAAGGAATCTCAATTGAAGCTAAATGAAGAAATGATGACAGCAGCCAGCTAGAGGTGACTGTGCTTAGAGATCTTTGAGAGCTCCAGAATAGCAGAACTATACCGGGGCTTTAGAAAGTCAAATTTTACCCCAATTTTCATTTTTAAAAAAGGATGGCTCATTTTCTCTTCAAAAAAAAAGCAAACAGGGCAAAATCTTTCTACTAAAAGCTGATGAACCTGGCATCTCTTCCTCTCAAAAATGAGGACTATTAAATATTTAATTAAATTAAATTAAACTATTTAAGAGACTGGCAGCAAATGAGTCAAATCTAATATGATAAAATTTAAAGGAAAGAAAAGACTAAGCCAGGATGACAGAATAGGAGGTAGCAGCATAGCCTGCTGCCTCTACAAGTATTCTAACAACAGTCTAAGAAGAACATCAGACTAAGGAATAATTAGGAAACTAAATGCCACACTACAGTGGGTAACATTTGCACATCAGTTGTGGGTGGAGTAAGATCACAACTCAGTTCCCAGAGGTCAAATTAGGCCAACAGCTTGTAAATTACCAGAGTTGACTAGGGACTCAGTGCTAAGGCAAGGTCAGCAGCATGGGTTTTCCCACAGGGGCAAGGACAGTAGCAAGGAAGCCTCTAGAAGTGATAGCTGTAGATTTCTCCATGATACTAACAAGGAAGAAAGGTTGGGAGAAAGGGATACTGTCAAAGGGACAGGATTACAAATTCAGTTCTCAAATTTCTTAGGTTGACCAGAAAAGCCCAGTTGCCCAGAAACAATCTCTAGAATAATGAATAAACAGACAAGCAAACACAAAAGAAAAAGAACTATAATGATGGCAGAGATCCCGAAGCCCCAAGTTAGAAGAAAATAACTGCAAAAGATATACAAGAAAAGCCTTATTTTGCTCCCAAGAACAGTTAGCATTATGGGTAAATTATGTAAGAGTTTTTAAAAAAAAAATAAAAAGAATGATATAAATGAAATGAGAGTAATGGAGAAAAAGAATTAAAAAAGAAATGGGATTTTGGAAGAGAGACTTGGAAAGGGAATTAGCAAAAGGCACAAAACTTTAGCCAAGTAACAGACTCCTTAAAAATACAAAAATGGAGCAAACAAAAGTACATCACTCTATTTAAAAGAAACAAAAAACATTACAACAATATAAAAAAAAACTTAAAAAAACACTTAAAACTGGCCTTGAAAACAGGAGATAAAATTTAAGTCAATAGACTACCTAAAAGTCATGACCAAAGAAACAGCTTGAGTATCATATTTTAATTAATAATGAAAAAAACCTGCCCAGAACTATTGGAACCAGAAAACCCTGAATGAACCTTCCCACCCACCCAAATAAAATCTTCCAGGAATATCATAGCAAAGTTCAGAGTAAAGAAGCAGGTCACATACCCATAATAGCTATGGGTAGAAGAGACATTCTTAATCAAACGAGGTATTGAAGCAATTTCAAAAGATGAAAGAGATTCCTTTAATTACAAGAAACCAAAAAGCTTGGACAGAGAAAAAAATAGTGCATTTAGAATAAAGAGAGCAGTTAAGTAGATACAGACAAAAATATTTCAGAAAATCACTGTCCAATCATCTTACTTTTTAAAGGGCTTTAAAAATTAATTATGCGTAAAGCGCAGGCGCGGGTGCACTGGGAGCCCGGGAATTCTCGCTCAGCCAGTGGGTAAGAGGGTTGAGCTGAATGCGCGGCTCCTTGCCTTGAAGAGGAGATGGAGAGGTCCAAGCTGGAGAAATTCAGGAGCCCGAGCAGGGGGAACGGACTCCGGGCTCTGGCTCCGCTGCGTCCCGGGGAGCTGCTCTTCAGGTCTGAGCCACTGGCTTACACAGTCTGCAAAGGGAGCCGGGGCTTAGTGTGTGAGCGCTGCCTGTGCAGGCATTTGTGTGAAGATACCCATCAAGAAGCTGGGGATGCCAATCTGGAAGAACGGTTAGAGCCAGGATCAAGATTAGAGCTGGACATATGAATTTGGGAGTCATCTGCACATAAAGGAAAATTGAACCCAAAGAACAGAAAATAGGGGGAAAAGAGGCCCAAATCATTGTCCATTTGCAACCGATGAAACATCAATGAAGACAGGGTGGGGATGATGCCAAACTGGAGAGATAGCCCATGAATTGCTGGCAGATTGGTAGCATCTTGAATTCTACTCTATGAAACTCTTACTATAATTTGTATTTGGTGAGGGCTGATTTTGAGCTTTGTTATTCACAAATTATACTTTAATTTGTCTTCTGTCACTTCAAGTATAATTCTATAGTAAAATCATGTGATTAAGTCTTGTAATATAATAAAAAAAAAAGATGCTGTCATGGTGAAAAAAAAAATAAAAATTAATTATGTTCAATGACCAAGCACATCTTTTTCTCTCCCTCCCCTGTTCTTCCACTGGGTGGGGGTGGGGGGAAGTGGAGAGGAAACATTGTAACAAATATACAAAGTCAAATAAACCCAATTCCCACATTGGTCATGTCCCAAACTGTGTCTCATTCTGTATATTTAGTCCATTGCTTTCCATAACACAAGTATATGGCTTGACATATATCCCTAATATATTTCATCTTATCCAATTCAGTCCATTCGAGCTTGTCAAATTCTTTTTGGATCCTGACTATCATTTAGTGTGCTGATTATCTTTCCAAGATTTGTGTCATCTACAGATTTCATCATTGTGCCATCTATACCTTATTTAAGTCACTGGTAACAATTTTAAACAGCACAAGTCCAAGTACATATCCTTAGGGAACACCACTGGTGACCTCCTGCCACATTGACATTGAACCATTAAGGCATTTGCTGAGTCTTGTGGATTTGTTTATAGAAATGGAGGGGTTTGTGCTGTCAAATCAAGATCAGGTCATTGTCATCGTAAATGATGGAAAGTTTATTCGTAAGAATCTCAGACATATTGATCAATGTAGATTATACAAGAAAAACTTGAAACTGAAATCGCATTGCTACAGATGCAAAAATGTAGCACCCACTGAATACTTCACAAGGTACAATCTGACAGACAGGATCAGTAACCTCAAATCTTTCCACTTTTCATAAATTAGTACATTAGAAATCCCTTCATTACAAATGCAGACGTAAAAATATACTTGACAATTCAACAAATAAACTACATAGGAGTCAGAGCATTACTAAGAGAAAATTGTTGTGCACAGACACCTACTCAAAAATCTGACCAATACACATTTGGAAATGATCTTTTGATAGATGTCCTGATGCCAAATTTTCATAATCTATAAGGAATGTATAACAACTAGCTATTAAAACATGAATATTTAATATAATAAATGAAAACCACATGGAAGGATTTGTCATCCTCTCTCCTAAGGGATTTGTTTTGAAGATCTCTATGGACCTACAGCAGATTAATTTCTATCCCACTATTTTTCTTCCATTATGCATCTCAGACAGCCAGAAAGTGGGAAGACCTGCCAACATTACTACTGTCCTAATTTCCCTGTCTTGTCCCAGCTTACAGCAGGTCATCTTAAAATTTAACCCAGATAATTGACTGTGAGGCAGGAAGACCTATTAGCTTTGGTGGCACCTCCTACCTTTTCTTTCCGATTTGGCCAGGCTGCTTGACTGCTCACAGGGATCAGATGATATGAGAGGGAAACATTCAATTCCTTGCTTTTCACTTCCTCCTTTGGTCCTCAAGGCTTTCCCATATATCTTGCCTCTGTATCTTGAATTCCCTTGACACCATTATGTCATATACTCATGTAACCTAAGGACTTCTGGTCCTTATTATCTATCCCATCACTGCACCCATAGATTTCCAGGACTTTCTGTGGATTTTCTTTTATGTGTTTTCTTTCCCAATTAGAATGTCAGATTGTTGAGACTAGGGACTGTTTTGATTGTTCTATCCTTGGCATTTAGAACAGTGCCTGAAACACAATAAACATTTAACAAATGTGTTTTCATCCATTCATTCAATTACAGAAAAACAAAGTTATTTTATCCAACAATCTGGATGGCATTAAATGTAAAATAATAATAACAAGATAGCGATCCCTCCCAAGATGATTTCTGTCAGAATTCCATTGAAAAATATGAAAACTAAGTGAACAGTAATAGCAATAACCTCTTCAAAACCCATATTCTAATAGAGGAAAAAACAAAGGAGAATGAATCCCAGCCAGGATTATACACAATGGGATTTCATGAGTCTTGGAACACTGAAAACTGTCATGAAAGCTTGGGAGAACCAATGAAATGAACCACTTGGGATCTGGTAATAACACCAATGGGGATAGCACACTGGCTGCTATGGTTTGACACTGGGAATTTAAAAAATTACAATGTGTCATAGAACCATGATGAGGACTAGCTTGACACAGAAGTAAAAGTAACTAAATGGAAGACAAAATATATGAGAGAAAGAGAGAGAGAGAGAAGAAAGAAAGAAAGAAAGAAAGAAAGAAAGAAAGAAAGAAAGAAAGAAAGAAAGAAAGAAAGAAAGAAAGAAAGAAAGAAAGAAAGAAAGGAAGGAAGGAAGGAAGGAAGGAAGGAAGGAAGGAAGGAAGGAAGGAAGGAAGGAAGGAAGAAAGACCAGTTTCACACACTAGAAATTATTTGGTGTAGATTCCACTTACCTCTATGAAAATAAAGAGTGTGCATGAATCATACTTAAGAGATGAATGCATTCATTTCATACCCATGTGATATCTTAATAAAACTGGAAATATTTACATGCAGGGTCATCATAATTGGTTTTTGTCAACTATGTACTTAGCTCTAAGTCAAACAACAATATATTAAACACAAATGCAAAGAAATTTTAAGAAATAACTTTATATTTAAGCCCAAATTGGATTAAATAAAAATTAAAATGAAGGAGTTACTTAAATTTGAACAGAAAAAAGTTGAAGATCCTAAAGTCATTAAAAATATTTACTTAACAAAAACTAAAAAAATTTTAACTAAGACAAGAAATGACAAAATAATTGCACTCAAATGATTTTAAGGAGATTGTGGACAATACTTTGACTAGAATTTTGAAAAATCCTTTTGAGTTTTATTGCACAAATCTGACAGGAGAGCTATAACAAAAATGGTCATTTAATTTAAACTCTAAGTTAAATTTTTATTTTAAATAAAGCATCTTCCTACAATATTTGACAGAAATTGTAAAAATAAAAAAATTCATAACAAACACAAAAGCATGTCAGGACTATTGCTGTGAGTAAAAAAATACAGGAGGAAAGATGGGACTGTCAAGGAATAATCTTTAAAACATAAGGTAGATATTGCAGTAGGATAGAACCTTGAAAAAGTAACAGAAGAGCTAAGAAAATGCATCATAAGATTCTATCACTATCTAGCTAGATGAGGTAGTAGAAAATGTCATTGCTATGTCTTCCAGTCAAAAGCAATCAAAAAGAAACATTCAGAACATAATCACATATATATCAGAATTTCCAGATTGCCCTAATCAAGAGTTGAAAGAGAGAGTTGAAAGTTTCAGATGATTCAAAGAGTCAGAGCAATGCAACAAAATATATTTCAATGTCAATCAAAACCTTTTTTACAGAATTAAGAAACAAAGAAATCAGAGGGTGAATCACCAAAGAGGAAGGATGTAGAAACTTTCTGGGCTTCTATATGGCCACAGGAATTCCAACACAATGAAAATTCCAGATGGGTCAAACATGAAACAGAGCAGATATATTAAGAAACAGGACCTTGGACATAACAAATGATAGAACTTTTATATCAAAAGAGCTAATTGAAATGCTAGCTTCTCTGAAAAAATGGCAAAGCATAAGAGACAGTTAAATCCATAATTATTAGGTCACATGCTTCACAATGATGCATGAATTATCAGCAAAGCACTTTACCAGTTTCCTCTCACACTCAAGGTTGATCCATCTTCCTTAACAGGAGAAAGCATATATCTTCTACCAAAAGTGAGAATGCTAAGGTCTCTTCTAAACATAGGCCAATTACATGTTTGTGTGCAAAGCCCTTACATCTTGTATCACTAAAAACATCTGCAAAATATTATATTATTATAGCAGCTACTATCCAATCATTTATATCCTTACTTTCTGGCCATCTCTTCATGAGCTACCTTGCCACTCTGGCTTTGAGACACACTGTCCTTAATGGTGACAACTTCTTCTGGCCCACTATTCTTGGAAATCCCCAGGCACATAATATACTTCCCTCTCTGTTCTCTGAGCATTTTCTTGTTGCTGTGTACTTCTCCTAAGTCTGTCCCAGGTGCAGATCAGGCATCATCATCAAATCAGCACTCCTGTAGTTCCTACATGGAATATATCAGTCTTGTCAGTCTACACGCTTATGACCTCACTCACCATCTCTGAAGCTTTCCAAACCACCAAACTGGTCTGGTCACAATTCCCCTTTTTGTGTTGCCTTATCCATTCAAATGTAAACTTCTTGAGAGCAGGAACTATCTGTTTGTATCACCAGCCCTTAGCACACTGCTTAGCACATAGCAAGAGATTAACAAATCTAATTCAATTCATTATTAAGGAAGCCACCAGTAGTTCAGTAGATAAAATGGTGGTCCTGGAGTAAGGAAGACCTAAGTTCAAATGTGGCCTCAGATACTTAGTAGCTGTGTGATCCTGCACAAGTAAGTTAATCCTATTTGCCTCAGTTTCCTCATCTGTAAAATGGAAGGAAATGGGAAACCAGGCTAGTATCTTTGCCAAGAAAACCATTAAGTGGGGCTAAGAAGAGTTAGGCATAAGAGAAAAGACTGAATAATACCAGAAAGTACTATGCCAGTTATGTTGTCTTTATTGATTATCACAAACCTTTGACTCATTTCTGAACTAATGTTCTATTCATATATCACAAATATATTAAAGAGTCTAAGATATAGTGAGAATGCTAAAGCATTAGATCCATACATGAGGAGCTTTTCTCTATTTAAAACATGTCACCTTAAAAAACCAAAGAACAAAAGATATGAAATTGGCATCATTCAGCAAAACAGTTTAAGCCTATAGTGGTTGTAGCCTTAAAAACATCATCGTTTCTCTTAAATGTTAGTGAGTATGGCTGCAGAGTTAAAGAGAGACTAATACCAAAAATACTATTAATCATTTGAGATACCTGGATAATCTCAAGTTATTTGTTTATATATTATACATTATACATAAATAAAATTCACACTAAAAATACATTAAACTGCTCTTCATTATATGCACTATTTCTCCAATTATATCAAAATGTCATTAAATTCACTAAGTGTAAAATTCCTATGGTATATAAAGAGAAAATGGACAAAAGGCTTGAGCTTAAATCTGGAGACCAAACTGAACTGATGGATAATAATGAATCGGTCTCCTTGAAGCAAGATCCATTGAGCATAAAGCTTGTAAGAAGAAAGCTGTGTCTGTATGTGTCAGGAGATTTCCTGTAATTGATCAAAAGTCAGTAATAAAAAAATCATTTCAAGAAATTGAAATTTATGAAATACCAATATTAAAACACACTCTTGTAATTGTAAAATGAATAATATATTATGTGCTCTAAGACTATCAATCTTCCTCCTCCCATCTGACAAAGAAGTGTTAATCTGCAAACTGCCTTGGGATGATGAGATCTGTGCATCATTAATATCATTCAGGTTTTTGTTTGCATGCTTTTTTTTTTTTTGCTTTTTGGAGGGCAGTTGGGATTAAGTGACTTGCCCAAGGTCACATGGCTAGTTTTTGTGTCAAGTGTCTGAGGCCGGATTTGAACTCTGGTCCTCCTGACTCCAGGGCCGGTGCTCTACCCACTGTGCCACCTAGCTGTCCCTTGCATGCTTTTCTAAATGCATTTTCATTGATTTTTCTATGCTAAAAGTATGTTAAAACTGTTACACAATTGATAGTTGCTCTAATGTGTTTTTACTGTTAAACTTTTATTTCAATCTTAACATCCTCAACCTCAGCTTTTTACTTCATTTTTGTAAATGTGATGCATCTTCCCTGATGAAGATCAAGGTCTTTTTAAGTATTGCCTTTATCTATTGGTTCACTTTGACTTCTCATTTCAAGATCAACGCCATCAGTTTCTATTTTTCCTTAGTGAACAATAAAGAATTTTACAATCGTTGAATCAAAACAACATATTAAAATCATTAAAGAAAGATTCCACAAGGTGAAATAGAGATGTAATGCATTTTTTGGAGGACCAATAAAGCCTCATCTTATCTGGTTATAACAAGTGAATAATAACATGTTTTG
This sequence comes from Pseudocheirus occidentalis, assembly GCA_028646575.1. Taxonomy (NCBI): domain Eukaryota; kingdom Metazoa; phylum Chordata; class Mammalia; order Diprotodontia; family Pseudocheiridae; genus Pseudocheirus; species Pseudocheirus occidentalis. The sequence continues at coordinate 2,876,013 of CM053600.1, forward strand.
GTACAAGGTTCTTATTCCCTGTCTTTTATGTAATGCCAAGCAAAGGCAACTTCCAGGGTTTGGAATACCGGCATAGTATCTCTCCATTTTTTTCAGTGACAAATTAATGCAAAACATTCACAGAAAAGAGAAAATCAAAATACAGCATTCATCCTGTGTAATTCAATGACTTAGTAAGTCTTTAATTCAATCACAAAATACTAAGGTCTAAGTACTACTCCACCCCTGGGAAGTACAATCATTTAGTCAATCACAAAGTCCTCTCTCTATTCAACTGGAGATTAGTTTGCAGTTATAAACAAAGTGCATTCATTTAGTCAGTCACAAAGTAGGAAAGTCAAAAGTTTTCCACACCTGGATCAGAACTGAATTACAATACCATCCATCACCAACAAGCACCCTGTCAAGAGGCAGTGGAAAATCATTTACCACTAGTTTACAATTACATTACAATATCATGACAGCATTCCATACCCAAAGGGAGGTCTTTTCTTTATGTTGACCCAAGGCAAGTTCTCAGCAGTCTCTGTTCCTAGGAAGAAAAAGCTTAACAAAGGCACAATATACATTGTGGTGTCCTCATCAATTCACTCTTTGCAAGCAGAATAGTCTCAGGACCCCTGAAAACATCACATCAGCAAGACCCTTCTCCAGGATTTGTGTAAACATACAAGAAAATCCTTCTTCAGGGCTTCAGAACCAATGGTTCCAGGTTCCAGTACCTCTGCAACAACAGCACTGTCTTTACCAACAAAGGAATCTGGCAGAACAACATCAAAACAGACAGACAAAATACTGGCATCACAGTCATGCCTCCTCAGTTCTTGGCAGCTACAGGTGGAGTTCTCAAAAGTCCTGGGCAACTCCAAATGTCCCTCAGCAGTCCAAGTGGCTTTGGCCGGCAGTTCTCTGTCTCTGTCTGCAACTCTGACCCCCGGAAATTCTCATCTCTCTCTCTCTCTGCCTCCACAATGCTGCTCCCCAAAAGTTCTTCTGGCCTCTCTCTGCTTGGGCCTCCCTCTAAATTCATGGCACCAGCTCCTCTCAGTTCATCCCTCTCTCTTCACCTCAAAAAGTCCATCCCACAAGTGGGATTTAGAAGCTCTAAGTTTCAACACTCAACCCCAAAACCAAGCCAATACAGGAGGATCTTTAAATTCCATTACCATTACATGTATTTAGGTACCGTTTCTCAGGTGCCCCCTAATTCTACTTTGCTTGACCCTACTCCTCTGATGAGTTTCCCTGGAATCTTCATGTTAGGGAAGGACCTATTCCAACCATTCCTAATTCTCCAGACTTAGCCTCTAAGACCCTTTATACTGTCTTCCCTCTCTGTTTTCACTTTTTGGTTCCCCTTTTATGTGTTGTCTTCCTCCACTAAAAGGTAAGTTCCCTGAGAGCTGGGGAAATCTTCCTTTTTGCTTTTGTGTTCCTAGTGCTTAGTAAATTGTCTTGCATATAGGTGCTTAATTAATGATGACATTTTTAAAAATCAGTGAAAAAAAAGAAAAAAGGAATATAATGAGGAAAAGAAGTGAAAGGACTGGTAAATTATTTCAGATCATTTTGGATGTGACAGGAGAATTCTATACAAACAAGGACAACAGGGTGGAGGGAGTAGGCAACACTTAAATCTCCTTCTCACTTGAATTGGTCAAAGGAGAGAACAATGTATACATACACATAGAGTCCGGTACATAAACACATTTCACTAAACAGGAAAACAAGAGTGAAAAGAATATGGAAAGGGAGAAGAGAGAGAGCACAGATTATGAGAGGGACTGGTTTTAAGTAAAATAAATATGAACAAGATGGGCAGATTTCAAAGAGGTATTCAAAAGAAAAGAAAGCAAGAATAAGGAATATATCGGATTCTATTTGGGGGAAGACAAGGAGAAAGGAGCAGAACCCAATTAAAATAAATGGATCACTGGTCTGAGTGAACTCCTCTCTCATTGTTTTATTTAAAATGTATTTATTTATTTTTTAGTTCTCAACATTCATTTCCACAAAATTTTGAGTTACAAATTTTCTCCCTGTCTCTGCCCCCTACCACCAACCCCAAAATAGCAAGCATACTTAATACTACTTCCCCCAATCTGTTCTCTCTTATGTCTTCCCCCATCCCCTCTTACTTTATTGTAGGGCAAGATGGATTTCTATACTCCAGTACCTGTGTATCTTATTTCCTGGTTGCATGCAAAAAACATTTTTTTTTTAGCATTTGTTTTTAAAACTTTGAGTTCCAATTTTTTTCCCTTCCTCCCTCCTCACTCACGCCCATTGGGAAGACAAGCAATTCAATATAGGTTGTACATATGTAGTTACACAATATATTTCCATAGTAGTTATATTGTGAAAGACTAAGTATATTTCCCTCCATCCTATCCTGCCCTCCATTTATTCTGTTTTCTTCTTTGATCCTGTCCCTTTTCAAGAGTGTTTGCTTATAACTAATCTCTCCCCCAATCTGCTCTCCTTTCTATCATCCTCCCTCTTACCACCTTCCCCCCTGCTTTCCTGTAGGGTAGATACCCAATTGAATGTGCATGTTATTCCCTCCTTAAGGCAAATCCAATGAGAGTAAAGTTGATTCATTCCCTTTGACCTTTCTGTTCTTCCCCCCCCATTGTAACAATTGTCTTGCCTCTTTCATGTGAGATGATTTACCCTATTCTATCTCTCCCCTTTTCCTTCTCCCAATATATTCCTCTCTTACCTCTTAATTTGATTCTTTATATCACATCTTTATATTCAACTAATCCTGTGCCCTCTGTCTATGTATACATGTACACACATATAGACATACTCACATATGTATTTATACACACAAACACCCTCCTATGTATATATATACATGCATACATATATATACATACATACATACACATATTCATTCCCTTCAACTATGCTTACATTGAGAAAAGTCTCATGAGTTACAATTATCATTTTTCCATGTAGGACTGTAAATAGTTCAACTTTAGTAAGCTCCTTATGATTTCTTTTTTCCGTTTACCTACTCCTGATTTTCTTGCTTCTTATCTTTGAAAGTCAAATTTTCTGTTCAACTCTGGTCTTTTCATCAAAAATACTTTAAAGTCCTCTATTTCATTGAATATCCATATTGTTCCTCAAAGTATTATACACAGTTTTTCTGGAAAGATGGTACTTGGTTTTACTCCTAGATACTTTGACCCACAGAATATCATATTCCAAGCCTTTTATCCCTTAATGTAGAAGATGCTAGATCTTGTCTTATCCTCATTGTGTTTCCACAATATTCAAATTGTTTCTTCCTGACTGCTTGTGGTAATTTCTTCTTGGTCTGGAAACTCTGGAATTTATCTACAATATTCCTAGGAGTTTTCTTTTTGGGGTTCTTTTTCAAGAGGTGATCAGTGAATCCTTTCAGTTTCTCTTTTGCCCTCTGGCTCTAGAATATCTGGAAATTTTTCCTTGAAAATTTCTTGAAAAATGATGTTTAGGTTCTTTTTCATTTATTTATTTATTTATTTTGGTCATGGCTTTCAGGAAGTCCAATAAGTTTTTAAATGATCTCTCCTGGATCTATTTTCCAGGTCAGTGGCTTTTCCAGTGAGATAGTTCACATTGTCTTCATTTCCTTGGATCTGTTTTATAGTATCTTGATTTTTCTTAAAGTCATTAGCTTCCATTTGCTCTAATCTAATTTTGAAGGAATTATTTTCTTCAGTGAATTTTTGAAATTCCTTTTCCATCTGGCCAATTTAGCTTTCTAACACATTCTTATACTCATTGGCTTTTTTGGTCTCTTTTGCCATTTGAGTTAGTCTATTTTTAAGGTGTTATTTTCTTCAGTATTTTGGGGGTCTCCTTTAGCAGGTTGTTGACTCGCTTCTCATAATTTTCTTTCATCATTCTCATTTCTCTTCCCAATTTTTCCCTCAACTTCTCTTGCTTGATTTTCAAAATATTTCTTAAGCTCTTCCATGGTCTGTGACCAATTCATATTTTTTTTTCTTGGAGGCTTTTGATGCAGAGTTTTGACTCATTATCTTCTTCTTATTCTATGTTTTGATCATCGCTGCCCCCCCAAAACAATTCTATGGTTTGATTATGCTTCCTCTGTTTGCTCATCTTGCCTGTCAGTTACTTGACTTTTGACATCTTTGCCATGGCAGAACTCTGCTTCCAGAGGGGAAAGTGCTGTGTCCCAAATTTCTGGGGCTTTGTGCAGCTCTTGTCAGAAAGCTGTCATGCCTTCTTCTAGGTACCTTCCGCAGAACTGTGGGGAAGACTGCCTCTCCACAGCCTCAACAAGCTCTGCCATACTAGTGCTCCTTACCCCAGAACTGCCACCCAAAACTGCAACCCAGATTCAAGCATGGCAGAGCAAGAGAATCCTTGCCTCACCACCAGCAGAGAGATTCCTTCAAATGCTCTCTGATTCATCATTTTGTCCCCCCATTATCTGTAGGCCTGGAGCTCAGGAGGCAGATGACAGACCACTGCAGCCCCCACCACTGCTGCCACCACCATCTCCACCACCCCAGGGGCAGGAGCAGAACAGCACTCTTCTTTCACCCAGGATCAAGAGTTCCCCACTGACCTTTTACTTTCTCTTTGGTGTTTCTGGGTTGAGAAGTCTGGAAACTACAACAGCTGCCAGTGATTCACTCTCCTGGAGTCTGCTCTGGCTGGTCTGGGCTGGGGCTCTGGGTTAGTGCATCTCATGCAGGACTGCACTCCACTTCCAGCCCACTGTGATAGACCCTGTTGGCCTGCCAGGCTGCCTTCAATGGGAGACTTGTTTCTCTCTGTCACTTTATGGGTTCTGTAGCACTACAATTTGTTTAGTCTTTTTTTACAGGTATTAGAGGTAACTGGAGTGGGAGCTCAAGCAAGTTCTTGTTTTTATTCCACCATCTTTGCTCTCACTATTTTATTTTTGAGAAAGGAGAGGAGGAAAATTATAAGATAATAGAATGGAGGGAAACATACAATTAGTAATTGTAATTGCTTAATGTGAATGGAATGAACTCATCTATAAAACTGAAGAGAACAGAAGAATGGATTGGAAAGTAGAATGTAACAATATGTTGCTTACAAGAATCATATTGAAGCAGAAAGAATCATATTGAAAAGCACGGAGTAAAAATCTATTATTGGAGCAGAATCTATTATTCTTCAGCTTAAATTTTAAAAAAAGGCAGAGGTAGCAATCATAAAAGAAAAACAAAAATAGATTTAAGTAATTAAAAGTGATAAATACAGAAACTACATTTTGATGGGAGGTAGTACATTATTATTATTATACATTATTATCATTCCTAAACAAGTATGCATCCAGTGATACAGCACCTAAATACTTAATGAGAATGCTAAATTAATTTTAGGGAGAAACAGACAGCAAAACAATAAGAGTTCAGGACCTCACTTTACCTCAGAACTAAATAAATTTAATCAGAAAATCCCTGTCACTAGTTAGAACAACAACAACAACAAAAGACTTGACACTCCATTATCTGTTAATTTTTTTTTCTTTTTCTAAATAATCTCTGGTTTCCTACAGAGATTACTAGGCTGTGGAACTTTGTCAGTAAATATTTTCTATTAATTTTGTTGCTATTTCTATATCTTTTAATCTATGATCTGTCTTCCCTGTATTATGCTTTTCATTATTTTGACTTTGCTCTTCCCATCATTGAACTCCATTTGATTATGAAAAGCTTTGCTTTGCTAAACCATTTCAATAGATTTTTGTTGTCCTCTTGAAACTTACGTGTTGAGTTTCTCCCATACAACTATGTGAACCAATTAAAGAATTATGGCTTATTCGCATATTTATTTGAGTAATGGTATTTATTTCTTTATTTTGGTATTCTTTTTTGTTTGCTTGCTCATTCTTCCAAACTGCTTCTTGCCTTTGGAGTTTATGTTAGTGCTGGAGTCTACACACTTGTGGAAAAAATGTTTAAGTTTCTGTCCTCTGAGATCTTTTTAATGCTTATAGCACAGGCTTGTGTAGTGAAAATTTTCAGTCCTCTCAATTTAATATGATCAGGAGAAAAGTCTCCCCCCCCCCATTAGCCTGTTGATCTGAGCTATACAAGTTCCTGAACCATGTTTGGGTCTCTTGGATTGCCTTGGTTTGGAATTTCAGTGGATTGCTGTTGGACTTTAGACTTAGATTTTTAGCCTGCTGGAAGTCTCTCCAAATTCAGAGTGACTGGATTGCACTTTCCCCTTTAGTCAGAAATTCACAATCTGGTTATCCAACTGTAGGCTTCTACCCTGGACTGGAGACTAGATGTAAGTCCCCACTCTCTTCCTGTAATCAGACCCACACTAGTACCGTTTCCAGATTTTGTTCTTTGTTCACTACATAGCTAGAAACTACTAGTGAAGATCATCCCTTAGTCTGCATTGGAAGTGAGTATTGGTCAGTAGAGCTGCCAGGTGGCAACAATTTTTGCATCTTACTATAGTTCAGGGATCCCCTGCAATCTCTTTCTGCCCCTGTGTTTTGTTTCCTTATGTCCAGTCTCAGCCTTTTTTCAAGCCCTGGAAGTTGGAATGTTTCACACATGGCTCACTCCTCAACAGATATTTTCCCATATCCACAGTCCTCTCTGTCTCCTTAAAAGTTGTCAGGGGCTGGAAAAATGACTCAGTATGACTTTTTCTTGAATTTCCTGATCAGAATTGGGTCCAGTGAATTTTCTTGATCTTTGTAAAGGTGGTTTGGTGGAAGGAAGCAGATTGTACTTCTTGCTACACTGCTACCTTGCCTCCATGACAAGAAGCCTATGATGCTTATGTTTTCTCTTTATATCTTGCTATAGGAAAAGTAGATTTTGTTTCAATAGAGACCTTGTATTTTTAATTTCCAGGTAGTGCATTGGATAGGGTGCTGGGCCAAGAAGATCTGTGTTCAAATTCAGCCTCTGATACTTACTAGCTACGTAAAATATATAAGTAAGTTTTTTAACCCCTATCTGCTTCAGCTTTCTCAACTACAAAATGAGGATCATAATGGCACCTACCCCCCAGGTTACTGTAAGGACCAGATAAAATCATGTTTATAAAGTGCCTACCACATGGTTGGTGATTAATAAACCCTTGTTCTGTTCCCTTTGTTCTCTCCCCACTTTTCTTAACTTCCACTTTGACGTTTATTTCAATATACTGGTAGTTCCAGTCAGTTACTTTCTCTTTTGCTTCTTTGGAAAAGATTAATAACATGAATTCAACATATTTACTGTCATTGTCACCACTGTGAATATAGTGTTGATGATACAAAAATGGAGGGTGGGTGGGGGAAGAAGCATTCTGAGTACATTAAAGGATTAAAATTCTTCACTTGTAATTGATAATATTTCTGTGTCTCCCTATCCCCATCCTGATGCCTTAGTGAACCAATTCAGCTCTATAATATCCTTTTCTCTTGAGTCTCTAACCACTCTTAACATTTCAACTACTACACTCTGCTAAGCCTCAGTCTTGGATCACTCCCACTGTCTGATACTTTCACTCCACACATGCTGCTAAATGAACATGGAAAAAATTATATTCTGATTGGTTCCACTACAAAATTATATTACACAATCTCAACTGGGCCCTCACTGATATTGGGCAATTGTACTAACCTTTTCTGATTTATTTCCTGCTTAGCCTACATCTAGCTTGTTCGTATTTGTTTGCCTATTATCTTTCCCAATGGATTGTAAGCTCCTTAAGGACAGGAACTGTCTTTTTCCTCTTCTTTTGTCTCCATTGCTAAGCACACCACAATTCACCATTCAAGTCTCCTCAGCAGCTCTTCCAAACCTTAAACTTCTTATCCCCCTTTTCCCTTACCCACTCTGCTGAGACTTTTGTCTTATATTTTTCAGAAATACTTTGAGGCCATTTGCCATGAGTTCCTTCTCCCTTCTTCCTCATCTCATATTATTCATAACCATTATTCCACCAATTCTTCCCTCACCCCTGTCTCATGTTATGGTGTGGCCTTACCCCTTACCAAAGCTAATCCCTCAGCCTGCTCAAGTGATACCATTCCATTCTATCTCCTATAACAGACTGCCCACTCTATCATATGAAACCATGTCAGTTTCTCCCTAAATACTGGTTCATAACCTAATCCCTCCTACCTTTCCAATCTTCTTACACCTTACTCCTCAATATGTACTCTTTGATCCAACAACACTGGCCCCCTTGCTATCCCATGAACAAAATACTCCATTTTTCAGTTTTGAATATTACCTTTAGTGACTACCCCATGACTAGAATGTTCTCCATCTTCATCTCCAAACTGGCTTCCAAGTCTTCATTTAAGCCCCAACTACAATCCTATAATATAATGAAAGCCTTTTCCAATGCCTCTTAACCATAGTGCCTTCCTTACCTTTTCCATTGGAGCTTAAGGACAGGAACTGTCTTTTGCCTCTTCTTTGATCTCCATTGCTAAGTACATAACCTGGCATATAGGAGGTGATTAATAAATGTGTTTGGACTGACTGCCTAACCTAGTTGGTCTTCTTGCTTTCCTGTTCTATGGAAGAAGAAAAAACTACCATCTCATACATAGTTTCTTGTCAGGATTTCTTTTTTTTCCTGGGGGAAGAATTAGTGGGAGCTGGAAAAAAAAATGACTACTTCTCCATAGTTATTTCTCTCACCTCAGTGGGAAAGTTGCCCATTTTTCCCACATCAGTTTTCCAAGAAAATTGCTAGTTGTAGAGTGGCTAGTTATAGAAATAATTACAAGTTCAAAAATTGTAATCTTCTCCAAGAAAGATAGAGCGGGGGTTAAAAAAGATACCCAGGGCACACACACAAACCATCTATGAAGTAGGTAGTTTGTGTGAACTGGCTATCAAATAATTTGTAAAGAAAGAAGAATGTTAAGCAAAAGAGAATATAACATTCAATTCAGAATTATTACAACATAATTCAGTGGTTTAACTTAGCAGTTTACTAGTACAGTCAGTTGGGAAACTACTATTCTAACCTCCTTAGAACATAATCAAATTTTGTAAGATTGCTAATTAATAACACTTCATTTCACCTCCATTGACACTGTCTGATTAATTAGCTGGGCTTGACCTTTTTGACAGCCTTTCTCCAGAGCCAACTCTTCTTATGCTTGCTCACTCTTTTTTTAAAAAAATTCTGTTCACTCCTGTAGCTATTTAGGAAGTTAGATGGGTCAGGGTATAAAATGCTGAATCTGGAGTCAGGAAGTTTGACAATCTACATAGTTGCCACTCCATGGATTCATATCACACACTGCACGGTTGACATTGTTTTGGATGAGTGACAGAATATGCTGCCATCTTTCCCTGTATCTTTTCAACCTTCTGGCTCAGATCAACAGTATTCAAATTGGAGATCTTTGTTGTTAAGTTACTCCAGTCACGTCTAACTCTTTGTGACCTCATTTGGGTTTTTCTTGGCAAAGTACTAGAGTGGTTTGCCATTTCCTTCCCCAGTCAATTTTACAGATGAAGAAACTGAGGAGAACAGGAGTAAGTCGACTTGCCCAGGGTCACATAGCTAGTAAGTGTCTGAAGCCAGATTTGAAATCAGGTCTTTCTATCTCCAGGCCTAGTACTCTATCCATTATGCCACCTGGTTGTGTATCACCTGATAACAGAGAAAGAAAACTGCATATGAAACTATGAATCATACACCTTGGTTTTGTCATGTAGCTCAATTAATGTGATAATGTCAACCTTACCCTACTTCTATCCTCTTCTGAACTTCCTCCTAATACTTTTTGTGTGTATATACAAATGTAAATATATAGGCACAAATATAGGTATGTATATATATATATATGTGTGTGTGTGTGTGTGTGTGTGTGTAAATGTATGTATGTATGTATATTCCACTGATGCTCATATATATGTCTGTGTGTATGTGTGTAAATGTATGTATATTCCATTGATGCTCACATATGTGTGCATATGCAATTGATTCTTTCTCTTTGATTCTTTTCTAGTATCAATATTACTATCCCTTCCACTTTCCTAGGGTACTGAATATTAGATGATTAGCTGATATCTCTTTTGATATTTTTACTGAAACAACTAGAATAAAAGTATAACAAGGGCTCCAAATAACTTCACAAATCTACTTTTAGAGGCCCAAAACAGTCTAAAGTGAAATGGTTGTCAGTCAGGGAGTGATTTGAGTAAGGGAGTCAAGGTGATGGAGCAACAAAAGTACAATATAGTTCCCTTCACCAAACCACCTTCATAAAGATCAAGAAAATACACCAGACTCAATTCTGATCAGAAAATCCAAGAAAAAGTCATGAGTCATTTTTTCCAGACCATGGCATCTTTATGGAGACACACAGAGAAAAAATTATGGGCACTGGGGATAAGATCTCTTCAGCAGTGAGCTATATAAGGAGCATTCCACTACCCAAGGATTGAGAAAAGGCTGACACTGGACATGAGGACAGAAAGTACTGGGGGAAATGCCTCAGCAAGCACAAAATACAAGAATAGTTGCTCCCTATGATCTAGGTATAAAGGCTGATACTGTAAGCAATCTGGGAAAGCAAGGAATAATTTACCTGCCAGATTTATGGAGAAGGGAACAATTTATGACCAAACAAGAGTTAGAGAGCATTACAAAGCACAAAATGTATAATTCTGATTACATTAAATTGAAAAGTTTCTATACAAACAAAGTCAATGTAACCAAGATTAAGAGTGAAGTGGTAAATTGGTAAAGAATTTTTACAACCAGTGTCTCTGATGAAGGCCTCATTTCTAAAATATACAGAGAATTGAGTCAAATCTTGTAAGAATACAAGTCATTCCCCAATTGATAAGTGGTCAAAGGATATGAACAGGAAGTTTTCAGAGGAATAAATTAAATATATCTATAAGCATATGAAAAAATGCTCTAAATCACTATTGATTAGAGAAATGCAAATCAAAACAACTCTGAGATACCACAAATAACTGATCATATTGGCCAAGATGATGAAACAGGAAAATGAGAAATGCTGGAGAGAATCTGGAAAAATTAGAATGCTAATGCATTGTTGGTGGAGTTCTGAACTGATTCAACCATTCTGGAGAGCAATGTAGAACTATGCCCAAAGGGCTGTAAATAATTGCATATCCTTTGACACAGCAATACCACTTCTAGGGTTGTATCCCAAAAAGATCATAGAAGTGGGAGGAAGACCCATATGTATAAAAATATTTATAGTAGCTTTTTTTGTTTTGGCAAAGAACTAGAAATTAAAGGGATGCCCATCAATTGGAGGATAGCTAAACATGTTGTGGTATGTGAATGTAATGGAATACTATTGCACTATAAGAAATGAGGAACAGACAGACATCATATTTACCTGGAGAGCCTTATACGAACTGATGCTGAGTGAAAAGAGCATAACCAGGAGAAGTTTGTACACAATGACAGACACAACATATGTCTGATGACCAATCTTTTTTTTTTAAATTTATTTTCTTGATTATATCATTCATTTCCAGTTTTGCGTTACAAATTTTCTCCCCTTTTTCCCCTACCCCCAAGACCAAAACAGTGATCCCACCGTAAAGCCCCTCCCACAATCTGTTCCCTTTTATGTCCTCCTCCAATGGCCCTCTAACTTTCTAATAGGGCAGGGAGGGTCTCCCTACCCCCGTCCCTGTATGTCTTA
>CM053600.1:2888183-2926340 GCA_028646575.1 Pseudocheirus occidentalis
GCATCATTATCATTTCTCTTTCCAATGTTTCCTCCACTTCTCTTATTTGGTTTTCAAAGTCCTTTCTAAGTCGATCCATAGCTAGTAGGCATTCTTTCAGTGTCTTGGAAGCATTTGGTGAGGGAGTTCTGACTGAGTTGTCTTCCTCCTGCTCCATGCTTTGATCTTTTTTGTCCATAAAAAAGGATTCTAGAGTTTTACTGCTGTTCCTACCTTGCTTCCTTTTTCTCATGTTGGCCAGTCTATTAATTGCTTGGTTTTTTTAGCTCTGTGGAACTCTCCTTCCTGGAGGAGGAAAGCTCTGTCCCAAATCACTGGGGCCTTCACAGGTGCTGGAGCCATTAGTGGGGTGCTGCAGCCCCCCCCAGTTTTGGCTCACTGAAAGCACACCCCAGGACCACCACTCAAGACCACGATCCAGATCCAGGCCACTGAACACAAGAGCCCTTGTCCCTGATCAATTGCCTCAGCCCCCCTGCTATCTGTAGGCTGAAGGCTCTGAAGCAACCCAGTGGAGGCCACTGCTGCTCTCAGCCATTCTTGCTGCTGCAGCTGCCTCACCCTGCTTCCTTGCCCTGGAAGCAATTTGGCCAGACCCACTCTTCCCTTAATTTAGCAAAATCCACTGACGTTTCTCTTAGTCTTTTTTTTTCTTCTGGCCTGATAAATGTGGTAACTGTGCCTCCAGTGCAGGCAATCTACTTTCCTATAGACTAGGCTCCGTCTGATGTCCTGGGGCCTGGCCGGGCTGGGGTTTCAGCCACGGCTCCCAGACTGTTGTGAAGAGCCCCACCTGCTGATCTGCCTGTAGCAACAGATGTGTTTTCTGTCTTTTGGAGAGTTTTGGAGCTTGAAAATCTGTTTAAGAGTCCCATTTTATGAGTTTTCAGTGTGTTTGTGTGGGAGCTGTGGTGCTTTGCTGCTTCTACGCTGCCATCTTGGCTCTCCCCCTCTGATGACCAGTCTTGATAAAATGGACTCTTCTCAGCAATGCAGGGTTATGAGACAACTCCAAAAGACTCATAATGGAGAGAGATGACTACATTCATAGAGAGAACTTGAAAGAATAGTATTTGAAAGCAGATTGAAGCAAACTACCTGCTCTCATTCTTTTTCTTGTTTATTTCTATTTCCTCTTTCCCATCATTCCTTCCATCTGTTACAATCCTTATTTACAACCTGACTAATGTCTAATGTGAAAGTATTTGCAGATCCTGTACTTGATTGCATGCTGTAATGAGGGGGTTGGGGTAGGGAGAAAACTTGAAACTCAGGGGATTGTGGAACTGAATCCTGTAAATCAAAAGTAAACAAACAAATTAATAAAGACCCAAAAAAGAAGAAAAAAAAAGAATAGTTGCTCCCTGGCAACTTTGTTGGTCAATATCCATTTTGAAAGTAGACTAAGAGAGGATCTACATTTAGGGTTGATGAAGAAGAGCTAATGGACCCTAGCTGTGTACTGAACAAAGAACAATCCTGGAAGCAAATAGAAGTTGTATGGATCTGATTATAGGAGCAGGGTAGGGACTCTTACCTTGTCTATGACCAGGATATGAAGTTTAGACCAAAGGGGAAAGCACAATTCAGTCACTCTCAATCTGAAAATCCTTCCAACAGGCTGAAATCTGAGTCTGGGTCTAGCAGAAATCAATTTGCTTGTGCAAAATTCCAACCTAAATCAATCCAACAGACCCAAATATGGGTCAGGAACTTGCAAAGCCCAGATCAGAGGAAGCTTTGATCCAGGTCATATCACATTGGAAGGACTAAAAATTTTCAGTACCCTAGCTTGTGCTGGGAAAGCAGCAAAAAGACAAAAGGACAGGAGAGTACAAAGGAGACATTATTTCCACAAGAGTGCAGGTCACAGCATGAACACTTTCAAAGTCAAGACGTATACCAGAAAAGTGAGGAAATGAAATAAAGAGTCAACACATGACAAAGAGTTTTTATAATGATGGGGAAACAACACCGAAACCAGAAGAAAATTACTCAAGGTCATCTACAGACAAAGTTTAAAAAAATGCTTCCTGGACAAAAATTATGGAATTCCTAAAAAACTTAAAGCAAGTGTTTTAAAAAAAAAACTAAATATTGATCTTAAAAATTTAAAAAGTCAATTATTAGGGAAAGAACTCACTCTTTGATTAAAACTGTTGGAAAACTCTAAGATAATATGGCATAAGTTTCAAGACATAAAGACTTTGAGGCAACTCCCATCCATCAAATTGGCTAAGTTAACCATAAGAAGAGATGACAAAACCTAACAGTGCAAAGGAATACAATTTAATGTACTGTTCACAAAATTATAAACCAATCCTTCCACTTCCCAAAACAATTTGTAACTACTATTAAAATTAAAGCATATGCTTTTACCCATAGATACAACTACTAGGTCTATTCCCCACAAAGATAAATGAAAGAGATATCTGTTTCAAAAATTGTATCCATTCTTTTTATGGTAGTAAAGAATTGAAAACTAAGGGGATGTTCAACAAGTAGAAAATGGCATGTGGATGTGATATGCTATGAGAAATTATGAAGGGGGTGGGTGGTTGCAGAAAAAGAAGGAAGACCTGGAAAGACTTGCATGAACTGATGCTGAGAGAAGCAAGCAGTACTAGGAGAACATTGTACACAGTAATAGCAATATTGTAAGATGATCAGCTATGATAGATTATCTCTTCTCAGCAACACAACAATCCAAGACAATTCCAAAAGACTCGTGATGAAAAATGCTATCAACATCTAGAGGAAGAACTATGGAGAGTGAATGCAAGATCAAAGTGTTCTGTTTTCACTTTTTTTGTTTTTTCTTCCTCATGTTTTGCTTTTTGCTTTTGTTCTGATTCTTCTTTCACAACATGACTAATATGGAAATACATTTCATGTGGTTTTGCATGTATAACTCATATCAGATTGCTTGCTGTCTTGGGGAAGGGAGGAAAAAGCGAGGAAGAAAAAGGTGGAACTTAACATCTTATAAAAATGAATATTGAAAACTAGCTTTATATTTAATTAGGAAAAAATAAAACCAGTAAGCTCATCATTTCTTATAGTGCATTAGTATTCCATCACACTCATACACCACAACTTGCTCAGTCATTCCCCAATTGATGGGTATCCCTTCAATTTCCAGTATTTTGCCACCACAAAGAAACCTTCTATAAACATTTTAGAACATATAGGCTCTTTTTCTTTTTCCCTAATCATCTTTGGAAATAGACAAAGCAGTGGTATTGCTGGGTCAAAGGATATAAGTAGTTTAATAACTCTTTGGGAATATTTCCATATTGCTCTCCAAAATGGTTAGATCAGTTCACAATTACATCAACAATTAGCATCCCAATTTTTTCCACATCTTCTAACAAAAGTTGTCACTTTTAATATTTGTACTTTTGTTCTTTTAACTATAATATTTTTATGGACTAATAAATAGTAAATCTTTGTAAAGGTATCATAAACCACTGAGGAAAAGGTTTATTCCTTTCTATTGCCATTCAATTCTCTCCAGGTGTCACCCCATCACAGTACATTTATTAGGCAAGAACACAATGAATCAATCAACAAATCAATCATACATACATTGTAGACTAAGTATGAAAATCTTTGAAATCACACCAGAAAGGAAGCCTGCTGCAGTTGACTGGAGGATTCCATTTGTCCAGGTCTATTATGAAAACACTTTCTGGAATCTAAAAGGTCAAGCAAGTAGTGAGTCAGAAGTCTCAGAGGTTAGAATAAATATAGTTTGTCAATAAAATCCCCAAGGAGAAATTTCAAGGGGAAAATGAGAGGCTACAATTTATACTTTGGCCAGGTCTCTTCCCCATTACTTCTCACCTTCTATTGACTGACTAGAAAAGAATTTTTACAAGGTTTAAAGCAATTCAGAGAATTTTGAAATTCCCATCTTCCCATCTGTGGTCTATTGACACCCACAGATCTGCTGTGTCTTTATTGGGAGCTATGAACAAACTAGATATGAATTCAATAATCTATAAGGGGCCCATAAAATAAATACCCTATGTCTAATGTAATTTCATCACAAATTCACTATTCTCGAAACTGAGCATAATTCTTCATAACAAATGATTTTAAAAGTAAAAATTATCAGAGATTTCTACTTCTTCCTGAATAAAAATGTTTAGAGTATTTAACATGCAAATCTAGGTAAACAACAGTCTACTGCAAAATACAATGAAGTACAAAATCAATGTATATTTATAGACTATAAGGATGAAAAAGCTCTTTTGTCTTTGAAGCCCAAGCTACTCAAAAGTTAATGTTAATTTCTTCCTCTAATTTTCACTTAAAATTTATTTTTCTTGTTTTAATCAAACTATTAAATGTTTAGTAATATTAATATAATTTTTAAAACTTCATGATTTTTCTTAGGCAAAATTTTAAAATAAATTTCTATTGATTTTTATTAGAATTTTTTTGTACTTTGTTAGAATTATTAATTTAACATTTTACTTGCAAATGCATTCTAAATTCATTAGTTCTCTTTTCCTCTTTTGCTTCTTTGCTTCTAAAGACTGTCAATTGCAGGCTATAAATATTGCCCTATTATATAAGATTCTCTTTAATAGAATTTTAATTATTTCTATGATTTTTTTCAACTTCCACTTTTTTTTAAAACATAGTTTTTTATTTAGTTGTGGATTTTTAGGCCAACATCTCCTGGTTTTTAAAAATAGTTTAATCTATTGCTTGTTACATTTTTTTTTTTGGAGGGCAATTTTGGGGTTAAGTGACTTGCCCAAGGTCACACGGCTAGTTTTTGTGTTAAGTGTCTGAGGTCAGATTTGAACTCAGGTACTCCTGACTCCAGGGCCAGTGCTCTACTCACTGCGCCACCTAGCCGCCCCTGCTTGTTACATTTTAAGTTCCAAACTGTCTCCATCTCTTTCCCCCCACCCCTCATTAGAGAAGGCCATCTATTTAAAAAGTAAAAACAATCTGAGATTTCTACATCTTTATGAATAAAAATCCTTAGGGTATTTAAGATGCAAATCTAGGTGCATACACACATAATCATAATACACATGTTTCTATTCATCAGTTCTTTCTCTAGAGGTAGATAGCATCATCCTTCACATGTCCTTTGTAATTGATTTTGAGAATTTATAATACTCAAAATAATTTAGTCCTTCATATTTATTTTTTTTAAATATTGCTGCTACTACATATAACATTCTTGTGGTTCTGATAATTTCACTCACATGCAAGTCTTTCCATGTTTTTTTAATCAATCTGGTCATTATTTTTCTAGTACAGTAGTATTTGGTAATATAACAAATAATTGTCTCACCCTGATCTTTTTGGGAAGTCTTCTACCTCATCCCCATTACAAACAATACTTACTGATAGTGTAAGGTAGAGGCTTATCATTTTTTTTAAAAAATCCATGTATACCAATACCTATGTTTTCAAGTAATTTTAATAGAAATGAATGTTCCATTTTGCAAAAAAACTTTTCTGCAACAATTGATAGCATCATATTTTCTTATTTTGTATTAATATAATCAATTCTGAAAACAGTATTCTGTATATGAAACTATCCCCACATTTTTTCATATAAATTCCACTTAGTCACAATGTATAATATTTGTGATATCACTGTAGTGTCCTAGCCAGTATTTATTTATTAATTTTTGAATCCATTTTCATTAATAAAATTGGTCTATAATTTTCTTTCTCTGTATTTGCTCTTCCTCATTTAGATATCAACACCACATTTATTTCATAAAAGAAGTTTAGTAGGACTCCTTTTTCTAGTATTCCAAATTATTTACTATTGGAATTAGTTGATCTTTAAATGTTTGGTAAAATTACCTGTAAATCCATCTGATCTTGAAGCTTTTTTAAAGGAAATTCATTTATGGCCTGTTCAATTTCTTTTTCCAAAGGAGGCTTATTTAGATATTATATTTCCTCATCTGTTAATCTACCTAGTTTATATTTTTTGTGTTCTTCCATTTCACTTAAATTGTTACACTTATTGGCATATAATTGGCAAAATAGCTTTTAATAATTGTTTTGATGTCATCTTCATTAAAAGTGTATTCACCCTTTTTATTTTTGATACTAGCAATTTAGTTTTTTTCTTTCTTTTTTAATCAGATTAACTAATGACATCTATTTTATTGTGTTTTTTCATAAAACCAACTGTTTTATTTATTAATTCAATGACCTCCTTCCATTCACTTTTAATAATCTCACCTTTAATTTTTAAGATTTTCAATTTGGTGTTTAATTGATGATTGTTAATGTCTTTTTCTACTTTAAAAATTGCATATCAAATTCATTGATCTATTCTTTATTTTCTTGAGGTATGTGTTTAGATACATAAATTTTCCTTTGGGGGTGGCTACATGGTACAGTGAATAGAGCACCAGCCATGGAGTCAGGAGGACCTGAATTCATATCCAGACTCAGACACTTAACAATAATAACAACAAAAAACTAGCTATGTGACCTTGGGCAAGTCAATCAACTCCAACTGCCCTCCCCCACAAGATAAGAATTTTTTTTCTTGGATTCCTGCTTTTGCTGCATCCCATAGGTTTTGACATCTTGCCTCATTGTCATTCTCTTTAATAAAATTTTATGTTTGTATGACTTGTTCTTTAACCTACTCATTCTTTAAGATTAGATTATTTAGTTTCCAATTAATTGTAAATCTGTTTCCATGTTCCATTATTAAATATAATTTTTTTGCATTATGATCTAAAAAGAATGCATTTATTATTTCTGACTTTTTGCATTTAAGCATAAAGTGTTGCTGCTGAGAAAATGTATAATCCTGTCTATTCCCATTCAATTCCCTCCAGATATCTATCATATATAATTTATCTAAGATTCTATTTCTTTCCTTGACATCTTTTTTGTTGTTCCAAGCCCTTTGTTCCCTTAATGTAGAAGCTGCTAGGTCTTGTGTTTTCCTAATTGTGTTTCCACAATATTCAAATTGTTTCTTCCTGACAGCTTGCAGTATTTTCTCCTTGACCTGGGAATTCGAGAATTTGGTTATAATATTCCTAAGACTTTTCTTTTGGGGATCTCAAAGCTGTTCTTAAAACAATATTGCTAGGGCATCTAGATGGCACAGTGAACAGAGCACCTGCCCTGTAGTCAGGAGGAATTTAGTTCAATATGTTAACATAGTTAACACTTATTAGCCATGTGACCTTGGGCAAGTCACTTAATTCCAATTGCCCTGCCTTCCCCCCTCCAAAACAAGCAAACAATATTGTTGCTACTATACAGAATGTTCTTTTGGCTCTATTCATTTTACCCTTCATCATTCATACAATTCTATCCATGTCTTTATCGGATCAAGTTCATCACTTCTTATAGAGCACAGTAGTATTGTATCACAATCATATACTACAAGGTGTTCAACTATTTCCAAATTGACAGATATCCTCACAATTTCCAGGGATTTTTACCACCACAAAAAGTGTTGCTATGTTTTAGAACATTTTCCATAATCATCTTTGGAAACAAAACTAGTAGTGGTATGAATGTTCTTTCTTTGTTTCTTTTATTTTTTCATCCTTGAGGTCACACAAGTGTCTGTCTATTAGAATTCTTCCAGTCTGGGATTTTTTTTCTTTTCCATTATATTATTTGGCCTCTCTGGAAAGCACAAGAACAGGGTAGGGTATGGAAGCTGGGACTCAACCCCCAGAACACCCTAGGCCTCCATAGCTCAGCCTTTGCCTCCGGGGATAAGGTTATGGATCAGGTGGGAAAGCTCCTCAGGATAGGGGCTGCTTTCTCCTGGCTCCCAGAGTCTCTGTGACTGGCACCTGTGACTAGGGGCCATCAGAAATATCAGGCCCCCACTTCAGATTCACTGGGGTTTTCTTCTTTCAGAGCAAGCCAGGAAATAGAATTCCCTGGGACTTACTGTGCAATTGAGAGCAAATTCAGGGGAGGGAACAAAGGAATAACTTTAGAGGGGATAACTTTTACAAGGCTCCAGAACTGAAAGGCTAATACTCTCTCCCTAAGACACATACACACATAAGGGGAATAGTGACACAGCAGTGGGCTTGTGAGCATAAGGGAGGACCCTGGAGCTTCAACAACCAGGACTAGGGGATAAGGCTATGAATTTCTCTGTTGACCCCCAGGGACCATGAGAAATTTTTGCCTTTGCTAGGATTCCATGTTGAATCATTGCTACAGAAGCATGTATTTAGAGATGGAAGGAACCTTCAAAGTCATATAATTTTATCTTACAGTTGTGGAAACTGAGGCCCAGAGTTAAGTAATTTTCTCAACTTTTCCATGCTCACACATAAATGGGAGAGTCAATATTTGAACAAAGTACCTCTTTCCTATACATAATGCTGCCTCCCTTTAAAAAAAATTTTTGCTGGAGATAAATGGGCCATTCCACTTCCTTTCTCTTCCTCAACAAATTTATGTTGAAATCAGGCTCACACTGTGTCCGTAGTTTCTCAAACAGTTGAGCTGGTGGTAAGGGGCAGGGCAGGGAAGGAGGTAAGAGGTCACAGAAAATGGGAGACAGATTTTACCCCTACCACCTGTGGTTTAGAGCAGGGATGGGCAGAAATTGCACCCTAGAAGTGGCCTCGATTCTATTCTGAGTCCCAGTTTGGCAATGAGTTCCCCATAGGGAATTCCCTAACTGAGTGGTTCTCTCCTGTCTAGGTCTTGCTCTTACAAAGGATGGGGCAGGGTGAGTAGAGCCTGCATAGGAGCCCTAGGTTTGATTACAGTTCTGAACAACAGGGCTAAAACTGTGTCCTGGTCTCCCTCATCTTTCTGGGACCTCTGGCTGTGAAGAGCAGTCACAGGTCCAAAGGAGAGGTCATCTGCTCAGAAAGGGAATACAGGGATGACCAAGGTGAAGATGAGTGGGAGATGCACTCCTGGGCTTCAGTAACTGAGTGTGATAACTCTCCCTGGGGGTGAAATGTGGAAGGCTGGGATGTGGATGGCTAGGTCTGGAGTTCTATGTGTCTGTCACTCTAGGTATATGTCTCTCTTTCTTTGAAAAAAAAGACTCAGTATGTGTCCATGTATGTCCCTGTTTGTGTGTGTGTGTATCTCTGTAGTTGTGTGTGCCCCCAGGGGCCAGCCTGCCCTCTGAGTCAGGAAGTAAGAAGTCTCTGGGTAGCTGGAGGGCTCCTCAAAAAGGAGGCAAGCAGGTTTAGACAAGTGCTATTTGCCCTTGTGGCTGTAGTAGTCTGTGATGTAGCCAACAACGAAGACGATCCAAAACAGAACGACTCTGCCTGCCACCGTCATGGTGATTACCAGCTTCCCAGTGCATCGTTTGGTACAGATGCACTCACAGTCCACACCTCCCGAGGCCCACATACTCATGCTGACCTTGTCCTGGCTGTTGCTCCATCTGCTGTACTGGACAGTTCTCTCCTGGGGTTCAATCATTCCAAGATGGGAGGGAGTGACGTTAGGATGGCAGGTCTCAGGGTCTGTGGGGCCCCTGCTCTGGTAGATGAAGTCCCCGAATGGAACCTTGTATTCTTCCCGGTTTTAGGAGAGGGTGTTGGGTGCAGAGGTGCTGCCACCACTCTCACCTGCAGCTCCCCACCTGTCCCCCAGCTCCCTGGCTCTAGGCCAAGATGTGTCTTGGATGAAGAATCCCTCTGTCTCTGGCCTTTTGCAGAAGTTGGTGTGGGGAATTTTACAAGGCCAGTAGTTCAGCTTACTGGATTTTTCTGTATGGGCTTGAAGCCTGGGATTAAAGAAGGCTGAGGAGGAAGATAAGGAGGGGTGAGATGAGAAAGGGGGGAGGAGGGAGCTGGCCCTCTGGCTCCTCTCAGAAGAAATGTGAACAGCAGAGACCAGCACTGACTCTGTACTTCCACGAATGCTATTTCAAACTATCCTAGTAATAATAACATTCTTATGAATTACAGAAAACATTTTCCCATATAATACGTAAATAGTTTGACTTTATTAGGTCCTCTATAGTTAGTCTTTCATATTTACCTTCTTATGTTTTTCCTGATTCTTGCAGGTCAAATTTTCTGCTCAGTTCTGGTCTTTTCCTCAAGGGTACCTGAAAGTGTTTTAATTCATCAATATCTATTTTTTTCCTTGTGGGATTACACCCAGCTTTGCTATGTAAGCTATTCTTGGTCACCAACTCAGATCCTTTGCTTTTCAGAATATAATGTTTCATGCCCTTTGGTCTTTTAATGTAGAAGTTGGGAAATTTTACATTATCCTTACTATAGGTCCATAATATTTAAATTATTTATTTCCAGTTTTTTATAGTATTTCTCCTTAACCTTGGAACTTCAAAATTTGCCTATAATGTACTTGTACATTTTCATTTTAGGATCTTTTTCAGGTCACAAAAATCGCTTATTGATGTTTCTTTTACTGCCTGCATATTTTGATCATGGTTTCTAAAACTATATTTTAAATTTATGCCTAAAAAATAAATAGTTTTAACAAAGCAGTAGGCTACCAAATGAAATCAGAAAAACAGACTTTATAAAAATTACTAATAGAAAGACAGGAAGAATACACAAAAAGAAAAAATCTAACTGAATTTTTTTTTAAATGCTAAGAAAATAAAACTAGTTTGGTAGGCAATAATTTCAGACTTGCCTCTTAGACAACACTTTGAATACTTCAATAGATTTGTTATTGCCTCAGTGTGGCTATTCCCTTCTCAGTTAAGAAATTTTTACCCATATACTCTTTTAAATGCTCCAAAGAGGGTCTAACTTCTATACTAATAATCTGTCTTTAGATAGCCTGACCATATATGGACACAAATGGATTAAGCAGATTTGTTACCTTGACCCCTGGATTATTTTCTTTTCTACTTCTATATCTCTCTGATGACATCATTTAAGCCAGTACTCTTATTCAACATTGCTGCCCACATATAACCACTGCCCTTTTAATGACTTGCAACCTTAATTGTTCAGGAACTATGTAGTACCACTGATGGAACCTATCTGATATCAAACAGAGTATCACCAGGGAAATTGTAATGTCTAAAAGAAAACATTTGTGCTAATATGCCATCTCTAATGGGCTGTCTTTTGCATTGTACTTCATATTCTAGTCACTGTGTATTATTCATCCATTTTGTTTTTCCCATATGAATAAGTAGGCCAAAGTCTTTTATATAATTATGGATGTCATTTAGGAATGTCTGCAAATGTTCTGGATCTTTACTCAATTTACAAAAAAAATCTTCTTTAAAGTAGAATTAGAAAACCTTATCATTCAAGGGGAATCTCCCTTTCATAGAGAATCTTAAATTCTCTAGCATCAGTCAAGGTTCAGCATATGTGTTTCCTCATACAGAAAATGTTTCCTGATCCCTTTAGGTCTCTTTCCTTCTTCAAATTATAAAGTACTTGATTAACAATTTACGTGTGTCTCCTAAGTAGAAAATAAGCTTCTTGAGGGCAATGACTATTCTTCACATGATTATGTCTTTTTTGTGTCCCCTGCACCTAGCACAGATCCTTGTATATGTGTTCAATAAATATGGATTAAATTGGAGTTAACTCTGCACTGAAGATCATACCATATGGTGGCAAACACTTTTGGTGAGCAAATACAACCCTGTTTTGTTCCTCATTCAGTCAAATGGCTATCAAATCAAGCTATATATTTTGTTACTATATCTTTCAAGGAATGGTACCTCCCTGCCCCCCCCAGGACTAGAAGAATGGGGGAAGAAAAATCAATTATATAAAGTTGTGAGTAATAAATTTGCAGTTTCATAATTATCTTTTTATTGTACTATGGTATGGAAATGCTTGCTTTACTCCATAAATTAAAAACAAAATTTTAAAAGTAAATAAAATGGGATCTTATTTTCTTTTTTTCTAGCACTTTTTTTAAACATTTGTTTTTAAAACTTTGAGCTCCAGATTTTTTCCCTTCTTCTCTCCTCACCTGCTCCCAACAGGAAGATAATCAATTCAATATAGGTTGTAGATATGTAGTTATGCAAAAGATTTCCATAGTTATGGAATTCCATAGTTATATCTCCCTCCATCCTATCCCACCCCCTACTTATTCTATTTTCTCTTTTGACCCTGTCCTTTTTCAAAAGTATTTGCTTCTAACTACCCTCTCCCCCAATCTGCCCTCCCTTCTATCATGACACCTGTTCTCCCCTTCCCCACTATTTTCCTGTAGGGTAAGATACCCAATTGAGTTTGTATGTTATTCCCTCCTTAAGCCAAATTCAATGAGAATAAGTTTGTCCCATTCCCTTTCACCTTCCTGCTCTTCCCCTCCATTGTAACATTTTTCTCTTGCCCCTTTTATATGAGATAATTTACCCTAATCTATCTATCCCTTTCTCCTTATCCCAGCAAATTCCTCTCTCACCTCTTAATTTTATTTTTTTAGATATCATCCCTTCCTATTCAACTCATCCTGTGCCCCCTCTCTATGTATACATGTACATACATATGCCCACTCACACACACATATTTATATATACATATACCATCCACATATACATATATATGGATCTTATTTTCTCCACACATTTCAGTTTTTTAAAAATGATCTGCATAGAATATTGTTTATGAAACCTCACTGTTTCCTTTTTTGTTCCTTCACTAAGGATGCTTGGATGAATCTGTATATTATTCTTATAAACACTTTCTAGGGATGGAAAGATAGCCATATGAATTAATAATAATTTATACTTCTTTAGGTACATTTTTCAATTCCCAAAAAGATACAAGATGTTTTTCTAGTCCTTTAGAGTCCCCTCCTCTTTTAGATATACTGAGAATTCAAAACTCAATGTCCTCAAATCCTTATCATCTCCAGAGAAACCTTCCTATCTGATCTGGTCTAGTTGCCCTACAAATGATCTGTGTTTAAGTGCCATTTTTACATTCAAGTGTAACACATCAAAAACTATGATGTTAGAGTCCAATGTGGTGGCTTCACTATCTTATAGAGAAAAGAACCCACCCTCCCCCATTTATTTTTATCTATATACCACCTCCTTCTAGTTTCGCCATAAAAGTTTGCATCAAATATGACAATGCCTCTAAATGGAAAACTAGAAAAAGTCACACCATAAAAATAAGAAAATTAAAGATTTTATCTTTTATTACTGAATATACAACCTGGGGTATAACTCAGAGAATAGCATAGAAAGACAAATGTAGCAATTTCAATTATATAAGTATAAAACATGGGTTTAATCATACATCTGACACATGGTGATGTGCCCCTGGATAAATTGTTTTATATTTAAATATACTAGAAAAACTATAATTTTCCAAGAATGATCTCATATTGATAAGTTCCTTATCAGGAATTTCCTATCCAAATCAAATGGCAAAGTCAGATTTTATAAAGAATCAGTCTAGACAGATGAAGGAAGCTGTGGATTAAGGCAGGAATATTTTCATTATACATCATGATAAAAGTATGGTATTCACAATTGGATTGACACCAATCTGTAATATTAAATCCATTCTTGAGAAACAATTTATATATCCAGTGACCCTGATAAATGCTTCGTTTATAAAATATAGAGAGAACTGAGTTAAATTTATAGGAATACAAATCATTCCCAATTGATAAATAGTCAAAGGATATGAACAGGCAATTTTCAGAGGAAGAAATTAAAGTTACCTATAGTCATATGAAAAAAATGCTCTAAATCACTGCTGATTAGAGAAATTCAAATGAAAATGACTCTGAGATACCACATCACACCTATCAGATTGGGATTAACATGAAAAAACAGGAAAATTGTAAATGTTGGAGAAGCTGTGGGAAAATTGGAACACTAATGCATTATTGGTAGAGTTGTGACTTGATCCAACCATTCTGGAGAGCTATTTAGAACTACTCCCAAAGGGCTATAAAATTATACATACCCCTTTGCCCAGCAATACAACTTCTAGGTCTATATCCGAAAGAGATCATCAAAATGGGGAAAGGAGCCACATGTACAAAAATACTTATAGCAGTTCTTTTTGTGGAGGCAAAAGAATTGAAAATTGAAGGAATGCCCATCAATTGGGGAATGACTGAACAAGTTATGGTATATGAATGCAATAGAACACTATTTCTCTATAAGAGATGATGAGCAGGCAGGTTTCAGAAAAGATTTATATGAACTGATGCAGAGTGAAATGAGCAGAACCAGGACAACATAGTACACAGTAACAGCCACATTGTGCAATGACAGAATTTGGCAGACTTAGCCCTTCTCAACAAAGCAGGGTTCTAAGACAACTCCAAAAAGCTAATGATGGTGAATGCCATCCCCATTCAGAGAAAGAATTTGGGAGTCTGAATGTATATGGAAATATACTATTTGTTTTCCTTTTCTTTTGTTTCTTCTTTCTCATGATTGCTCCTATTAGTTCTAACTCTTCTTTATACCATGACTAAGGTGAAAATATGTTTATTATGAAGGTATAAGTAGACCCTATGTCAGACTGCTTTGTCTTGGGGAGGGGATTGGAGATAGTGGGGAAGAAAATTCAAAACTCAAAATTTTGTGGAAATGAATGTTAAAAACTAAAAATTAATTAATCAAAAAAATATAAATCTATTCCTTCATACATAAATTGGCAGTGCAAATAATTTTCAAAGATGAATGATCAATAATCATCTTAAATCATGTTCACTTTTGTTCATCAAATAAATAACATTTTTAGGTGTGCAAGTATCATATTTCTCACATATAATTCAATAAGATGACAAATATCCAAAAATTCAATGTTGAATATGCTATGGGAAAGCAGCACATTTCCCACTTGTAGCCTGTCAACAACAATCCCTCTGGACACTATTATTAAGTTCCAGATGTACCTTTAAAGCAGGCCTGCACAACTTATGGCATGTAGGTGGCTTGTATCATGCCAAAGGATTTGGGGCAGCCTGCAAAAATGTAGAGAAATCTTTTGGTGGGATGCAGGCTATGCAGACCTACTTTAAGACATAGGCCAGAAAAGCCAAGAGCTCTGTTTATAGTAGCAAAATATTGTAGAGAAAGTTGACCTTGATTTTCCTTATTTTTGACAATCCTGTTTTTCTATGACAGTTAACAATAAGGAATGTTTGACTTTGTTGCATCTTTTTTCTCCACGTCAACCTTCTTTTAACACCCATTAAATCAATCTTATTGAATCTATAGGAGCAACCTCTCCCCCCCCCCCCACTAAATGGGCTCTCTGTATGGTATAACTGACTATCTGCTCACACCAGATTTTATATTGCCCTTCCCACACTTCGAACATGAAAGCGACAAAACCATTACAATAACATCCTCCCAACCAATGGCAAATACTGTAGCAAATTAACTAATTCAACTCTGACTAGTGGCTCAGGATGAAAATTGGAAGGAAACGAGATGCTCCTCAACCATCAAACTCTTTTTAGACAAAAAAAAGGCTGCTTGACAATAGTGTGAAAAGGGTACCCAGTAAAGTTGCAGCATTGATTCAGGTAGAAGTAGCCTGCCTCTTCTCCATATGAAAATACATCTGTCTCTTTCTCCTTCAATCAGGTTAGCCAATCCAGCAGGTGCAAAATGATATTTCAAGGTTGTTTTCATTTGCATTTCTCTTATCAGTAATGATTTGGAGCATTTTTTCATATGGTTTTATATATATATATATATATATATATATATGACTATAAATTATTTTAATTTCTTCATTGATATTTTTATATAGTTTGACCATTTACCAATTGGGAAATTAGTGGTATTCTTATAGATTTGACCAAGTTCTTTATATATCTGAGATATGTGGTGTTTACCTAAGAAGTTATCTACAAAAAGTGTTTTTTTCCCCAACTTTCTGTTTTCCTTCTGATCTTGGCTACATTGGTTTTATTTGTAGAAAAACTGTCTAATGTAATCAAAATTATCCATTTTACACCTATTTTTGCTCTCTGTCTCTTGCTTATTCATAAATTGTTCACCTGTCACATCTGATACATAATGTGCTTCATATTCTTTAAATTTTCTTATAATGTCTCTCTTTATAAGTAGGTCATGTATCCATTTTGATCCTATCTTGGTAAATGATATAAAATATTGATCTATGTGCAGTTACGCCATACTACTTTCCAGTTTTCCCAATGATTTCTACCAATTGTGAATTCTTATCTTGAAATCTTAAGCATTTGTTTTTGTCAAATACAGAGCCATCTCTAGAGCAGAGCTGGGGGAGGGAAGAAAACAGAAATTTACATGATGACTTTATTGTATATTTTAAAGGAATAGCAAGTTGTCCAAAATAGATTTACAGTTTCATGTGCAATCATCTTTTTTATTATATTATGTTATGGAAATGCTCGTTTTATTCCATAAGTTGAAAGTAAAGTAAATAATGTTGTTTTATAAAAGAGAGATGGAAAAGTAAATGAGAAAAAGAAAAAGAATGTATTTGGTTAGAAGAATTTGTCGACTTGCAGAGCAGTGAGACATTCACTAAATCTGAGGGGCATTGACACCTCACTGACTGGTTGTTTTATGGTCTAGGTGACCAGCATCCCAGAAGCTGGATCGGCATCTTGAGCCATTTTCCCCTACATGACTATGGTCTGAGGTATAGCCTCCCTGACTTTTAGGATGAAATTAGTCCAGCTTTTGTGGCAAAGAACCTAATGGGCATTGTTTCTATATCATGCCTTTTTCTATTGCTGTTTTCAACAACAGAATGGGAAAAATGCCAAATTTATACCAAGATCCTTTCATTTTCTTCTTCCCTCAACTCAATTCAGTCCCATAAAAAGCCATTAAAAATGAAGGGGCAAGTGATATTAAGTTTAATAGAATTCTTCTGGCCCCATTGCCTGATTTTCTTCAGCCCTAGCATGATTCCTTTTTGACCCTATAACAGAATTCATGTCCATGGATGACTTAACAATTATTACAGTATTTCTTTGAGGTGGAAAAAAGAAAACCTACTGGGTAATTTTGTTCCATTATTTAGAATATCAGAAGCTTGATAGTCCTTTTTTTATCTACAAGAACAGTATATAATTCTCTCCCTTGTTAAGTTCGAACTGGAGTTTGTAGGAGGCAATTGGTGAAAAAAGAAGAAAACAGAACAAAAAACCGAAAATATTTCAAAGATATGGCTGACAGAAACTAATGGCCAAACCATTTGTATTTTGAATTATAGTATTCTCCATCTAGAGAAGTTAGACAGGTAAATTGCATAGTTACCATGAATAAACTATGTAGTAATTACACAGCAACTCTTTTAGAAATCCTAGTAATTACACTGAACTAGATCATTTTAAAATAGATCAAGAGTTACTGGGTTCATGTACAATGGAGATGTTTAACCTGTGCTCCATCAGCTTGATCCACCTACCATCCTACAAAGATTTGTGCTGCCTAGGATATTTTTGAGATAATGGTTAGAGAAATATTTGGAAATATTTTTGAATGTTTCCCTATGCAGAGCACTTTCTATAGCTGGAAAGACAAAATAAATTTAACAACTAATTGATGTCATATTGCATGAGTGGACATCTTCCCACCTAAAGAAATTATGCTTTTTAAAAAATTGAATGAACTCAGTTTTAGAAAAAATTATTTTGTTTTACATATATATGTATATGTACATATGTGTGTATATGTATATATGTATATATATATATTTACTGTATATGAAAGTTAGAAGGGAAAAAACAATTTCCGGAAAATAAGAAAGATCATTCCCGAAGTTAAGAACACAGTATATTTGCCCGTGTTTTGGAACTCCAAAAGGGCTTGGACACAAAGGAAGTGGAAATAAAGGTGGGCATGTCTACTAGCTGGCAGGCCTCCGTTACATATTTTATAAGTCCTGAAAGGATTTCAGATTTTCCCTGAGAGTTAACTAGTCATAATTCTTTTTGAAGTGACACTGGTAGAAAGAAGAGGCAGAAATCAAGACAAAGAAATGATACTAGATATCTCATCACAAACAAGTAATCATAGGCCCGAGATTGTTATTTTCCAGAAAGGGAACTGGACCTCCTAGAGAAGAATCAATAGAGTGTGCAATTGAACTTCAGGTTAACAGGCATCTATGAGGGATAGAATGTATTGTTTGATGGAAAATATAAGAGACCCTATTTTTCTATGCTCCTAGGGAAAAAAAAATCTTTGAAATCATAGGAATGTTTGCCAAAGTTTAAAAGGTACTTAGGAGCCCAGGAGCTGGCCTAACTGCTACAAGAGTGGTTACTAAATTTGGCAACATTACAAAGGGCGATTTCTGTTGAAACATGGGTGGATACCTATCTATGAAAGAGGAAAGATAACTCCTGAAAGAGCAGATTGATCAATGTGGCTGAAGGACCACAGGGTTAGTTACAGTTAAGTGGATCTCAGACCTGGAGGAAAGCAAAGGTGAGGATCTTTAAAGCATTCTTACCAACGGTACTATTCCTGTATCTTAGTTGCTTATCAGTTGTTTCTAGAATTCAAATTCTACCTCCCCAGGGCTTGTCCTTGTTACTGATGAGTTCAAGCATGTGACAATATTATGTTCAATCCTTGATGGAAGAGTTCAACATATCAACTCCAAGTGAGATGCTGTTCCAGCTCTAGTTTCTGATGTTTCCCACTGTCTGCCTTAGTAAAAGTCTCTCACCATGCCTTTTACTTACTTGGCTTCATCTTGTCTCTCTAAAAGAAGAATACCTTTCAAAGTTAGGGTCAAAAGGCAAGTCAGGGTAGCTTGTAATCATGTAGTATCAAATGCCCTCTTGAATAGAGAATGATGGAGAGAGGATTATTAGCAAACAGTCCTGCCCAATCCCTCCCTGCTTCATGTCCAAGTCCTTCTAATGGAGCTCCAAAAGGTGATCTACATATGTTTTGCATGTATTTGGTAATAGCAAATTGGATTTTAAAATTACATGTAGGTATCATTGAAAAAAAATAACAGAGTCAAAGAAAAATGCCCAAAGACATCTTAAAGACGCTCTAGTTCAACTAACAATTTTGAACAATTGTTATTTACTTTATTTTTAATTTATGGGATTAAACGAGCATTTCCATAACATTACAGTAAAAATGATTATACATGAAACTGCGAATCTGCTTTGCATCACTTAATATTCTGTTTAAATATATAACAAAGTCATCATGTAAATTTCTTTTTTCCTTTTTTCATCTTTCAGGTCTACTGGATTTTGTGTTGTCCATAAGCGTGTGCACGCTCCATATACCAATAGAGAGTGAAATCATCTTCACAAACTTTTTTGTACTCTGTGTGTGTGTGTGTGTGTGTTTCAATCATATGAGAGGGTTTCTGCCTGCTGTAGTAAGCAGACCAGGGTTACATTAGGTGAAGCAGACAATTTTGAGGGTACCTTTTCAAAAAGGATGCTCGGACAGGCTGCCCAATCCCACTGCTGCTTCAGTCTAGTGAGAAGAAGAACTTATGGCTTGTGCTATCTAAGTGCAGGATTATAACTACGGTTCTCGATGGATCTGGCCCTGCTGCTTCATCACTTGCCAGCAGCCACAGGACTTAGAGGTAGATAAAGATGGTATGTGTAACATCTTTTGACTCATGCACAAATTGGGCTTAATTTAGGAAGAGTTGCATGAAGTTGTCAGCCTCAATCTCTCTTCCAGTGTTGCTGGAGTCCAGTGGCAAGACCAAAGCAAAATGTCTGGTGATGGGTTCAGATGCAGTGGATTACCTTGTCATCCTCAATGTTTAACTAATCCCTAAATGCTCCACAGTGCCTGCTTCACCTACAATCGTAGCCAATGGAACAAATTATTCTAATAAACCTCTTCCTTGGGGGAAAGTCCTCACATGCTTGACATAAACATGCCCCTAACTCAGCTAATGGTTTGAGGCTTATTGGCTACCCTCAACTTTTGCTTGCTGAAATAGTTTACTGGGGTATGGCCACTGTACATGCTATAGTTTCTTGAAGCTACAAATGAGCATTGGGTATCAAGTGGACACCACAAATGGAAAGGAGCCTGAAAAGGGCTCAGCAGCCCTTCCACCAGAGGTACTAATCTTGCCTGAACCACAGGTAGTCTGAGACTAGGAAAGAGAAAATAAAATGCTCTCCTTTGTATATGTAAATGTTTACATTTGTTAGTGCTTTTAAATTCAGAATAAGAAATTTTTTTCAAAAGCAATATGTAAGTGAATCAAAAGAGATTAATAAAAAGTCAATAAAAATCAAGACCAGGTTGGAGTTCTCAGTAGAGTGATGTAATGGAAAATTTATTCATGCTTCTGCTTCTACTACTTTTTGCATTCGGCAATGTTGTAAATAAATGAAGAAATTTATCAAGTTGAGGGAGAGATGCATGATTAGTAACTCCAGAAAAGAAAAAAAATCATCTTAGGAATACAGCAAATCACTGAAGAGCAATGGAGGAAATTAAGGGATCCTTTCACTTTTATGTCATACTGGTTTTGATCAGTTCATTTATACCCCAACTTGGGATTCAGCTCAATTCCTTCTTCAATGTTTCTTTAACTTCATAGACTCTCTGCTGGCTAATGGATAAGACCCACCTACTCTAAAGACATTCATTGACTATATTAATAGTGGGTAGTACATGAGAGTTTGGGTCAAAGAGATGTGGGGTTCAAAATCCGATATCAAACAGCTGAAAAACCTTCAACAAGTCCCTTCTCTTCTGCATTCCTCAGTTTGCTTGTGCATAAAATGAGGAGGGTGGATGTCATTCATGGTCTCTGAGATCCTTTTTAGCTCTAAATTTATGATCCTATGACATAGCTGGCTTTGAGCACTGGCCCTAGATTGACCATTCTCATGACCCCACCCAGTTGGAAAATTCCGGGCCCTTTTCATACATGGTACAAGGTTCATGTTGCCATGGAAAAAACCAGAGCTCCCCATTGACTTCTTGTTTAGATTCTCCTTGTTAGTCTAACATAGATTCATAAAGAGCTGGAGATAAGAGTGACTTTAGCTGATATCTACCTCATTTTACAGATAACAAAACTGAGACTTGGAGAGTTGAAACAACTTGGGTATGGTCATATATCTTGTTAGTGGCCAAGTTAGGATTAGGATCCAGGTGTCTTACATCCAGTATTCTTTCCACTACACTGCCAGAACTGGTTATACTGGCTGCAACAATTGTCAACCCAGGCTCACTGAATTTTAAAACATAATTAGCAATCTTAACCAAAAAATGTGAATATCTAAATGAACTCCAAGTTTAGAAATGCTCTCTCTTGTTGTGTTTGGGACTTAGATAACTTTATTTTCAGATATCTATTTAGATTTGTTTATATATATTTGTATTTATGTATATACATATATATACATAGTATTCATATAGTGCATGTATAGTTAACATAAAGCAATTTCTCTGAATAGGTGTTGGTTTTGTTGGATTGATTAATCATGTTAGACTCATCTTGACGCCATTTGGGGCTTTCTTGGCAAAGATAATGGAGTGTTTGCCATTTCCTTCTCCAGTTTATTTTACACATGAGGAAACTTAGGCAAATAGGGTTAAGTGACTTGCCCAGGGTCACAAATTTGAGCTCAGGTCCTCCTGACTCCAGGGCTAACACTGTATCCACTATACCAGCTGGCTGCCTTTTCTCTAAATAGGTAGCTATAGAAATATTCATTTTCAGTGATAGTCTTCCAACTGGGATATATTAGGCTATTATCTCATTGTAGGATAGAAAGTTGAGACAACTTTTCAGATTCTTGGTTTTTCAAGGATTTCTGATAGAAAAATAAAGAAGGAATTTAAAAATTTTCAGGAAGTCTATGCAATGACCCAATTTTTTAAAGTAGGATGTATAAAAATGAAACTTTCATAGTAACATTTAATTTTCCCTATTTTCTATGCTCCAATTTTATCCGCATAATTTTTTCTTTCTTAACATAATATTTTAAGCACTGAGTGCTAGTTGTCATAAGAAGCATGAAAAGAAACAAAATATATGAGGACTCTTAAGGAGCTTACAGTCTTTTATCAAGGCAATAAAGCATCCTGAAATTACTAAGCAAGACTATATAGCCTCAATCACTTTCAGTGTCATTTCTGAGTAACTTGTGATTCCAGATGATTGGAGATTGAACATTCCAATAAACTTGTTACTCTCCTTCTCCTCCCTCAAATGAAGCTCACAAATCCAGAGTCTTCTTTAAAAGATAAGGGGAAAGGACAGGTGTGTTGCCGCTTCTTGGGAAGCAGAGGTTGGTAGTGAACTCTGGACTTCTGAGCAACAGCAGACTTAAGCAGTTCTGGTATTCAAACTAAGTTCAACATCAGTATGGTGAGCTTCCAGGAGCAGGGGAGCCACTAGGCCAGTGGTTCTCAACCTTCCTAACACTGCGACCCTTTAATACAGTTCCTCATGTTGTGGTGACCCCCAACCATAAAATGATTTTTGTTGCTACTTCATAACTGTAAATTTGCTACTGTTATGAATTGTAATGTAAATATCTGATATGTAGGACGTATTTTCATTGGTACAAATTGAACATGACCCAATTCATTGAAATTAGATTTTTTTTGTCCTCTAGAGTGAAATCAAGCTTTATTAATAAAAGCATGGAAACAATACCTTTTCAAACAGACCACCAAAACCCTGAGATTTTAGAGACTTTGATAGTCTTCCTTCTTGCTGAACTAGAGGAAGTTCCTTCTCTGCCCTAAATTTGTGGGCAGTGATCTTCTGGTTTGAACCACTTAAACTTGGTCTTCTCAAGTGCAGGTGATGGGGGGGGGGGGGGGTCCTGACTTACTTATGACTCAAGAACAAGCTGATAACTGGGATCTTGAATGGGTTTTATACTTTGAGTGAAAGTCATTTATTACATAATTGAGTTGGTAGTTTACTTCAAAATTGATGATAAAGTTGTTTACAATATTTTCTCATTGTTGGTCTGTTTTATTGTAGGATCTACGTATGTCTACCAGCTGTTTTAAATATGTGTGTGTGTGTTAATTACGTCATACTACAGAGATCTTTTTAAATTGAAAAACCACTTTGGTACAAAATTTTTTATAGCTCATTCTCAAAAGTGAGGTTTAAAAAGTAGTATCAGTTGTGCAAAGTTGACAAACTATCTTATTTAAGTTATGGACATGTTATTATTATAATATTGTGCTTATTATAAGCACATCAGTTTTACTAAGTTAGCAAATATTCCTTGTCTTACTGTGATACTAAAACTTACTCTCATTTCACATTCTCTTTGCCTTTCTCTTGTTTTGTTTATTGATACTAGGCCTGCCTATCTTACCAAGGCTGGAAGTCAAGCAGTCCATTAACAGGTCTCATACTATTGCTTGATCAGTACAGAAGTTTTGACCTATTCTGTTTCTGACCAGAAAATGTTTGCTCCTCCTTGGATAGCCTAGTGAAGCACGGTTCTCGACTTCTGGGTCATGTTCAAGTTGTACCAATGAAAATACGTGAATTGGATAGAGTACTAGGCCTGGATTCAGGAAGACTTGAGTTCAAATTCAGCCTCACACTTCCTAGCTATGTGACTCCAGGCGAGTCCCTGAACCTCTGTTTGCTTAAGCTGGCCCTCACTTACCAGCCTTGTTTCACTGAAGGCTGTTCTTTGTTATTTGGATGTGATACCTGCTGAGTGCTTTTGCATCAAGAATTCAGGGTGATTGCTATGGGGTTAATAACCTTGCCAATGCTTTTTCCCTATTTTCATGATGGAAACAAGTCAGGAACAGCTTGGTTTCACCTAGGAAGGAGTTCAATATGATTAATAATGGTAGTCAACCTTATTATGATACTTATTATGTGTCAGAGATTGTTCATGGCGCTCACCCTGAGCCTGAACCACCTGGTTTACAACATTGACAAGGTCTGGGGAGGCTATGTGGTACAGTGAATAGAGCAATGGCCCTGGAGTCAGGAGGACCTGAATTCAAATCCAGCCCCAGACACTTAACACTTACTAGCCATGTGACCTTGGGAAAGTCACTTAACTCCAACTGCCCCTCCAAAAAAAAAAACATTGAAAAGGTAACTGAAATTATGGGTATGACAACTTTTCTATTCTCTGTAGTTCCCTATAGATTGCCAATTGCCATCTGCTTTCCCTTTGAGCAACACAGGGTATTGTAAAGGAAGCCAATATAATGAAGTGCTCCAGCTTTTTTTTTCATTTCCATCACTAGAGAAAAAATTATCTTTCACTCTTCCCTAGAGACCCCAACTATTGTATGGTGTTATCTACATGGGATGATTCAGGTAACTCCAAGGGCTTCCATTTGACCCTACCCAAAGTAACATGACTAGTGGCTGATGAGAAGGTTCAAACAGCTACTGAGCCCATAATGTCCTTTCCCTCCATAGTCTACTTTCTGTGGACTTCCCCAAATGATCCAAAAGGGGGGTGGCCTTTAGCCATCACTCAGACTTGGCTAGAACTAAAGGACACCTGGTATCTTCATGCCAAATGTTACTGAGCAGTATTACTAGCAATCCCATGGTCCAGGCATTAACTGCTTTATCATCAATGCCACGTTTCCTGATATATACCCAAAGCTACCTTTGTGAGAGGGCATCGTTTCTTTGGTTCATCTAGCAGAGGGATAGGGTCTGTAACTTCTCTCCATATTCATAGAATGTCTGTTGTCCCTAATAGCAGTATTTGCCCAACCTCCTGATCAAATTTCATCAATTCTTCAATCCACGTTTCTATGGTTGTGCAGTAGGGGAGGCATAGAGCTACAATCTGAATCTATTCAGGTAAAGCTCTACCCAGAAGATATGATCTAACTGTCCCTGAAATAGGCTGGATACAGGGATGGTGGGCCATGAAGAAAGGCCTCCATGGCTCCATTTTATTGAATCCAATCAATCAAATCTATGCCATTTTGGAATTTAACTCACTCCCTGGGAAATCCCCATGGGGAGCTGACTGCAACAGAAGAAATGAATCTTTAGAAGGCCAGGTATGAATAATTCCCCATTTTGGTCACCTAATAAGGGATAAACTGTTTTCCCCATCTGGAGGCTGTAATAAATTTGGCTGACTTTAAAAGATGTATCCCTGGGGAGCTGTCTGAGCCAATGAAAGCCAACTCAGCTCCATTAGGCCAAGCCCTTAGGAGCCATTGCTACAGGGACTCCTGTTTCTGTTTCTTCTTCACTCTTCACATCCTCTGTTTCATAGCTCTGATATCAGCAGCAAGTGGGCTCTCTGGGTCAGAAATTATAGAGTGAATTCCTGGCTTGAGTGCCTTGGTCCCCCACCTCCATTAGGAGAAATCTTTTCACTTGCATAACCACCAGCTCTATTAGCTTTCCCTCAGCTTTCATTAAGCACATGGGTGATGAAGTGGATAGAATGTCAATCCAGGAGTCAGGAAGACTCATCTTCTGAGGTTAAAATCTAGCCTCATCAACTTACTAGCTGTGTGACCTTGAACAAATCACTTAAACTTGTTTGCTTCAATTTCTCATCTATTGGAGGCTAGGTGGCCCAGTGAACAGGGCACTGGCCCTGGAGTCAGGAAGACCTGAGTTCAAATTTGACCTCAGACACTTAACACAAAAACTAGCCAGGTGACTTTGGGCGAGTCACTTAACCCCAATTGCCCTCCCAAAAAAGGGGCAAAAAGTAAAAATAAAAAGGACTGGAGAAAGAAGTGTCAAATCACTTCACTCTACTATGTTTACCAAGAAAACTCTAAATGGGGTCATGAAGAGTGTGATATGACTGGAAAAGACTAAACAACAAGTTTTCATGATATGGTCTGCAATAGAGGAGAGAGCTTGGGCTTTTAGGTACTGACTTGCTAACCAGGTTTGTTGATTTTTTTCTTTCAGTCTTATGAGGCTGGCAGTTCCACTCATGGACTCTTTTAGTTTAGATTCAGTGTTGGCAGGAAATGAGGCGATACTCACAAGTCATTTAACTATAACCCCTCCCTCAAAAAAAGAGTTTAATTTTTCCTAACATAGAAATGATACAGAAAGGGAATTCGGTGGTACTTAGCAGTTCTTGACATGGCCTCCCTCATTCCCACATGGAAATGCATCTGGTCATCAGAGCAGAATAGGGTGAAAAACATGGTAACTCACATGATCTTCAGAAATGCAGCAGGCATGAAGAACTAGGAGGCTTTGTCAAGGAAAGCTGATTAAAAACATTGTCACTTTTAGGTAAAATCTCCACGTCTTGTGAATGGGAGTAAAGAATATGAGTCAGAGAAACACTGGGCCTATCACACCTCTGATGCCAGTGTCCCAGTGTGCCTCTGAGGGATTATTTATATAAAGCAAAAAACACACTTTTTGAATTGCTGCATAAAAGGGGAGCAGCAGCACTCTCACTATTTCTCCTCTGGCTTCCATTTGGCAAATAGCATCATCCCTAGTCTTTTTCAATCACTCCTTTTCTCTCCCATGGGTCATGACCCACTCTCTGTGGCCATGTTTGGAATAGAATAATGGGGAAGGCACTGTGACTCACCAGGCAGTCTAGCCCCCACCAGATAGCAGCTGCTACAAAGATCTTGAATTTTGCCTAAGCAAAAAAAGAAAAACACTTTTTTATATCCTAATTTGGGGAAGATTATAAATATATAAAAACTAATAAGATTTTCTTTTATTTTTCTTCACAGCTCTGGTCCAAAATTTCCCAACAGAGATTCTATGGCACTTTCTCCCACTCTGTCTGCATCCTGCTGGTCTCCATCCACTCCTCTCTGACTTCTGATTCACAGTAATGAAGAACACAAATCATAAGCTTCTGTGATCTATCATTTCATTTTAAGCAAGCATTTAATACTAATTAAGCAAAAAATATGAACAATCTCTAGAGAACAGATAAGCTTTGTATTTAACATATGCTGTCCCAGTAGGAAGAAGGGCAAGAGGAAAGGCAAACAGCACCATCTGCATGAATTCTTTGACGAGAAATGTCAATAACATTAGACAAGTCTTTTGCCTTTTGCCTTGTACTCAGGCCACTTCACTGGTCATGGTCATCAGAGGGTGTAGAGAAAGATCAGAGGCCTTGCACAGAGGTACTACATTGTAATGATAGGAATTTAAATTATCTAAACATCTTGCTGGGAAGCTTTCTTGCCAAAAGTAAATAAGCTAATTAATAACTTCTTGACTTGCCTTAGTGATGATTTTATTCTTCAAAGGGTGGAGGCAACAATAAAGGGAAATTTTATTCTGAGGCTAATTCTCACTAGAAAGGAAGAACTGTGTATTAAGACAGAAATTATAAAAATTCTGGATATAAGTGACTACTCCACCTGAGACTTGTGATAAAGCAGTACAAATCTGGTCATAGTCATACCTAGAATTTGGAAAAGTAGATTTTTAAAAATTCAGAAAAAAAAGTGCTATAGGAGGCAGCTAGGTGGTGTAGTGAATAGAGCACCAGTGCTGGAGTCAGGAGGGCCTGAGTTCAAATCCGGCCTCAGAGACTTGATGTATTTACTAGCCATGTGACTTTGGGCAAGTTACTTAACCCCAATTGCCCACCAAAAAAGCAAAAAAAAAATTTTTTTTAAAGAGTTAATTGTCTGGCCAATTCTGCTTTTTTTGAAGGCATTCTTCTCCTCATTGCCTTTTTGGGCCTCTTTTGCCATTTGAGTTAGTTCATTTGTTAAGGTGTTATTTTCTTTAGTATTTTTTTAGGTCTCCCTTAGCAGGCTATTAACTCATTTTTAGCAATTTTCTTGCATCATTCTCATCTCTCTTCCCAATTTTTCCTCCACTTCTCTTACTCAATTTACAAAACCCTTGAGTTCCTCCATGGCCTATGATCAGCTCATACTTTTCTTGGAGGTTTTTGACGTAGGAGTTTTGACTTTGCTCTCTTCTTCTGGGTAGTTCTACATTTTGACTGTCTTTGTCACCAAAGAACAAAGCTATAGTCTGATTTCTCTTCCTGTGTTTGCTCATCTTGCCAGTCAATTACTTGACTTTTGAGCTCTTTGCCATGTTAGAATTCTGCTTCCAGAGTAGACAATGCTGTGCCCCAAATTTCTGGGGTTTTGTGCAGTTGTTGTCAGAGCTTCTTGCAGGCACCTGCCTCAGAACTGTGAGAAAGACTACCTCTCCACAGTCTCAACAAGCTCTGCCACACCAGCGCTCCTCACCCCAGGACAGCCACCCAAGGCTGTGCCCCAGAACCAAGCAGGGCAAAGCAAGAGCAATTACCTTCCGAACATTTGCTTTGTCGCTCCAAAACCTGTAGGTCTGGAGCTCAGGAGGCAGTTGTCTTGGTAGCAGAGGCTCCAAGAAAAATATAAATTGACCTCAGGTCATAGAAAACTCCAAAAAGAATTTTTTAAAATTAACTTTTGTTAATTTTTAGTTTAAATCATTCATTTCCATGAGATTTTGAGTTACAAGTTTTCTCCCCATCTTTTCCCTACCCGCCACTCCAAAACAGCAATGCCACTGTATATCCCCTCCCCTAATCTGCTTTCTCCTATATCCTCCCCCATCACCCCTCTGACTTTCTGTTAGGGCAAGATGGATCTCCCTACCCCAGTGCCTGTATATCTTATTTTCCAGTTGCATATAAATAATAATATGTATATGTATATGTATGTATATATACTTTTTTAACATTTGATTTTAGAACTTTAAATTCTAGATTCTTTCCCTTCCTCCCTTGTCACCCACACCCACTGGAAAGACAAACAATTCAATACAAGCTGTACAGTGTAGTTAAGCAGAACATCTCCACAATGGCCATATTGTGAAAGACTAACTATATTTCCCTCCTTCCTATCCCACCCCCACTTGTTTTATTCTCTAATTTGTCCCTGTCCCTTTACAGAAATGTGTGCTTCTAACAACCCTCCCCCCCATCGTACCCTCCCCTCCAGCGTCCTCCCTCTAATCCCCTTCCCTCCTACTCTCCTGTAGGCCAAGATACCCAATTTAGAGTGTATTCCATTCCTTCCCCAAGCCAAATTCAATGACAGTAAGGTTGACCCATTCCCTTTTGCCTTCCTGTTTTTCCCCTCCATTGTAACAGTTATCCCTTGTCTCTTCTATATGAGATGATTAACCCCATTCTGTCTCTCTCTGTCTCCTTTCATTCTATTCCTCTCCCACCTCTCAATTTCACCTTTCAAAATATCACCCCTTCCTATTCAATTGATCCTGTGCCTTCTGTCTATGTACACATATATACACACACTCACATATGAATTCATATGCATATATACCCTCCTATATAGACATATGTGTATATATACAAATATATATGTATGTATATATACAAATATATGTATGTATATATACAAATATATATGTATGTGTATACACACACATTTATATTCCCTTCACCTCTCCTCATACTGAGAAAAGTTTCATAAGTTACAATTTTCATTTTTTCATGTTGGCATGTAAATAGTTCAACCTTGATAAGTTCCTTATGACTTCTTTTCCATGTTTACCTTCTCATGCTTCCTGTATTTGAGTGTCAAATTTTGTATTCAGTTTTGTTTTTTTATTCAGCAAAAAAGTTTGAAAGTCCTCCACCTCATTGAATGATCATATTTTCCCCTGGAACATTATATTTTGCTTGGTAGGTGATTCTTGGTTTTAATCCTACTCCCTTAGTCTCCAGAATATCATATTCCAGGCCCTTCAATTCCTTCATGTAGAAGCTGCCGGATCCTTTGTTATCCAGATTGTGTTTCCACAGTAGTCAAATTGTTTCTCCTTGGCAGCTTGTAATATTTTCTCCTTGATATGGGAACTCTGGAACCTGGCTAAAACATTCCTAGAAGTTTTCTTTTGGGGATCTTTTTAAAGAGGTGATTGGTGAATACTTTCAAGTTCTATTTTGCCCTCTGGTTCTATAACATCAGGGCAATTTTCGTTGAGAATTTCTTGAAGGATGATTTCTAAGTTCTTTTTTTTATCATTGCTTTCAGGTAGTGCAATATTTTTAAATTGTCTCTCCTGTGGTGGCAAGGTAGTACAGTGAGTAGAGCACTGTCCCTGGAGTCAGGAGGACATGAGTTCAAATCTGACCTCACACACTTCACACACTTACCAGTTGTGTGACCTTGGGTAAGTCATTTAACCCCAATTGCCCTCCAAAAAAAAAGGCAAAATAAAAATAAATTGTCTCTCCTGGATCTATTTTCCAGGTCAGTGGTTTTTTCAATAAGATCTTTCACATTGCCTTCTATTTTTTTTTATTTGTTTGGAGCTGTTTAATAGTATCTTGATTTCTCATAAAGTCATTTGCTTCCATTTGCTACACTCTAATTCTGAATGAATTATTCTCTTCAGAAAGCTTTTGAGATTCTTTTTCCATCTGGAAAATTCGACATTCTTCTCCTAGTTGGTTTTTTGGGCCTCTTTTGCCTTTTGAGTTAGTCTATTTTTTAAGGTTTTTATGTAGTGAATTTTATGTAGTGAAATTCATTTTCTTCAGTCAGATTGTTGACTCTCTTTTCATGATTTTCTTGCATCATTCTTATTTCTCTTCCCAATTTTTCCTCCACTTCTCTTATTTGGTTTTCAAAATCATTCTTAAGCTCCTCTATAACCTGTAATCAGCTTACATTTTACTTGGAAGCTTTTGGTGAGGGAATTCTGACTGTGCTGTCTTCCTACTGTTCTATGCTTTGATTTGGAGGACAAAAAGGAATCTAAAGTTGCATTGCTGGGCTTTCTTTGCTTCCTTTGCCTGCTCATGTAACCAGTCCATTACTTGACTTTTGGGCTCAGTAGAACTCTACTTTCAGATGGGAGAGCTTTGTCCCAAATTGCTGGGGTTTTCATATCTGCCAGAGCTTTTAGGGGGCCACCATCTCTGCAGACCCCACCAGCTTTGGCTCACTGGTCATGCACCTCAGGACCACCACCCAAGACCATGATCCCAATGCAGGAGGGATAAGGCAAGAGCACTTAGCCTCTGAATGATCACTTGACTCACCTTCAATCTGCAGGTTGGGAGCTATGAAGCTGCCTTGTGGAGGTTGTTGCAGGGCCACAGGCCACTTCTTTCCCTGGGGGCATTTGGCCAGACCCACACCTTTCCTCCAAATTTTGATTCTTATGGGTTGATAATTCTGGAAACTGCCACAGCTGCTGGTGACCTGCTCTCCTGAAAGCCCCAGCCTTGGCGTGTCCTGGCTATCCTCAGGCTAAAGCCAAGGTTCCAGACCCAGCTGGTTTGGGCTCCCAGCATGCTGTGATGAAACCTTCCTGTCCACCTGCAGGGCTGCCTTCAGTGGGAGCCTTGTTTTCCTGTCATTTTGTGGGTTCTGGAGCTCTAAAATTTGTTTAGAGTCATATTTTATAGGTATTTGAGGTGGTTATGGGAGGATATCCAAGAGTTCTCCTGCTTCTATGATGCCATCTTGACTCCACCCCCCTCAAAAAGATTTTTAAAATCATATTCAAGAAGTGGAGGAAAAATTGGGAAGAGAAATTAAGAGTGATGCAAGAAAATCATGAAAAGGAGTGAACAGATTGGTAAAGGAAGCACAAAAACTACTGAAGAAAATAATACTTTAAAAAAACAAAATAGACAAAATGAAAAAAAAAATGGGGGGTTGGGCACAAACATCCGAAGAACATAAGAAAGCCTTGAAAAGAAGATTTGGCCAAATAAAAAAAGTAGCATAAAATTCACTGAATAAAAGAACTCTTTAAAATAGAATTAACTACAAATGGAAAAAAACAAATTATAAAAGCTCACTGAAGAAAATAATACTTTAAAATTTAGGTTTAGGAAACTGGAAGTTAATGATTACATGAGACATCAAGAAATAGAAATAAAATAAAAAGAATGAAAAAAATGGAAGAAAATGTGAAATATATCATTGGAAAAATTACTGACCTGGAAAATACATCCAGGAGATATAATTTTTGAAATATTGGACTACTTGAAAGCCATGATAAAAAAAAGGTGGGGAGGCTGAACAGAATCTTTCAAGAAATTATCAAGGATAGCTGCCCTAATATTCTAGAGCAAGAAGGTAAAATAGAAATTGAAAGACTCCACTGATCCCCTCCTGAAAAAGATCACAAAATGAAAATCCCCAGAAAGATGAGAGCCAAATTTCAGAGCACCTGGATCAAGGAAAAAATATTGCAAGCAGCCAGAAACAAACAAATCAAATATCACAAAGACATAGTCACAATAACACAAGACTTGGCAGTTTCTACACTGAAGGATCAGAGCACTTGGAATATGATATTCCAAGGGCAAAAAGAGGAAGGATTACAACCAATGACCACCTTCCCAGCAAAACCGAGTATAATCCTTCAGGGGGGAAACAAGTATTCAGTGAAATTGAGGACTTTCAAGCATTCCTGGTAAAAATACCAGAACTTAATAGAAAGTCTGACTTTCAAATACTAGACTCAAGAGAAGCATAAAAAGGTAAAATGAAAGAAAAATTACAAGGGATGCAAAAATGTTATTTATGTTCCTAAATGGGAAAATGAGTCCTGTAATTCCTAAAATCTTACTTATTATTAGGGCTGTTAGAAGGAGTTTACACAAACAGAGGGTATGGGTGTGATTTGAATATGATGGAATGATTATCTAAAAAAAATTAAATTAAATTAAGGGGAGAGAAAGAAGAATGCCCTGGTAGAGGGGAAAAGGGAGAGGTAGAATGGGTAAATTATCTGACATAAAAGAGGCACAGATTAGATTTTGTATTGTAAGGAAAGATAGGAGAAATGGAGTAGGGCACCATGTGATCCTTACTCTCATCATGACTGACTTAAAGAGGGAATAACATACACATTTAGTTGGGTGTTAAAATATATCATACCATATAGAAAAGTAAAAGTAGAAGCAGATAAAGAAGTGGGGAGCTCTCACAGAGGGGAGAAGGGAATGGGGGAGAGGGAAGTCAGAAGCAAAATACTCTTGGACAGGGTTAAAGGAGAGAGACAGAGTAAGATAAACAGAGGGGAAATAGGATGGTGAGAAATAGAGTAATCATTACTGTGAAAAAAATATTTTACAGGAAGTTTCTCTGATAAAGGCCTCATTTCTCTAATATATAGAGAAGTGATTCAAATTTATAGAAATAAAAGCCATTCCTCAATTGATAAATGAATAAAGGATATGAACAAGCAGTTTTCAGATGAAGAAATCAAAGCCATCTATAGTCATATGAAAAAAGTCCTAAATTACTATTGATTAGAGAAATGTAAATAAAAACAATTCTGAGCAATCACCCTAGTTGATTGGCTAGTGTGACAGAAAAGGAAAATGTCATATTTTGGAGCAGATGCAGGAAAACTGAGACACTAAAGCACTGCTGGTGTTGTCAAC
The DNA here is from genome assembly GCA_028646575.1 of Pseudocheirus occidentalis. NCBI lineage: Eukaryota > Metazoa > Chordata > Mammalia > Diprotodontia > Pseudocheiridae > Pseudocheirus > Pseudocheirus occidentalis. Next base: position 2,921,469 of record CM053600.1, read on the forward strand.
TGATTTAACTACTCTGTAGAGTAATTTGGAACTATGTGCAAAGAGCTATAGAAACCATGCCTACCTTTTGACCAGACCAAAACCACTGCTGGGTCTATACCCCAACTAGATACAAAACACAAAGGGAAAGCATCTACATGTACAAAAATATCTATAACAACCCTTACTGTGGTGGGAAAGAATTGAAAATCGAGGGCTTGTACATCAGTTGAGAAATAGCAGAAGTTGCTGGATATGATTGTGATGGAATACTATTGTGCTATAAGAAATGATGACCATAAGGAAGTGACAGTGAAGACATATGTACAAAATATATCTCCCGGGAAACTAAACTCTACTTTCTTCTCATTTTTTAAAAATCTTATGGCTTTTCTCTTTTTTTCTTTTTTTTCTATTTTTTTCTTACCTTTCAAATTTCACTGGCAGTGTCTCAGCAATTATATCTGCCAAATTACTATAGTTCATATAGCTAAGATAAAGCTCCACAAAAGTCAAGGAGGATTAAGAAAAGGCTTGGCAATTAAGAAAAGATCATTGGTAGATTCCATTGGCAGCATTGGAGAGATATTTGCTTTTTTATTCTGGAGAAATGAGGCCAGAAGCCAGCTTACTTCAGAATTAGTAGAGGAGAGGAAGTAGAGTCATTGAAAACAGATAGATTTATGAATCCAGCCCCTTGGAGACCAACTCTATATTTTTAACTCAGATAAACATGTTACTCATGTGTCCATCCTGCCCATAGTTTTAACAGCAGATATCTTGACATTGTTGTCTGTACTGTTATTTTCTGGCATGAGGATGCTCTAGACTCTGCTTCCAAGACCTTTCTTCTTCCTGGAGGGGTGACAACCAATTATGGCATCTTCTAACTTATCTGCTTCAATCCCCTGCATTAGAGTCATCTACAGTCAACATCTTGCTTTCCCTAAGTATCCCACACCTTGGAGGATACTTTGGAACTCTTCAAGAATTTTTTTTTCTTTTCCTTGAGCAAGTTCTCCCAGTTCAAAAGTTCTTGCTTTCTCTATTGTATTGATTGTACTGGTGTGGAGTACAGGAAACTCCATACCTTTCACTCATGTAGTTGTAACGGCATCAAGAGCAATTCCATGCCACCTTCTCTAGCACATTGCCCTCTCTGTCATTCCTAGTTTCTCACTAATCTTCCAACTTTTCCTGTTTATTGACTGCTTCTCTGCTGCTTATACACATGCACATATCCATCCTATCCTTAAAATTTTTTCAGCTCATCTTTCCATTCACTTTCTTCTTTTGAAAATAATATTTATTTTCCCCAATTATATTTAAAAGACTTCTAATTTTTAAAAACTTTTAAGTTCCCAATAACTGCTTCCCCCATGATGGTAAACAATTGAATACAGATTATACATGTGTAATCATGTAAAACATATTTTTTACACTAATCATTTTGTTTTACATTAACTTTCCATTAACAAATGCTCTCCTCCCTTTCATGGCTAAACGTCTTCATAAATCCATCTATATTGAGTGACTCTTCTTCCTCTCTTCTGCTAATTCCGACATAGTCTGGTTTCCTACCTCATCTTTCAACTGAAAATGCTCTCTCCTGAGCTACCAAAGTTCTTTTCTTAATTGCTGAATCTTTTCTTAATACCCATCCTGCTTGACCTTTGTGGAGCTTTGGCTGATTACTTCCTTCTCCTGGATACTATCTCCTCTATAGGTTTCCATGATAATCATCTCTCCTGATTCTCCTTTTAATTGTCCTACCACTCTTTATCAGCCCCCTTTGCTGGATCTCTGTCCGGGTTACACCCACTAACACTGGGTATTCTACAATGCTAGGTTGTTGGCCCTCTTCTCCCTAGACAGTGTCTTTCTTTGTTATTTCATCAGCAGTCTTACTTTTTTTATCTCTATGAAGATAATTTTCAAACTATTTATTCAACCCTGACCTAAGCAAAGAAATTTGATATGAAGTTTTCCCCCCATTTGACTGCACCATTAAAAAAAATTAAATGCATTAATGTGTGTTGAGGCTTTTTTATTTAATGGAATTAAAATTATTTATTTTATTTTGTGGTGTCCCTATACCTGGTTTGGTTAAAATTACATCCCCCATGTACAATTATCAAAGATATATGATTAGATTCTCTTCTTTTTTTATACTTTGACCTGTAACCATAACATCATGAATACATTTTTAAATTATAGGCTGCTGCATACAATGGCCAAAATTAATTTTTATCATGCTACCTTACAATTTTCCTAGTACTTTTTATCAAATATGCATTATTTTTCATAAGTAATTTATGTTGAGGATTTTGGGAAATTGGATTACAGTATTGAGTGACATCATTTCTGGTTCTTCCTTTTCAAATTTGTTCCATTGATCTACTTCTCTGTACTTTAAGCTATACCAAATATCAATAATGACCCTTTATAATATAGTTTGAGGCTGGAAGTGTTATTCCCCTTTATTCTCAACCTTTTCTCTTGATATTCTAGTTGTATTGCTTCTGCAAGTGATTTTTTTATTATTCGATTGAGTTAAGTAGAGTATATCTTTAATAATTTCACCAGTACATCATTAAAACTGTAAATTAATTTGGTACCATTGACAATTTCAATATAGTGACACAGCCAAGCCATGAGAACTGAATATTTATTCAGCTAGTTAAGTTATTCTTTACTTCTTTAATGATAACTTTGCAGCTAAATCTATGCAAGTATTTTAGATGTTTTGACAGGTGGATCATTCTAAATATTTATGCATTATGTAACTGTTTGAAATGTGATTTCCCTTTCTATTATTTCCACTTGAATTGTTTTATTATTACAGACAAATTCTATTAATTTTTGTAGATTTGTTTTGTGAGATGAACTTTATTGAAGGTTCTATCCCCAATTAGTGTTATTTTTATTACCTAGAATTTCTTAAATAAACCGTCATATCAGCAGTAAACAGAAATAGTTTAATCTCCATGCTGCCTATCTTTTCCCTTTTTATTTCTTTCTCTTGTCTTAATTGCTGTTGATAGCACTTCTAAAACAATATAAGTAATGGTGGGGAATATTAGACATCTTTCAATTTACTCATATTTACTGACAAAACTGGTTTTCCCCATTTGTACATAATTTTAGATAGATAATTTTATGGTATTAAGAAATCTCATTATTTTTACATTTTATGGTTTTTTTCATAAACAAGTGTCATTTTTTGTCAAAAGATTTTTCTACATCTTTTGAAGTAATTATGTGATTTTGAATATTTTTAGATTTTATGTGATTAATTATATTGATTATTTTCCTAATGCTAAACCATCCCTGCATTCCTTCAATTAATCTAAATTAATACAACTAATGATTTCTTGGATTAATTGCTACAGTCTGAGTTTGACATGATTTCATTAAAAATTTAACCAATATGTATTAATATTATTTCCTATTATTTTCTGTTTTATCTTTTTCTGATTTAGCTATTAGTACTATGTCTGTCTTACAAAAAGGAGGCATTCTCTCTTTTTCTTTCTAACTCTGCCTCTCTATTTCAATTTTCACAAATAATTTGTGTAGTATTGGTACTAATTGTTAACAATCTGATAGAAATCTCCTGTGCATCAATAAAATCCAGCTTTTTTTTCTTTTGTCGGTTTCTTTACAGCTAGTACATTTCTTTTGGATTATTGGATTGTTAATGGATTGGATTGGACTGTTATTGGATTATTTAAAATTTCTCTTAGATCTTCCACTAGTTTGGGTAGTTTAAAAATCTGTAGACATTCCTCTCCATTTTGTGTTTTCAGAATTATTATATATTTATGCATAGTAGGTTCTGATCACTTTTTAAATTTCTCATTATTTTGCGGTGATTTCATATTGTTCTTTTTCTAATTTGATGATTTGGTGTTATATCCTCTTCATTTTAATCAGATTGGCTAGAGGTTTATCAATTTTGTTAGTCTTTTTTTTTTTTAAATCTTTTACTGGGGCAGCTAGGCGGTGCAGTGAATAGAGCACTGGCCCTGAAGTCAAAAGGACCTAAGTTCAAATCCAGCCTCAGACATTTGACAGACTTACTAGCCATGTGACTTTGGGCAAGTCACTTAACCCTAATTGCCCTCCAAAGAGCAAAAAAAAACCCCAAAAACTTTTAGTTTTGTTATTTTCTAGGTCTTTTTGTTTTCCAATTTATCTAGTTATTGAACTTTCAAGTTTCTTCTTTTATGCTTCTCATAGGTTTGTTCATTTGTTAGCTTTTTAAAATACATATTCAGTTCACTAATCCTCTTCTTTCATATATATTTTTGTATGTGTTCTGAAAAGTACCATTTCCCCCTGACAATTAATTGCTTTAGTAATATTCCAGAAATTTTGACATGTTGTTTTGTTATATGATCTTTCACACAATTATTATTTCTATAATTTGTTCTTTGACCTACCCATTGTTTAGGATTTCATTATTAACTCTCCATTTGGCTCTCTTTTTAATGAACTGATTAACATTCTTACTGTAGTATAGTTTCTAAATGATATGTTTAGTGTCTCTGCCTTTGTTCCTTTTATTTACAATATCTTTTTCCTGTAATATGTATAGTCAGTTTTTGTAAAATTCCTATATGTTTCTGGGAAATACATATGTTCTTTAGCAGTCATATTTAGAAGACCCCATAAGTCTTTTATTTCTAATTATTCTCACAATTACTTCAATTCTGATTTTTTTTCTTTTTTAAAATTTATTTTATTGACTTGTTTGTTTACTTTTAGTTTACAAGATTCAGTTCCAAAATCACTTGAGTTTCAGATTTTTCTCCCCTTCCTCCCCCACCCTCCACCCCCACCATGGTGGCATACAATCATGTATAGGATCTGCAAAGTCTTTCACATTGT
>CM053600.1:2926840-2965050 GCA_028646575.1 Pseudocheirus occidentalis
CTCTGAATGTAGACATCTCCTTCCATCCTGAGACTTGTACAGTTGTCTTTTAACTGTGTGATGCTGAGAAGCGTCCAGTTTTTCAAAGTTGGTCATCACACATATGATGTATCTGTGACTGCGTGCAAATTTTTCCTGGTTCTGCTCTTCTCACTCAGCATCAATTCGTATAAGCCTCTCCAGGTAATTATGAAGTCCATCTCCTTCCCATTTCTTATAGCACAATAATATTCCATCACATTCATATACCATAACTTCTTCAGCCATTCCCCCAGTTGATGGGCATCCCTTAAATTTCCAGGTTTTGCCACCACAATGAGAGCTGCAATAAATATTTTTGTACATATGGGACCTTTTCCCACTTCTATGATCTCCTTGGGATACAACCCCAAAAGTGGTATTACTTGGTCAAAGGGTAGGCAATTATTTATATGCCTTTGGGCATAGTTCCAGATTGCCCTCGAGAATGGTTGTACCAGTTCACAGCTCCACCAACAATGCATTAGTGTTCCAATTTTTCCACATCCTCTCCAGCATTTGTCATTTTCATGTTTTGTCATCTTAGCCAATTTGACTGGTGAGATGTGGTACCTCAGAGTTGTTTTGATTTGTGTTTCACAAATCAATAGTGATATGATTTTTTCTTTTGTTTTTCTATTAGATTTGTCCAGAAGTTCAAGACAGATGGTGAAATCTTCTGCTATACTCTCTATATCTTCTTGTAATTTAGTTGTTTTTTATTTTAAAATATTGGAGAATGCACATATCATATGGATTTTGGTTTGTTCTCTATGGTTCCTTTTAGTATAATGTAATTTCTTTATTTATCTACATTTATGTCACACTTGTTTGTTTTTCACTTTGTCTCATAGCATGATTACAACCCCTGGTAGTGTAGATTCCTCCACTACATGGGAAATTAAGTTAAAGTCTGCCTCACATTTATTCTGTGTATTTCTCTGACCTTTAAGTATGTTCCTTATAAGTAGATGGATTTGAGGTTGTGTTTTCTTATTCATTATGTCACTCTCATCTAATTTGGTTGTTTAATCCATTCAGGTTTAAAGTTAGGAGAATTATAGATCTATGTTACACACACATTCACAAGCATATATTCCCTTAATTTGCCTCTAATAGTGATTTTTCTGAACTCTTTGTTTTCCTTTTATTTCTTCTTTAAAGATAGTACTTTGCATAATAATTTCTATTTAGCCTTTTAAGGACACTCTATTTCCAAATGTTCCCTACTCAGCACTGTAAAACCTTTTGCCTCTCGTGTTTTAATCCTTTTCCTGGTTTTGGAGTTTTACTTATTAATCCCTTTAAAATTTTATTTTAAATATTTCACTTTTATCTATTTATAAAATTTCCCCTTCTTTTTTCTCTAAGTTGAGTAGTCATGTAAACCTCTCCCTTTCTCTCCTCCCTTCAAATTCTTTTGTTTGTTAGTGATTTTTTTAATATGACTTTTCCTTTAAAAATCCTTTCATCTCCTCATTTTTCATTAATTCTCTTCCCTTTCTGTGGATGTTGTCATTAATTATTCTTTGGTTTATGGTTTACACTTCTTATAGTCATTTATTCCTTGTTTACTTTCTGTGTTCCTCATGGAATTGAAGCTTCTAAAGTACTTATTTTGAGTTTTCTTTTCCAGTTTCTACATTATTGCCTTTTAGATCTTCTTGCCTTCCCTTTTTTAATCTGTTGTTTCTCTTAGAAGTATCAATACTTACCTGAGATAAAGAAGAGAGAGAAACTTTCCCCATGATACAAATTGCCCTGTATCCCTGCTTGTGCAATGCTTTTCTGCCCCCTTTTCTCCCCATGATCATTTTCTTTCCCACTAGTCATGAAATTTCTTCTGTGTACCTCCTCTCCCTTTTTTTTTTTTTGGGCTATCATCTGTACTCAGACACTTAGATTCCTTTTTTTTTTTCAGGAAGCAGAATGCTGTCCATGTAAGCATTTCACTCACTCAGGTATTCTTTAGCAAGACTCCCTCCTCCCACTGAACTGATACTTTTCTCTTTCTTTCCCTCTGCTTCAATTCTTCCCTTTACCACTTAACCCCTTTTTCTATAGGCTTCTTCTTCCTGGGAGACTATGGGAAATACTTTCCCTTCACTGTTTAGCATTGGTTGAGAAGAAAGCATCACATATTTCCTTCTAACCTCTTCCTGTCTTTCCTTTTATGTGCTCTCCCATTCTGCAATTCAGTTTCACAAATAAAAAAAATAATATTCATCTGAAGGCAAGTTTTTGTACAGTTTAATGAACGGTATTTCAGGTTTGCTCCTCTAACATAACTTTTTTCTATTTAAATTCTGCTTTCATCTTCATTTCCTTGTGGACAACCTAATAATCCTTCAGTTTTCATTTTGTGGCTGTGTTTTAACCCCATGTCTTCCTCTTTATTTCTGATGTAATCCATTTCATTACTTGAGCTTTCTTTTGTACTTCTATTTATTTATCTTTCTTGCACTGCTTTTATTTGGGGAGTTTGCAAGGCAAATAATCTGTACATATCTCAAATTACTTTATTGAATGTCTTCTTTCATTAATGTTATTCTTACTTTTATCGAATTTATTAATAAAAAAGGCTTGCATATGCAGGGTATGACATTTTGGGTTGCATCTTCAGCTCCCTTGCTCTTTGGAACACATTATTTCATTCCCTTCTGTATATTGTATTCTGGCAGAATATTTTGTGTTATTCAAATTTTCTTTCCTTTATATTTGAAGATCTTTCCCCAGTAACTGGCAGAATTTGTTGTTTGCCATTAGAATTGTCAAATTAAACTGCTATATATCTTGGAGTCTGCAGTACGTAGTTTTTTTTTTATTCTTTTGTCTCCTTTTCCCCTGCAGTAAATCTGTGGAATCTTTTGATTAAACAACGTTGTTTTTTGTATTCAAGAGTTCTGAGAAGTATCCTTGTATTATTTCTAAAATTATGGTGTTTGGTTGTTTTTTTCAACTTTTTCAACTATATATATATAAATTCACAGAATTTTTTTACTTCTCTTTCAGATTGTTTTGCATGTCTGTATATTTGTATTGGCAATTACTTTTCTCATTTCTTTGGAGAGATGCCACTTTGGATTCAAGATTTTCTGTTCTGCCAATTATTTTGCTGTGCAGACCATAAATTCTGTTTATACAATTCTTATGTATCTTTTGAACCATTCAGGAACATCCTGCTATGGTTCTAGGGTTTCCTGGGAATCTATATGGTCTCCTGGCTAATCAGGTGTTGGTCCATTTTCCTTTATCTTTAAATATTTATACAGAGATTTCAAGACTTATTTAGATATTCTGGAGGTCATGTTCCTTCTTTAATATCTTCCCCAATGAGTTATCTGCTTTTGGTTTAGGTTTTGGTTTGTGTTTTCTTCCTTTTGGGGCTTTAATATTTTGACTCTATATTCACCTTGTGATTCTTTCCCCTTTGTTGGCAGATTCCATGGGGGGGGGGGAAGAGGGAAAGGAGGGGTTCAAAGCTGTCTCAACCTTTTCCTATGTTGCAGAATATATTTTTAATAGCATCAATCCATGCCTCAAGTGATGTTTAGAAAGACAGAACTGACCCTAGCAGGATGTCAATCTCTTCTCCTTAAAGAATTATGCAATCCCATTGCATATAAGTTGGCACCCTGCTCTAGGTCCCACGATTCTTCACTTCTCTGAATGAGCACTATTATACACAGTGTGCTACTCTTAGGCTGAATAGACTTTTGCTTTCTTGTACTTCTGCCTCCTCCACACAAAATGTGGGAAGAAGGATTTGGGCAGCATTGAATTCTGTTGGGACACAGTAAGTTAAGCAAGAACATTCCTAAGAGGACTTCAAAGCACAATCTCTAAGGTCATCCATTGCATCCCAACCCATCACCAATCATATTGATTTTGGTCTTGCCACCAGACTCCAATGACTCTGGAAAAGAGAATGAGAGCCATGACTTCACACAACAGTGCCTCAATTAAATCTACTTTATGCATGAATCAAAAGATGTCACCTTTACCATTTTTACCTACCTCAAAGTCATGTGGTGAAGGTCAAGTGACAAAGTAGTAGATAAGTATACACTGGGAGCTATAGTCACAACTGGGCACACAGACAGCCCAGTTCATAGGGTCTTCTCACTGAAAAGCAGTAGTGGGACTCAAGAGCACCATGGATATCTGAACAGCCTTTTTTATGGACCATACTGTTCATCCCCTGGCATGAGGAAAGGGCTACAAAAGCTGTCCTAAAAATTGTCTTTTTCACCTAATCTCACCATGTCCTGCTTACCATAACAGGCCAGAATCCCCTTCTATTAACTGAAATGCATACACACAAACACACATACTGTACAAAAAATTTTATGAAGATGATTTCACTCACCATTGGAATATGGAATGTGCCCACACTTAAGGACAACATGAAATCCAGTAGATCTGAAAGATTAAAAGTTCTTGATGCAAAAGAACTCAGCAGGTATTACATCCAAATAACAAAGAATAGCCCTCAGTGAAACAAGGCTGGTGAGTGAAGGCCAGTTTAAGCAAGTTGAGGCTAGATACATGTTTTTCTGGGGTGGCCAGTGCTGATGGAGAGTGCTATGAAGCTGGTGGAGGTTTCAGTCTTCCCAATCAAAACTAATCTAGTTCACTATCTTGTATGCTTCTCAAAAGGAGTGAAGGACAGACTCATGACAATGGGAATGTCACTTGCAGGAAAGCTCCACAGCACCATCATCAGTGTGTATGCTCCCACCATGACAAATCCTGATGAGGTAAAAGAAAAATTTTATGAAGATTTGGAGATCCTTATAGTCAGTGTTCCAGATGAAAACAAACTTGTAATTCTGAGTGACTTCAATGCCAGAGTAGGCACAAATTGTCAAATATAGCAGGGAGTCCTTGGGAGGAACAGAGTCAGAAACAGCAGCAGTAATAGTTGCTTACTACTGAAGACCTGCATGTCTCATGATCTTCTCATTACCAACACTGTTTTCCATTTGCCTAACCACACCTTCACAGGAAATTAATAGAATATGTAATTGTAAGAAGAGACAGACAGTATGTAAGAATGATGAAGGCAATGTCTAGGGCAGAGTGCTGGAGGAATAATAGAATTACCCTCTCAAACTAAACATTCTCATTCAACAAAAGTAGCAGCCCAAGGCATGGTGACTATCAGAAGACTGAATGTCAAAGATTATAGTGTTTCTCTGTTAATAAACATGTTGGTACTAACTTGTAGGAAAAGCTGATACAACACAGTTGGCAACAATGGAGGAGAAAAGGAGTGGTCAGCTTTCAGAGACTTGACGTACAGCACCAAATTTACTCATCTGGGCCAGAACACTTGTCAACCTCAGAATTGGTTTGATGGCAACCATGTGAAAATTTAGAAGCAGCTAAACAAAAGTTGAAAACTCCATAGGGTTTACCATCAGGATAGTAAATCTTTTCTAAGAAGGCAGAGTTTAACTCCACCAAAAGTAAAGAACAAGCAAAGCTTAGACAGATGCAGGATTCTTGGCTCAGTACAAAGGGAGATGAAATTCAGTTTTACACTAATAGTAACAGTCCAAAGTATTTTTATGATGCTCTGAAGGTTCTCAATGGGTCAAAGACCTATGGTGCATCTCAACTCTTCAGGGCTGTTGGAGCCACATTGATCAGTGATAAGAACATGATGCTGGAGAGATTGGTTGAACACTTCCATAGTGTTCTCAACAGACCATCATTACTTAACACTGAAGCCACTAATCATTTACCTCAGGTTGAAATCATTCCCTCTACAGCCAAACTTCCAACTAAAGAAGAGTTTCTAAATGCCATTAGGCTCCTCTCATGTGACAAAATGCCTGGTGATGATTTTATTCCAACTGAGATTTACAAAGCAGCAGGGGGATCCACTGCTCATATAAAAGCTGTCTGAAAGTTTGCAGATTATATGGCAAGAGAATTTTGCCCTCTGGGTGTTCATGGGTGACTCCATTTTCTATCTTTATAAAGGAAAAGGAAATAGCTTATTCTGTGATCATCACAGGAGGTAGGGGTCTCTCTCTTAGTCATTGCCTACAAGATTCCTGCTAGGCTGATGCTTCACCTGAGACCCAATATAACTTCAGAAAGGGACAAGGAGAAGCTGACATGGTGGTTGTTGCCTGACAACTCCAGGAGAAATGTCAGGAGCAGAACAGAGGTTTGTGTACAATGTTCATTGATCTGACCAAGGCCTTTGATGCTGTTAGTCATGAGAGCTTGTGGAAGATCATAGCAAACTTCTTTTTGCCCAGAGAAGTTCATCAGTATTGTATGTTGGTTCTGAAATATCATGGGTTCTAGGTAATGGATAATGCTCTCTCACTTTCCCAGTCACCAATGAAGCAAAGCAATTCTGTGAGCTTGCTCCCATACTCTACAGCATAACGTTGTCAGCATGTTGTCAGATATCTTCAAGGAGAATGACAATGGCATCAAAGTCAGCTACCACACTGATGGTCAATTGTTTTCAACTTGAAAAGGTTACAAACTGAGACAAAAAGTGGATGGAGAGTTGGTGCATGACTTTTTGTTCACAAATGATTGTGTATTCCAAATGTTCAAATGGACTATTTGTGCATGACCGGTGGTAGAGCCTTTCAAGCTCATACTGGTCTGATCAGACACATTATAAGTGATATCATTTTGGTTCTCTTCAAGCACAAGGGACAATAACTAACAGAGCTTGATTCTTCTTAATTATAGTAGATTAAGATGTGTGAATGAGATTCTATGTAAAGCTTACAGGTCTTGGTTTCGGTTAAGTTTTCCTGTTGACCAACTTCTTCTTTCCTTCACAGCTGAGCTCCTGCAGCTCACCTGTCAAATTAAGTTCCCCTTTTCTACTAAAAGCCCCTCTCAGCTTAGCTCCTTATTTCTAGGTGCTACACTGGATTAGAGTCATATTTGTTGCATGGACAAATGTAAGTCATGTCAGGATGGAAAACACCCTGAGCTTTGCTCACCTAAGTTCCCCATTCCTGTGGAAGTTCTCCGTTATTGTCAAGCATGGTTACATGTGACAGTTTTCCATGATGACAATGGAAACCCCAAAACTACCCCCAACTAATCAGAATGTGTAAACTCCCATGTGAATCAATACCATGTTCCTCAATTCAGTATCCAGCTTCCTCATTTATTGCTTATGCTCCTGTATAAATAATGCAATATTCACAACATCCAAGGTGGTTATGAATATGCTGGTATATTTTGTGTATATTGTGTATATATGTGTCTATGAATATGCTGGTACACATACATGCAAACTTTCCACATGAAGGACAGAACCAATGTCTTTTTTCAGAAACTAGAACACTGAGTCCCAGAACCAGAAGGACAAGTCCCAGAAACAGAAAGCCAAAGTCATTATACTGGTCACAAAGTTGATACACATGGTTAATGCAGTGAACACCCACATTTCCAAGCCTTCACGAATAGAACAGGCTCCCTCAAGCAGGTATCCCTCTCAGACTCATGATAGTTCCTCAACCTGGTCCTTGGAAGTTCTCAGTAGAAGCTGCAGAAGGAGGATCTCAGCAAAAGGTGCAATCTCCAGGTGGTGACTGAGAGAAAATCTGACTGTCCTGCTGGTTCTCTTCCTTATATACAGTATAGCTCCTCCCTTTTCTGTGCCTTCCTGTTAAGGTGTTAACTAGTCCCAAGGAGTTAACTTGAAGTAAGGAGCTAAGTGCCTGTTTACTAAGTGCTAACTTGAAGTAAGGTGCTAAATGACTTTACTAGGTGCCAATAGAAAGGGGCATGGAAGATATTCTGATTTCATTAACATTACAGCTCCCCATTTTGATGTTCTTCATTTGTGCCTCTTTAAACCCTGTTTGAGGTCCTTATACCAATGGAGGTGGTCTTAGACCCACTTTATTGCCAAAGTGCTAGCAACTGCTAGTTTTTACTTTAATATTTTAGTCTCAGTTTCTCTCATTCACATATTTCTATTGTGACAGCACCTTCTCTGCAAATGATAATCTTACAGAGTTGTCTTTAGCACTGGGAAATTAAATGACTTGCCCAGAGTCACTCATTCTGCATGTATCAGAGAAAGGACTCAAACCCAGATATCTTCCTTATCTAGCCAGCTCTTTATCCCCTATAAAATAGTTTATCTTTTTACAGAAAAAGACCAATAAATTTTTAAATAACAACCATAAGTGATGGGGGAAAAAATCCAAGGACTTGCCTGAGTGCTCCCAAATTCCCCTCTAAAAATATTAAAATTATGCCTCCAAATGAATGTTAGAGGGGCAGATTCAATAAAAGTATAAGGCAAAATAATTTCCAACCCAAGACAACTTAGAATGTGGCCAAGAAAGGACTTCCACATGGGGGTGAGAGTAAAGTTCAGTCTAACTGGAGAAAACACCTGGCAAGCCAGAAGCAAATATTGGTAGCAGTTTCTGGAGACCTCAGCCTACAGATGGTAAGTGTATTGTGCAGTTTCATTGTACATATGTGGATCTAGGAAGAAATTCAGGATCACAGTCCTAGGTGGAGGAGGAGCATTAGCAAACCAGAGTTTATGACTGCAGGAGAGTAGGGAACATGGTTACAGTTCTAGGGCAGAAAAGAGTGCTAGTTGTCACTCAAAGACCACAGCACAAACCTCTCCTTAGTAGGAACTGAAAACATATAAAGCTGCTGACCTAGCCCTAAAAACAGCTGTACAAAAAATCCAAAGTCAGGGACAGTGCCAGCACCACCCCAGGAGCAGAATCTAACTTCAACGTAGAGTTGTAAGTCACAAAATAGACTGGAAAAAGTTGGAGGCAAGCAAACAAAAAGAACCTGACCATAATAAATTACCATGGTGATAGGGAAGATCAAAACAAACTCAGAAGAAGATGACAAAGTTAAAACTGCTGTATCCAAAACTTCAAAGAAAAATGTGAATTGGCCTCAGACTGAAAAATAATTCCTGGAAGAACTCAAAGAGGAGTTTAAAAATCAAAAAAGAAAACAGAAAAATTAGGAAAAGAAATCACAGCAATACAAGAAAAAACTTTAAAAAAAAGAGTCAACAGCTTGACAAAGACTGCACAAAAAATATACTGAAGAAGATAACACCTTAAAAACCAGAATAGGGCAAATGGTAAAAGAGGCACAAAAATCTACTGAAAAGAAGAACTTAAAAATCAGAATTGGCAACATGTAAAAAACGTACAAAATTCACTAAAAAAAAACTCCTCAAAAAAAAGAATTAACCAAATGGAAATAAGAGGCACAAAAGCCCTCTAGAGAAAATAATTCCTTAAAAATTAGAATTGGGCAACTGGAAGCTAATGACTCCATGAAACATCAAGAAACAATAAAACAAAACCAAAAGGATGGAAAAAAATAGAAGAAAACGTGAAATATCTCACTGGAAAAGCAACTGACCTGGAAAATAGATACAGGAGAGATAATTTAAGAATTACTGGATTACCTGAAAGCCATGATCAAAAAGATCCTGGACAGCATCTTTCAAAAACTTATCAAGGATAACTGCCCTGATGTCCTAAAACCAGAGATTAATATAGAAATGAAAAGAATCCACTTAGCACCTCCTAAAAGCAATCCCAAAATGAAAACTGCTTGGAATATTATATCTATATTCCAGAACTCCTATGTTAAGGAGAAAATATTGCAAGCAGCCATAAAGAAACAATTCAGATACCAAGGAGCCAGTCAAGATAGCACAAGATTTAGAAGTTTCTCCACTAAAGGATCAAAGGGTTTGGAATGTGATATTCTGGAAGGCAAAGATCAACAACCAAAAATCACCTACCTAGTGAAACTAAGTATAGTCATTCAGGGGAGGGGGAATAAACATTTAATGAAAAGACCAGAGATAGATAGAAAATTCATCTTTCAAATATAAGACTCCAGAGAAACAAAAAAAAAGGCAAACAGGAAAGAAAAATCATAAGGGATTTAATAAGATTCAACTCTTTATATTCATACATGGGAAAATGATACTTGTAACTCCTAAGAACTTTATCATTTTCAGGGTAGTAAAAGAGTATATATACAGAGAGCACATGAGTATGAGTTGAATATGATGTGATGATATCTTAAAAATTAAAATTATGGAGTAGGAAAGAAAAATGCACTGGGAAAAGGGTGAAGGAAAAGGTAGAATGGGGTAAATTATATGACAAAAAGAGGTATAAAAGAGCTTTTACAATGGACAGGAACATTGAAGGGGTGAAGGAAGGACTTTATTCTCATTGGAAATAGCTCAAAGAGGAAATAATATACACGGTGAGTTGGGTATTGAAATCTATCTTACCCTGAAAGAAAGCAAGAGAAAAGGGGCATATGAGAAAGAGTGGGGGACAGACAAAATAAAGAGCAGATTGGAGGAAGTGGTAGTTAAAAGCAAAATACTTTTGAGGATGGACATGGTGATAATAGAAAGAGAAAAGGATAAATGAGGGAAATGGTATGGAGGGAAATACAAAGTAATCATAATTGTAAAAAAATTCATAGTAAGTTTCTCTGATAAAGGCCTCATTTCTTAAATACAGAGAACTGAGTCAAATTTATAAAGATATAAGTCATTCCCCAATTGTTGAATTAAGTAATGAAAGCCATCTTAATTATATGAAAAAAAGGTCTAAATCACTGACTAAAGAAATGCAAACTAAACTTTCTCTAAAATACCACCCCACACCTATCAGATTGGTTAATATGAAAGGAAAAGAATATGATACATGTTAGAGGATATGTGGGAAAACTAAGACACTAATGCACTGTTAGTGGAGTTGTGAACTAATTCAATGATTTTAAACACTTTAATGATTTAAAACATTTAATGATTTAAAATTTGGAACTATTCCCAAAGGACTATAAAACCATGTATACCCTTTGATCCAGCAATACCACTACTAGGATTGTATTCCAAAGAGATTTAAAAGCAAAAGAAAAGGGATCTATATGTACAAAAATATTTATCATGGCTCTTTTAGAATGTCAAAGAATTGGAAATTGAGGGGGTGTCTGGAAATTAGGGAATGACTGAGCTAATTGTAGTATATGATTGTGATATATACTATAAGAAATGACAAACAGGATGCTCTCAGAAAAACCTGGAAATATATGCATGAACTGATGCAAATGAAATGAGCAGAACCAGGATAACATTGCACACAGTAATAGTAATATATAATGATAAACTGTTAATAATTTAGCTATTCTCAGAAATACAATGATCCAAGACAATTCCAAAGGACTTATGATAAAAAATGCTTTCCATATCCAGAGAAAGAACTCACACAATCTGAATGCAAATCATAGCATACTTTTTAAAAGTTTCTTGTGATTTTTTTTATTGTGTTTGGTTTTCAGGGTGTTATGTTTTCTTTCAAAAAAGGACTAATACAGAAATATGTTTTGCATGACTGTACATGTATGAACTGCATCATATTGTTTTTCTTCTCAAGGAGAGAGGAAAGGAAGAAGGGAGGGAAGTAATTTGGTGTGCAAATTTTTCACTTTTTAATTCAATATTTTCCACAATTATGTGTAAAAACAATTTTAGCTTTTCTTCTTCCAATTTTGGGTTTCGAATTCTCTCCCTCCCCTGCCCCCCCACCATATTGAGAAGGCAAGCAATTTGGTATAGACTGTACAGGAACACAATTTTTAAATGGATGTTAAAAATTATTTTATATATAATTGGGAAAAATATTAAAAATAATAATAAAGATAAGTTCATAATAGGGTAATCTAATCTGCCCAAATATTAATGTTCCAGAAGCAGATGTCATTGTCAAATTCCAGCAGCTAACATATTAATAAATCAAACAACAAATATTTGATAAATATTTAATAGATACCAGGCACTATGTGCCAGATTTAGGGGAAACAAATGCCAAGAATAAAACAATTTCTATTTACAAAGAGTCTGAATTCTAACAGGGGAGACAAATTCACATATGAATTCACATAGTATAATATGAGTAAATAGAAAATTAAAAAGTAGTAATAAAATAAAAGGCAATTTTGCAGAAAAGCCATTAGCAGTTAGAGAGCCAAGAAAGATTTGATAGAACACATGGTACTTGAGTTGGGTCTTGAAGAGAGGGGCTTGATAAGGTAGACATAAGAATGAATTCTCTTCCATATATGTAGGATAGAGATGGGAAAGGGAAGAACAGAGAAAAAGACAGTTTCGCAATGTCACAGAGTTCAGGAGGGAAAATAATGTTTAATGAGGCTAGAAATGTAAGCTGCAGCCAGGTTGAATAGGGTTTTAAAAGCTAGACCAAATAGTATATTTCTCCTAGAGGCAATAGGAAGACACAGAACTTGATTGAGTAAAGGAGTTATATCATCAGATCTGCATTTAAGGAAAATCACTTTGGCAGCAGAGTGTAGCGTGATCTGAAATGGTGAGAGACTTGGGACAGGGAGACAAATGAGGAGGTTGTCACAATAATCTAGGAAAACAGTTGATGAGAACCTGCACTAACGTGGTAGTTTATATGAAGTCAGAGGAAGAGTCAGAGGAGACACAAGTTATAGACGTAGAAATTACAAGGTTTGGCAACTGACTGAATAGATGAGGTAAGGAAGAGTGAGGGGTCCAGGATAATATCAACACTATGAACCTGGGAGACTGGAAGACTTGTGATGTCTTCAATAATAATTAGTCTGGAAGGGAGAAGGGATTGTGGAAAATGTAGAGTTCGGTTTTAGATGTGTTAAAGTTCAGACATCTCTAAAATATTTAGTTTTAAATCCAACAAGCAATTGGTGAGGTTAGGATGAACTTCCAAAGAAAAACTAGGACTGGAGATTACAGCGGCATTAAGGGTACAGTCCCTGAATTGTGATGACTTCAAACTTCACTTATGCTCAATAGTATTTTCAGATATTCTGTTTCCTTCTCTCCTATTGTACCTCTGAAGTTATCACAAAATAGCCTCTATAATACAGTCTGTTAAGGCAAATTCATATATATGTAAATATGTGTATGTGTATATGTGGGTATATACATGTACACACACACACACACACACACAGAAGAACTGGTAACCTCTAGAGACCTAACATGCACTAGAATCTAAGTTTTAACCACAGTCTTCTTCATTTCCGGCGTGGGAAACCTTGAGTGCATGACTGTACATGTATGAACTACATCATATTGTTTTTCTTCTCAAGGAGAAAGGAAAGGAAGAAGGGAGGGAAGTAATTTGTTATGCAAATTTTTCACTTTTTAATTTAATATTTTCCACAATTATGTGTAAAAACAATTTTAACTTTTCTTCTTCCTATTTTGAGTTTCAAATTCTCAAAGGGTCACACTTGAGGACCAAAAAGGCTACTTGCAGCCTCAACGCTGCAGGTTCCCCACCCCTGTCTTAGGACATCAAGAATAAGTGTTTTACCAACTTTTTTTTTCTTGTCTTAGAAAAAGCAGAGGAGCTAGATTGTTGACCTCTGTTAATCCTGATATTTCTTTTTTTTTTTTTTGGAGGGGGGAAGGCAAGGCAATTGGGGTTAAGTGACTTGCCCAAGGTCACATGACTGGTAAATCTTAAGTGTCTGAGGCTGCATTTGAACTCAGGTCCTCCTGATTCCAGGGTGAGTGCTCTATTCACTGAGCCACCTAGCTGCCCCAATCTTGATATTTCTAATGGACAAAATTTATAACCATACCAAAATACTTGGAACTAGGTAAAATTTCAAAGGAAGAATGTTTTCTATACCTCTGTCTACTTTCTCTTAACATTATACTGAAAGCAGGGGTATTTGTATTTTTAATTAAGCCTTCCAAAAGAGGACAACGACTAATACAAAGATGAATTTCCATTATGTGATTTTAGATACTAATCTATCTGAGTGGGAAAGATATTTGATTACTGAGGAGTCTTCTGGGTGTTCCTTAAAAAAGACTATTTCTATATTTTAGGTCAGACTTGCAAATAAACTTACTAGCCACCCACTTGACTATCAGTAGCTAAGTATTTTTGAACAATTGGCTACAACTGAACAAATTTTTAATAAGGTTCTGTTATTTGCAGAGCAATTATCTAGATACTGGAGATACATAGATGAAATAATATAGTCCTGGCCCTCCAAAAGCTTATCATCTAGTAGTGTGAAAATCTAGTAATAATTCATATGCAGCAATAATTATAATACAGGATGGACTATAATTATTGTCCCTGAATAGTTCTTATATTTTCTTTTAAATGATCCATTTGCATCCTTGAAAATTTTACCGTATTATGGCTAATACCATAACATGTATTCCTGGAACTGTTCATTCTATTTGGGGCCTACATACGTTAGAGACAAAGTCTAATATATTTTGTATGATTTAATATGTATAATGCCTATCGTATTTCTTGCCTTCCCAATGAGTGGAGAAGAGTTGGAGGGAGGGAGAGATTTGGAACTAAAAGTATTTTTTTTATTTATTTTTTAAAAAGAGAGAGAATCTATCAAAATCAAACCTAAATTGTTTTGATATAGGTCTACATATGATATGATTTACATTATACTGACATCTGGTGGACACATAATTAATTTTCCTTGTGAAAACTTTTTAATGGAAAAGACCTCGTAGGATTGTTTTCCCTGTATACTTTACAACATTCCTTTACATTTTAGTTTTCAATGCTGCAACTAAAACACACGCCATTTTCCTTGGACAGCTCTCCTTATAATCTGATTAGTACCTCAGGATATTTTCTCTTTTCTCCATCTTGATTTCACTCCTTTGCTACTTGGTTATAAATCCTAGACTATGTAAGAATATTTATCTTCCTTCTTCAGGGGTAGGAACAGGATGTTGGGGGTGGCGGGTGGGGGATAAGTAAAACAGTCATTTCTGAATACATTAAAATGCTTCACAAAGCAATTCAGCATGCAATCTGGTTCATTTTTCTAAGCAATATCACAAAATGGCTCCCTTTTTAAAAATTGAAATTCTCTCTTTCAATTGTAGATAACTCCAGAGCAAAATATGAAGGTGATGCACAAGGACATTAGTTCACCAGCCTATGCTTTTCTTAAAACTTTCTATAAATACTTTGTATTTATAGAAGAGTTTCACTAAAATTACCATATCCTATGCCACATGGCAAGCTTCTATTCTAAGGATTTAAAGAATTATTCCTCCTTTTGAAAAACTTGATCCTAAAAATACAAGATGAAATTCTGGGACTTGACAAATTATACAAAAGAATTCCTTGACATTCACACAGTTACTGTCCTAATACAGATCTTCATTCCTTCCCATCTAGACTATTACAATAGCCTCCTAACTGGTCTCCCTGACTCCTACAATCCTCCTAACTGGCATCATACACCGTTGTTCTCATCAGGCTTTTACTGAGTACAGGAGTTTCCTCCCACATTCCTTTCCACCCCCAAGCAAGAGGGTCCTCAAGCTGAGGAATTTATACCATGCAAATCTACTATGTTCACTTTCGCTTGTGACTGACTTCTACACTAGCAGATCTGTCCAAGGTGTGGATCTGTTTTTATCAAAGGACTTCCTGAAGAGACCATATAATAACTGTCTCTCTCTTCTGCTAAGTTCCCCATTTTTCTATTCTCTTTTGGTTAGAGACACTTGACAATTTTTTTCTTCCTTGTAAATTATGTCTTCTGCCTTGGAAAGTACACAGCATAAAGAATCAAATCTGCCTGATACAGAACCTCTCACGCCTGTAAGAACCTCTCATGAAGTATGAGAGGGGAGCTGCATCTAAAACATCAGGGATGGAGAAACTGTGACACCAAGGCCACATGTAGTCTTCTGACTGAGTCCAAGTTTTACAGAACAAGAAGGGGATTTGTTCTGTGAAGTTTGGATTCAGTCAAACTTCCACACTTGAGGACATAGAGGGCCACATGTGGTCTTGAGGTTGTAGATTACCCACCCCTGATCTAGATGGAAAAAATTAGTAAATTCTGTAATTCCAGACTCTAATATGTAACTGATATTTACAGTGTCTTTACTTACAGTAATATTGTGAGAAAAGGTTTAAATTTGGAATCAGAGGACATGGGTTTGAATTCTACTCTTCAGTTCCATTAAAAAAAAAGAACTTACAAAGGTAGGGAGATAAATAATTAAATGTAAATTGATCCCTAGAACTGGTAAAGGTAATTCCTTAAGGAAACAGTAAACCAAGAAGAAGGAATTGGGAAGAAGAGCATACTGTGTTACAAGTGCTTACACATTAATCTTTTCCAATTAAATTGCTGGGACATATGCAACATTAATAACTACAATACAGAGGACATGCAAATAAATGGATAGAAGTTACAACAATAGTGGGAGAGATTCAAAGAAGGTGAGATTCATTTCCAAATCATGAGGTAAAAAAAAAGAATTCATGGAAAAAGAAATAAAACTAAGCAGAATGTTACAGCTGGAAAGTATAATGAAATGGGGATGGGCATAGAGGGAGAGAATAGAATTTTAAAGCTGTCAAAAATACCTACTTCCCTTAATTTTCTGTGTATGTCCCACACTCAGGGGTCTGTTAGAGGAGAGGGAGAGTCAATTGCTAAAATCTCTGTATGAGCTTTACACCTCAGAAACTGGCATACTAAAAACCATTGATTGACTTATTCTTTTGTTGGCTAATTTTTTGGGGGGGGGAGTCAGTTGTTAATCATTTACCACCTAATATTTCTTTTTTAAAAAAACTTAATTATTTTATTTTTAGTTTTCAACATTAGCTTCCATAAGATTGTGAGTTCCAAATTGTATTCCCCTCTCTCCCCCCACCCCAAGAAAGCATGCAATCTGATATAGATTCCACATATACATTCACATTAAACATATTTCCATATTAGTCATGTTGTAGAGAACAATTAGAAGCAATAGGAAGAACCACAAGAAAAAAGGAAAAAAAAAAAGAGGGAGAAAGCAAATAGTATGCTTCAATCTGCATTCAGACTCCATAGTTCTGGATGTGGATGGAATTTTCCATCATGAGTCTTTTGGAATTGTCTTGAATCATTGTAATCTTGAGCAGAGCTAAGTCTCTCAAAGTTGTTTATCACACAATGTCCCTGTTACTGTATAAAACATTCTCCTGATTCTGCTCACTTCACTCAGTTTCAGTTCATGTAAGTCTTTTCAGGTTTTTCTGAAGTGTGTCTGCTAATAATTTCCTGTGGAACAATAGTATTCCATTACATTCATATACCATAACTTGTTTAGCCATTCCCCAATTGATGGGAATCTTCTCAATTTCCAATTCTTGGTCACCTCGAAGAAAGATACTATAAATATTTTTGTACATGTGGGTCCTTTTTCCCATTTGTATGATGTCTTCAGGATACAGAAATAGAAGTGGTTTTGCTGGGTCAAAGGGTATGCAGTTTTATAGCCCCTTGGGCATACTTCTCAAATTTCTCTCCAGAATGGTTGGATACAAGTGATAGTTCTCCTCATCAGCAGTTCTAGACCTGTGGATTACGTTCAGTTTGTAACAATGACAATACATCCTGCATATGAGATATTTACATTATGATTCATAACAGTAGCAAAATTACAGTGATGAAGTAGCAATGAAAATAATTTTATGGTTGGGGGTCACCACAGTATGAGGAACCATATTAAAGGATCACGGCATTAGGAAGGTTGAGAACCACTGCCTCATTATTTACATTATTAAGTGGCCCAATTAAACATAATGCATAGAACAGTCTTCCCAATGCTCTTTTTTAACAGAAAAAAATGTATTCAGGGAACTAAATTGATATTGTACAAGGTCATACAATTCATAAGATGTAAAAGTCAAGATTTTGACCAACATGTTTTAGGTCCAAGTCTAATTTCCCCCTATTGTATCATGCTTCTTTTCCACTATCACATCCTTCTTAGTTTCATTTCTTCTTCCATAAATTATTTCTTTAGCTCATAATGTGGAAATGGAGATCAGCTTCCTTGAATCTCTCTCTATACTGTTGAGATTTCCATCGATTTATGGGTATGTACTTTGTATTATAGTAGTCTGTGTACATGTGTACATGTCCAGTCTCCTAGATTGTAAACTGTTGATCAGCAGGAACTAGATCATTTCTTACATTTGCATCCCAGTTACCTAGAACACAATATCATAAACACAGGAAGCAATTCATAAATGTTTGACAAATTGAAATATTGGAATTTGCCATATGTTTACGTCTATGCTTTTATTTGGCCTTGAATACTAACTTATTTCACAATTAGTTCTTAGTCTCTGGATACAACAAATTCAAAGAAAAGTTTAACAAATATTTTTCCTGAGATTATCATATATACTATTGTGGTCAGGAATCTCTTAGAAGACATGGAGTAACCTTCATAGTCAATAAAAGGTTGAGAAAAGCAGTACTGGGGTATAATCTCAAAAATGATACACTATTAGATTCCAAAGCAAATCATTCAATATCATAGCAATACAAATCTATAGTCCAACCACTGATGCCAAAGGGAACAAAGTTGATCAATTCATTGAGGACCTACAATATCTTCTAGAAAAAAGACCAAAAAATATTACATTCATCGTAGGGGATCAGAATGCTAAGGCAGGAAATCAAAAGATAATTAGAATAATAGAAAGGTTTGGTCTCAGAGTACAAAAATAAGCATAATATTGATCAATAGCATTTTGTCAAGATAATTCACTAGCAAACATTCTTTTTCTACAACCCAAAGATGACTCTAAACACGGGTGTCACCAGATGGTCAATATAGAAATCAGATGATGATTCCGTATTTTATAGTCAAAGGTGGAGAAGCTCTATACAGCCAGTTAAAACAATACCTTTGCTCATTTTACACTCCAGCAAAGTTATGTTTAAGATTCTGCAAGCTAGGCTTCAGCAATATGTGAACTGCGAATTACCTTAAGTGCAGGTTGGTCTTCAGAAGAGACAGGGGAAAAAGAAACCAAATTGCCAACATTCAATGTATCATGGAGAAATCAAGGGAAGAGGTTATGACCAAAGAAGAGATGGAGAGGATCACTGGAAGTAAAATGGATAATTCTGATTTCATGAAATTAAAAAGGTTTTGTACAAACAAAAGCAATTTAGCCAAAATTAGAAGGAAAGTAAAAAATAGTGGGAGAGAGGGGAATTATAGCAAATTGTTCTGATAAAGGGCTCATTTCTCAAATATATAAGGAACTGAAACAAATTAATAAAAAAAATCAAGAGCCATTCCTCAATTGATAAATCATCAAAGAATATAAACAGGCAGTTTTTTATATTAAAAAAAGAAATGAAAGCTATCAATATTCATATGAAAAAAGCTCTAAATCAACTAGTAACTAGGGAAATGCAAATAAAAACAACTCTGAGGTGCCACCTCACACCTATCAGACTGATTA
This sequence comes from Pseudocheirus occidentalis, assembly GCA_028646575.1. NCBI lineage: Eukaryota > Metazoa > Chordata > Mammalia > Diprotodontia > Pseudocheiridae > Pseudocheirus > Pseudocheirus occidentalis. The sequence goes on from CM053600.1 coordinate 2,946,223, forward strand.
ACATGACACAAAAGGAAAATTAAAAAAGCTGGAGGGGATATGGAAAAATAGGGATACTAATGAACTCTCAGTGGAGTTGTGGACTGGTCCAACAATTCAAGAGAACAATTTGGAATAATGTCCAAAGAACTATAAATCTTTGTATGCCCTTTGACCCAACAATACTACTACTAGGTTTGTATCCCAAAGAGACTTTTTTAAAAAAGAAAAAGGTCTTAAATTTTCAAAATTACTTATAGCAGTGATTTTTGTGGTGGCAAGGAATTGGAAATTGAGTGTATGTCTTTCAGCTGAGGAACAGCTGAAAAAGCTACAGTAAATGATTGTGATAAAATACTACTGTATTATAAGAAATGATGAAGGAGATGATTTCAGAAAATGTGGGAAGACTTATATGATATGATGCAAAGTGAAGTGAGCAGAATTAAGAGAATATTGGGCACAGTTAAAGCATTATTGTAATGATAACAGTAATAAAAGACTTAGCTATTCTGATCAACACAATGATGCAAAACAATTCCAAAGGTCTCATGATAGTATCCGCTTTCAGAGAAAGAACCATAAAACTGAGTACAGGTTGAAACACATGGTTTTTTCACTCCTTCTTGCCTTTTTCTTTTTTGTAAGATGACTAATAAGGAAATAAATTTTGCATGACTTGATTTCTCAATGGCCAGGAGGGAAGGAAAGAATTTAGAACTCATTTTTTTTCAATGAACGTTTTATAATAAATACATTTTTAGAAAGACAGGAAGAGACAATAAAATTGTTTCATGTCCATGATATAAAAGAGTTGCAAGGGAATCTATATCTAGTTCAACTTTTGTTTTAATAAATTAATCACTTATATAGTATAAATGAGATCCACAATGACCAATATATTTAATATATAGTATAACTAATACCCCTAATGAATATTGATGAATTTTAAGTATAACATTAGCAAAAAGGATTACAGCTACATGTTTAAAAATTATAGACAATTACCAGTTTGGATTTATATTAGGATATACAGTTAGTTCAATATTATGAGGACAATAAATTTAATAGACCGTATTAATAACAAGAAAATCAAAAATTCTATTTGATAGATGATAATAGATGCACAAAAGGTTTTCGACCAAATAGAAGTCCCAGTTCCATTGGCTTGTTTTAAATAAAAGAACACTAATCAGTATAGGAATAAATGTATCTTTCAATATATGTTTAATAGTCTCTATCTAAAAACGACTATAAGGCATTCTATACCACAGGGATAAACTAGAAGCCTTTCCAATATGATAAGGGAAAAAATAGTATATCCATTATCATCACTAAAATTTGAGATGGTGCTAAAATGCTAGTGATAGAGGTGATAAAATAAAAAGAAATGGAAAAAATATAATGTAAGCAAAAAGAAAATAAAATGATCAGTTTTGCAAATGATATGATGGTTTACTTAGATAATCCCAGAGAGTTCACTAAAATTAATAAAAATTATAAATTCATTACATTTTCAGGACATAAAATAAATCCGCATAAGCATCTGTTTGCCAGTATTTTATCAACAAAATCCAGCAGAAAGAGATAAAAGAAGAAGCTCCATTCAAAATACCTTCAAAACCCATAAAGCACCTGAGAATCTTCCTAACAATATACACAAGGCACTACACGAATATAATGGGAAAAAAAACTTTCCAGAAATAAAAACAGACACAAATATTGGAGAGATGCTAATTGTTAATGGGTACTCAGAGTCAGAATAATAAAAATTACAATACTTTCTAACGTATTTTACTTATTTGGTAAAATACAAATTAAACTACCAAATGTTTACTTCATCCATCTAGGAAAAATAATAATAAAAATTATCTGGAAAAACCAAAGGTCAGGAATTTTAAGGCAAATGGTGGGAAAAAGTGGAAAGGAAAGGAACTAAGCAATATTGCATCTAAATTATACTGCAAAGTATTAATTTGTCAGTTAGCAAATATTTATTAAGCAACTATGAGCAAGGAAATGTCCTAAGTGCTGGGGATACAAAAAAAAAGGCAAGACAGTCCTCTCTCTCAGGGAGCTCAAAGTCTAATGGGGAGACAACATGCAATCCATTGTGTACAAACGAGATTAAAAACATATATATGATAAACTAGAGATAATCAATAAAGGGAAAGCACTAGCATTAAAAGGGATGAAGAAAGACTTCTTGTAGAAGACAGGATTTTAGTTGGGACTTGAAGGAGAAGCTAGGAAATCCAGGAGGTAGAGATAAGGAGAAAGCGAGAATTCTAGGCATGGGCATTAGCTAGTGAAAATGCCCAATCAGAGGATGGATTTTTCTCATGCAAAGAACAACACAAGATAAGTACAAATCCAGTGTAATTGGATCCCAGAGCATGCCAGAGTGAGCAAAGGACTTTGAATGTAAGAAGAGAATTTTATATTTGATCCTGAAGGGTATCATGAGAGTATACTGAGTGGGGGAATGACATAATCAGACCCAGCATTTAGAAAGCTCAATTTCACAGCTGAGTGGAGGATGAGCTGTTGAGAAGACATACCAGCAGGGAGAAAACCAGTAGGTTGTTGCAATAGTAGAGGTGTGTGGTGATAAGGGACTAAGTCAGAGGGGTGACAGTGTCCGAGAAGAAACTGGGCTAATGTTAAGAAGGTAATATCCACGGACCTCAGAAATCAAGTGGACAAAGGGAAAGGAGAAGAGAGAGAGTGAAGAGTTGAAGGTGACACCTGGGCTGCAATCCTGGGTGATGGGAATCTTGACAGTAATAGAGAAGTAAGGAAGAGAGGCTTTGGGAGAAAAAATAATGAGTTCAGTTTGGGATATGTAGAGTTTAATATGTCAATGGCCTATCCAGTTCAAGATGCCCAAGAGGCAGTCAGAGAAGTGAATCAAGAGGTCAAGATAGAGATTAGGAACAGATAAGTGGAAATAAGAATCATCAGCATAGAAATAATTGAATCTATGGGAATGAATGAAATCAGCAAACAAAACAATATAAAGAGAGAAGTAATATTCCAATGTCACTTTTACATTCTGAAAATCATCTCCATGCACCAGAGGACAAAATACAGCCTTCTGCATCTATTGACAAGGAAGGATGAGAGCCCAAGTGACAACTAAAAACAAGAGAAACATAATATGGCCCCAAATTGATGCCTTTTAGATAAAATCATTGTCCTGAGAGTATGAAAATAGTTTCTAGTTTATAGGCTTGTCCCTGCAAATCATCTTGTGAAGAAAGTGTTGCCTTTTTCCCCCCAGTGGTTTTCCAATGTTAGTAAAGTGTGATAACAGGTTTTTCAATAACAGGCTTTGTGATAATAGGTTAATTTGTATTCTGCATTTCAAGTAACATGATATTATCATCACGAGCAAATGTTTCTACTTATAAATGACACTGTGACAGGTGTAATACAAAGTGTTAAGCAGATGTCTTTTAAGCATTTATAAAAACAGGAATCTAAGAAAGTGATTCCTATTCTCTAATGACAAACCCCACAAAATTATCATAGTAACAAATGATGTTTATATAATAACTTAAAGTTGCAAAGCACTTTGGTGCAGAGGAAAACGTTCTAAATCTGGAGTCACCAGACCTGGCTTCAAATCCTAACTTTGCCATTTATTACATATATGAACTTGGGCAAAGTAATTTAATTTCTTTAGGATCCAATATAACATGAGAAGCTTGATTTGCATGACATTAAGAGTGTGTCCATTCCTAAATATATGAGTTCACGATGCAAAAAACTTATGAGGTAGGTGGAAGAGAATAGTACCATCTCTTCCAGGCAAAGAATTGTGAAATCTAAATATAGATTGAAGCAAACTATTTGCTCTCTTTTTTTGGTTTTATTTTGTTTTGTTCCGTTTCTTCTCTCTCATGGTTCATTCCATTGGTTATAATTCTTTTTTGCAACTTGGTTATTGTGAAAATATGTTTGATGTGAAGGTACACGTAGAATCAATATCATACTGGATGCTGTCTTGGGGGAGGGAGAGGGAGGAGAAGGAGAAAATGTTTCCTTCAAAAACCTGTGGAACTGAATGCTGTAAGTTAAAAACAAATAAATTTACAATAAAAAATACTACCATCTCCATTTTCAGATAAAGAAATGGAGGCTTGGAGAGTTTTTGTGTAGAAGATACAAAACATCTTGTAAAAGATAAAAAAATAGAGGAAATCTGATTTCTGCCTTTCAGTACTTGAACTATCATGTGGAAAAGGGATCGTGGAAATATAGGATTTTATACTGACTGGGACTTCAGAGATTATTCTCCCATATTTTATACATGAAGAAACTGAGATTCAGAAATAAGACATGATTTAGTCAATGCCAAAAAATCAGCAATAATCACAGTCAGAGTTGGAACCCAGGTCCTCTGATTCCAAATCTAGTGCACTTTCTACTATACTGGCTACCTTTCTAAGTGATTAGACTTGTTTTAACTAGTTCTAAGCAAAGGAATCACTTGGTAGAAGTTGCAGAGGGGCAATTTTCTCTCAATAAAAAGACAAATTTTCCAAAATGAGAGCTGTGTAAAAGTAAAATGGTCTGTCTTAAGAGATAGTGAATATCCCCTCACTCAATCAATCAACAAACAAAATTTAACAATTATTTTCTCTGTTAGACTGATTCCTCTATCATCCTCACTCTCACTCATTTTCAGTCTCTCCCTATCTACTATCTATCCTCAAAAATCTTATCTTGATCCATCAATCCCTACTACCTCTCAGCCTATATCTCACCCTACTTTCTTGGCTAAACTTGAGAAAGATGTCCATAATTGTCACCTCCATTTCCTTTCTCTCACTTTCTTCTTAACTCTGTACTCTAGCTTCCAGTCTCATCATTCAGCTGACTCTCTTCACAAAGTTACAAATGATCTCTTAAATGCTGAATTTAATGGCCTTTTCTTTTTCTTGACTGTTCTGCAGTCTTTGGCACTGTCAATAATTTTGGTATTCTTTTCTCTCTAGGTTTTCATAACATTGCCCTCTCTTGATTCTCTCCCTATTTCTCCTTCCTCCTGTCTTCATTGCTGGATTTTTCTTCAGGCTCTCCCAAAGCTCTATTCTTGGTCCTTTTCTCTTCTCCTTCTATCTTACTTCAGTGGGTGACCTCATCAGCTTCCATGGATTCAACTGTTATCTCTATACAGATGATGGTTAGACCTGTTTATCTAGTCCTTATCTTTGTGCTGATCTCTAGTCTCATATTTCCAGTTGTCTATATGGCTTCCCCAACTGATTGTTCTACTTGTACCTTAAACTCAACACCTCTAAAATAAATTCATTGTCTTTACCCCAAAACCTTCCCCTCTTCCAAATCTTTTATTACTGTCAAGAACACATCTATCTTCACAATCACTCAGGTTCTCATTCTGATATGTATATCTATATTAACAGACATTTTGAAATGGAATTGGAATAATCTATGGGGAGATGACTGTTTACATGTTCTTCTTAGAATCCCAGTGTATTCAAGGAGCATAGTGAAAGGTTAATAAGATGGAAAAATGGGGATGATTTTGCTCTTTTTTGATGATCTTAAAAGGGAGAAATGGGAGGGATCAAGAACTATTCTAGAGAAGAAAAAAAGGCAATGGAGGAGTTTTGTTGGATATCTGGGAGCTTTCCCCTGAGCCCCAATCAGAAGGTACCTAGGAAATTGTCTTCACAATTTCCCTCCAAGTTACTTTCTGGATTTCATAATCTCCAGAAATTCATCATTCTGCAAGATGAAATCAACTCTAAAACTATCAACTTCTCAGATCATTTGCAACTCTGGCTACAGGACTTCATCATGCTTCTACAACTGGGTAGAAGCTTCTTTTCTTGTGTCATCTTTCCCCATTAGATTGTGAGTTGTTTGAGGGCAGAGACTGTCATTGTATTTATTTGTATCACCAGCACTTAGCACATTGCCTGGCACATAGTAGGCACTTAGCAAATGTTTACTGACTGACCTCTCACATATTAAGACAGCATGAATTAAAGGATATTCAAACATGGAGGAAGGAACCATTTCCATGAACTTTTATGTAAACCAGACGGAAGATTGAATATGATTACTAATATATTGTATATCAAGGAAGAAGTAGGAAGAGGAAGAAGAGAAGGGGGATGAAAGGGAAAAGAAGGAGAAGGAAGAGCAGGAAGAGGAAGAAGAGGAGGAGAGAAGAAGAAGAAGAAGAAGAAGAAGAGAAAGAAGAAGAAGAAGAAGAAGAAGAAGAGGAAGAAGAAGAAGAAGAAGAAGAAGAAGAAGAAGAAGAAGAAGAAGAAGAAGAAGAAGAAGAAGAAGAAATTAATTACTATTCACCGGACACTGTGCTGAGTGCTTTATGGTTATCTCAGTTGATTCTCACAACCCTGGAAGGAAAGTGCTATTATTATTCCCATTTTACAGATGAGAAAACTGAGACAAACAAATGTTAAGTGACTTGCCCAGGTTCACACAACTAATAAGTTTCTGAGGTTGGATTTAAACTCAGGTCTCTAACTCCAAGTCCAATTTTCTATCCACTATGCTACTTATCTGCTTTAATTTTTTTTCCCTTCCTATATACTCTACTTTGTATATGTTGCTTCATTTCTTCAAAGTACTTTTCTAGTCCTTGTGGAAAGGATATTTTTTTCCTCTAAGACCTACTTAGTCTTGTTTTAAGATGACTTCCTTCTCTGTTGTTTACTGTATGAGCATCTCTCAGTTCAAGGTGTTTGATGCTATTCAAATTAGTAGCCTCAGCATATGGTTTTAGTTTGTTCTTGAACATGACACTGCTCCTATACTCTTGTGCATGCCTAGTTTTGTTATGAGTGTAATGGATTGTTGGACTTCTACATGGATTGTTGGACTTCTCTCTAACTGTGGTTCAGACCCAAGCTGCCAGGATGCTGTGTTGTCCTAAATACTGCTGAATCATTTCTCCTATTATGTCTGGAACTCTGATTCTACCTCATTGCTGGGGCTCTTTCCTTGGTGTTTGAGTATCCTTGGTCACCCCAACACTGGTCTCTGGTTGAGGCCTCTCTCCTAATGACACAGGATTCCAAGGCTGCCCTCTTTGTAGGAATGGACTGCTTTGCACTATGCTACAACTACCTTTAACCTACCATGTCATGTCTCCTTTCAGGACTTCATCAGAATTCTGGAAGTTTTTTTGTGAATTCTCAGACTGGATAAGGATTTTTTTTAATCTGATGTATTTTTAGAGTTTTACCAGAATATTTCTCAGAGATCTGGACTCCTCTAGGTCTTAGCAGACTGCCATCTCCCTACAATCCCTACACCTCTGGCAAGATGTCAAAATAGATTTTAGACTGCTCCATTCTTGGATAGAAAAGAGGGATTAGGGTCCTCAGGGAACCAAACAGAAGGCATCAAAGCAGCAAGAGACAAATCACCATATTGGGGAACAAATCTCTACCTTGCCCATTAGTTACACAAAGAGTTATGTTAATTCTGCAGGAAATTCTGTAGGAAAGAAAAGATGACTGGAGAAATTTTGAGAGCTTCCCTTTGGCATTAGGGCTTAACCCCAGGGTAGGACTACTCTATATATAGAGGACTTTATAGGTCCATGGAAGGAGAAAGGGCTTATTGGAGGAGCCAGTTGGTTAACAATCTAGCAAGGTCAAGTGTTTTTTACCTTAGTTAACTTAGATTAAGGGGCAATAAGTGGCAATACTCTGAGTCTGAAGGACCGTACAGATCGCTGGAATGCAAGGTGGGGTGAGGATCACTGGAAGAGGCAAGTTATATGGACTATTTTCTCATATTCAAGTCATTTGTATTTTTTTCTATTGAGCTAAATAAAATCTTCCCTATATTTTATATACTGCAGGTTTGAGGGCCTGCGATGAATATGGGAGCATTTTTACCCTTTCTATAGAGATAAAAACACATATTAAGTTCTTGTTTTCAGAAGAAACTCTGAGTGGTGGCAAAATAAGCTAAGGTTTTATCTTCCTGAGGAAAAGCTTGGTTAGAGACACAGATTGAAAAATATATGTGAAATTTCCTTCCACACCGTTCTCCCACCCCTGCCTGAAAGACTGAATTGATTATATGTAAGCCCAAAGCTTAAGTTATGGCTTGTGTCTAGGGTTACCCCACGTTTCGGGCCAGGCCATTGTCCTAGTAATTTAAGTTTGAGATTAGAATGAAATCAGATATACATAGTTCATTCATTAATAAATAGAAATGTATCTGGCCATTGCAAGGGAAGGATTTCCAACAAATAGAGTTAGCAAAGAGACCCTCTTGCTTTAGCTGAATGTAGTTTTCTTGCCTCTAGTGCACCACTAAAACATGAGGGGAAAGTGAGGTCTCAGGGGACTAGTAAGCAAAATCAAAGCCTGACTCTAGGTAAATCTTAAGAGAGGTTTTAATATATCTGAAATGAATGAGCTCAGACCACATCAGAGGAGGCTCAAGGGTAATAGCAATGGTATCAATACAAAATATGAATCGTGTGGGGGGAGGTATGAGAAAGAACACACAAAAGAAAAGCTAAACATAAAAGACTCACAGTATGCATTAACAGAATGACATAACAGAACTTGTTACTGTAATTTTTAGCTACTGTTACAATCTACTGTGAGAGTGACACTTTAAAGCCTTATTAGAATATAGAACAGTTCACAAGACTGCTAATTAGACATTTTACATTTCACCTGAACTGTCCATAAAACATTTTTTTGCTCACTTCAGATGAAAATGAGGTTCGTGTTATTTCTACTTCCATGTTTTTAGAATCTTGTTCTCAGATGCTATAATCATATATGGTAGTAAATCCCACCTCCTTTTTTTATTTTTCCTCAATATGTTTTTTTCTCTTAAGGTCATAAAAGCATAACAAAACCACTTCCTGGTCTTCTGTCTTATTTAATTTCATCCATGACCACTGAAGAAAGTCTTCTGTCTTATTTAACTCCTTCTACAACTACTGAAGATATTAGGTTCTGAAGGGATATTTGACACCTCTTCCTTTAATAGAATAAAAATGGTGTACCATCAAACAGTCCTTTCCATTTGCTAAAGTGTATTTTCCTTTCTTTTCCCTTGATTCTTCTGATTGCATTTCAAAGTGTCTTCTCATCTCTGACCTTTCCATCAGGTATGCTTGGAAGCCTTAGAATTCATTAAAAATCCATCTCTCCTCCTTCCCTCCTCTCTTGGGATAATTTTGTTTTGCCATGTAAATTATGTGTGGCTGTGAGATATTTTCTTTTGCCTTTTAGAATATTGTATTTCAGGTTCTTTTTTCCTTTATAGTTGTAGCTGCCAAGTGTTTTGTGATTCTGACTATGGCTCCTTCATACTTGAACCCTTTCTTTGTGGTTTCCTTCAGTATGTTTTTTTCTCTGCCTTGGAAATACTGTATTTTGCTTATGACATTTCTGGGTGCTTATATTTTGGCTTTCTTCCAGGCAATGACTAATAGCTTCCATTTTCCCTTTTTACTCTGGTTCTCATATTTCTGTTTAGATAGGGCAATGAGACTTCTTTTTTGGTTGCTTTTTGCAGAAAGTCCATAGATCAGTGGATTATGTGTCCTTACCCTGTTTTACAATCAGTTGTTTTTGTCAGAAGATATGATAGCTTTCATTTTTTATTGGCTTCATTGTTAATCTATTTTTCACTGCTATCTCAAGGAAGCATAGATTTCTTTGAAGCATATAATTTTCTGGAAGTCTGTTTATTTGATAAGGTTTGTGGACTTCCTGCACCAAACTATTTACTCTCCTCCTATTTCTTTCCTGTAAAGTTTTTATTTTGTTTCTTATTCTTTCCAATATAATATTGATCTCATTTATATTAACATTTTCAAACTCTCAGTTCATCTCTGCTAAGAATTCTAGAGGAAGGGGTTAGGATGGAAGGAAATACAGCTATTAATAGTAACTGTGAAAAAATGTGAAGTAAGTTTCTCTGACAAAAGCTTCATTTCTCAAACATATTAGAGAACTGAGTTAAATTTATAAAAATAAAAGCCACTCTCTAATTGGTAAATGATCAAAAGATATAATCAGTTTTCAGATTAAATCATCAAAGCTATCTATAGCCTTATTTAAAAAAATACTTTAATTCACTACTGATTGGAGAAACATAAATTAAAACAATTGTGAAGTACTACCTCATACTTATTAGATTTGCTAATAGGACAGAAAAGGTAAATGACAAATGTTGGAGGGGATGTGGAAATAATGAGACATTAATGTACTGTTGGTGGAGTTGTGAACTGATTCAACCATTCTGTAGAGCAATCTTGAACCATGCCCAAATGGCTATAAAATCATGCATACCTTTTGACCTAGCAATTCCATTATTAGGTCTGTATCACAAGAGATTTTATAAAAGGAAAAGGATCTATATGTAGAAAAATATTTATAGTTCATTTCTGGGGACAAAGAATTAGAAACTGACAGGATGCCCAGCAATTTGGGAATGGCTGAACAAATTGTGGTTTGGGATTATGATGAAATAACAATGTGCTATCACAAATGATGAGCAGGATGCTCTCAGAATAACCTGGAATGGGCAAGGCAAAGAGAAATGTACTTTGTACATAGTAACAGCAATATAGTAAAATGATCAGCTGTGAATGACTTAGTTATTGTCAGCAATACAACAATCCAAGACAATTCTGAAGGATTTATGAAAAATGCTCCCCATCCCCAGAGAAAGAATTGATGGTGTCTGAAGACAGATTGGAGAATTTTTTTTATTTTTTACTTTCATGTTTCTTGATTTTGTTTTTTTTTTTGTTGGACTTTTTATTGGTCTACATTTTCTTTCACAACATGACTATTATGGATATATTTTGCATGACTACACATGTATAACCTCTATTGAACTGCTTGCATTCTCAATGAGGGGAAATGAGGAGGGAGGGAGGGAAGGAGAAAATTTGGAAATCAACCTCTTAAAATGAATGTCAAAATTTGTTTTTACATGTAACTGGGAAAAATAAAAATAAAATACTGAAAAAAGAAAGAATTCTAGTAGTTCTCATGGAAAAGTTATGGGTTTTGTTGAGTTGTCAGGATTATTTTTTTATGTTTTCCTTGTAAAAGTTGTAAGGTACTCGGGACTTTGTGTCTTGGACCTCTCTGGATCCATATCTTTATTATCAGTCTCTTATTTTATTTACTTCTTTTTCTTTTTTTTAAATTTACTTTCTTAACTGGATTTTTAGGGCAGGGCAGGGCTTTGCACACTTCTAAAAGGAAAGGTAAGGCAGTTATGTGGTAAAGCGGATTAAGTGTCAGGTCTAAAGTCAGGAAGACCCATCTTCCTTAGCTCAGATCTGGCCTCAAACACTTAATAGCTATGTGACTCTGGGCAAATCACTCGACCCATTTGCCTAAGTTACCTCATCTGTATAACGAGCTGGAAGGAAATGGCAATCCACTCCAGTACCCACACCAAGAAAATCCCAAACAGGATCACAAATAGTTGGACAGGACTGAAAAATGCCTGAACAACAACCAAAGGATGAAAGGTGGAATTTTGGTTCTAATTTGTATTATATGGGTTCTGGCTACTGACCACCATGTTTATGTTCTTCAAAAACTTGGGAGCAGTTGAAACTAGCAAGCTGAAAACTTTCAACATCCCAGAGCAAAAGAAAAAAAAGATTATTGATCCACTAGACTGAGCTTTGGATTCGGGTCTGGGGTAAGACATAATAGGTGTCCCTGCCTTAACCCTGATATGTGTTAGTCTTCTTGTCCATGGTCATACAAGTTCTCTGGTCCTTGTACAGAAACGCTTCTATGAACTATGTTTCAACATGCACCTTTTGTTACTGAACCCATTCCACATCTCTGTAGGCTGCCAACAATCTCTTTGTTACACGCCCATGTAGTTTCTCTTTAGATGTCTTAATCATTTCTCTGGTATTCTTTTTTTAACCTGTTCTAGAGTAGTGAGAACACTTAGCTGCCCAGTTTCTGATCACTGTCATCTAGCCAGAAGTGTCCATTAAACTTATTTTTAAAATAACTAACATAATTCAATTGGTAGACTGAGAAATATTTTTTTCTATTCCCATTTCAGTGGAAATCAAAGAATTGTATCTTTGTGTAATTGCTCCTCCCACTTATTAAGTTAACAATAAGTTAAACCACGGATAGCATTATGGAATGCATTTGATGAGGTTCTTGTTTCATGGGTCTTACAAATTCCTCTAGCTAAGGTGAGCTAGAGTTAGTACTGTCTGCCACATTTTCCATATGTATAATTGAAAACATTTCTATTTACACATTGGATGGCAGCCAACAACTGGTTTTATGAAAAGTAAGGCAAAGGTTTCCTTTTCAGCATTGAGAGTCAAGTCCAGAAATGACTGAAGTTGTATAATTAGGATGGGGAGAAGGAGGGTAAGGGGTGAAATAAGGCCACAAAGAGCAGGCACCAGCCAGGTTAGTTGTATCCAAATGTTTTGTTTCGTTACACCAATCTCCTCATCCTACCTCCATTCACACATATTCCACACCTCTAAATAGATCATCCTGCCCATCAGAATAATGTTTGCTTTTACGACAAAAAAACGTCGAGTCAGCTTAAGCCAGCAAGTGGGAAAACTCCCAGCGTCCTAGAGGGCAGAAAGATTGTTGGGCTACCATGCTATGACAGTGACACAGCAGGTGTTCCTGCCTTACCTCAGGTGTGTGCTAGGCTTCTTCTGGGAAGGCTCCTGAGTTGTGCTGTAACACTGGCCTTTTTCATAAACCCCAGGGGGATGTAGGTTACAGTTTTATCCAATAACTGGAATAATTTTTCGTCTTTGTCCCTTTAAGAGTTCTGGAACGTTTTCCTCACACCCTTCCGGCCTAGGTCTTAGTTCAGTCTTGGGAAATTCCTGGACTTATTGTTTTTAAGGGAGGAGGAGAAAGACAAACAGAAGTGGGTGGAGAATAGTGCTCCATACTGGACACATCATTCCTCCCAGTTTGCTAAGGAACTAAGGAAACAAAGCTTTACCTCTCCTTCTGGGTGGCCAGGTGAAGCCGGGGTGATCCGGCTGGGAGGGAGTTGTGGGGAGGGGGGGGACTTCCCAGGCTACCACCTCCTTCCACGACCCAGTCCCGCGAGCCAGCTGGGGCTCCCTCTCTTCTGCTCCTTGTTCCCAGTGAAGTGGCCAAATTAGCTGCTCCCCATGTGCGATGTGCGCCCTGGAGGAGACACGAGTCCTGCTTCTCTTGCAGTTACTGCTCCGCTGGACAGCTCAGGCTCGGGCTCAGACTCCGGCTCCCTTCACCTTACCCCTGAAAGTCTCCCCAGCCAAACTAAGTGGGGCTTCTCCTCAGCCACCCCCATTAACTGCATCGCTGGCTGCACCACTCGGGAATGAGTCCGGGGGACGCCTGCGGCATGCGCCTGCCCAGGGGCTGGCTTTCGCGCTCGACCCAACCAGGGGATTGGTCAACTTCTTGCCCATGATAGATAATTTGCAAGGGGACTCTGGCAGGGGCTACTACTTGGAGATGCTTATTGGGACCCCGCCACAGGAGGTGAGTGGACATTTACTTTCAGTTTTCTCGTCACTTGCCCATACCCCCTACCCAACACACTGTCATTCAATTCCCTGGCAATTTTTGGAAGTAATGTATTTAGACCATTCTGCATAATTGATCATTTGGGTTTGAAAGTTCTTGTGTCCCGTTGCTCAGGGACTTTTCTAAATTAAGTAGTTTTTAGTCATGAATCAAAAAGTTTTGTTGGGCTGGAGAGGATCATGTAGGAGCTGAATTGCAGGAATCTGAAACCAAAGTGCTGTACAACTTTTAGCTTAGGGGAGTATGTGAAGTATTTTGTAAAGTTTGGTGTGTTCCCCTTTTTCCCCACACCCACTCTCTCACACTCCAGATAAGCAAATATATTTTAAAATTATTTTTATTTCATAAAATATTTCCCAGTTACATGTAAAAATTTAATAATCACTTTTTTTTTAATTTGGTTCTAAATTCTCCCCGTCCCTCCTCCCCTTTCTCGGGATCTCCTTGAGAAGGCAAGTGATTTGATTTCAATTGTATTTGTGAGGTGATGCAAAACATATTTCCATATTAGCCATGTTGCAAATGAAAACACACACACAAAAGGAAAAAATAAAGTAAAAGTCTTCTTCAATCTGCACTCAGTTCATCAGTTTTCTCTCAGGAGACAGATAGCACTTTTTATCATGGGTCCTTTGGAACTGTCTCAGATCATTGTCTTAATCAAAAGCGGCTAAGTCTTTCACAGTTGATCATCATTACAATATTTCTATAAATGTGTACAATGATCTCCTGGTTGTGGCCTCTTCCCTTTTTGACAGTTCCTATGAGTCTTCCCAAGATTTCTGAAACTATTCCAGTCATCATTTCTTATAGCACAATATAATTCCATTATAATAATACACCACAACTTTTCTACCATTCCCCAATTGATGGGCATCCCCTTGATTTCAAATTATTTGCCACCACAAGAAAGAGCTACTATAAATATTTTTGTACATAAAGGTCCTTTTCTTCTTCCTTTCATCTCTTTGGGATACAGACCTAGCAGTGGTATTGCTGGGTCAAAAACTAAACATAGGTCCTAGCTGCAAGTTGTTCTTTTTTGAATTTTTTTTTATTTTTAATTTATGGAATTAAACAAGCATTTTCATTACATAGTGTAATAAAAAAGATGATTGCTCATGAAATGCAAATCTACTCTGTACAACTTGTTATTCCATTTAAATAGACAAAAATGTTATTGAGTAATTTTTTTTACTTCTCTCCCACCACTCCTCACCCTAGAGACGGTCATTAGACACAAGTAGTGCTCTCTCTTTCTCTCCCTCCCTCCCTCCATTTCTCTCCCTCTCTCTGTCTCTCTCTCTGTCTCTCTCTCTCTCTGTCTCTCTCCATATATATATATATATGGATGGATGGATACGTATATATATGTATATATGTATGGATATGTAAAAATCATTCTATACATACTTCTATGTATCAGTTCTTTCTCTGAATGCAGATAGCCTCTTTCTTCATATGTCCTTTATAGTTCATTTGAGTATTTATAATAAGTTCTTTATAACTAATTTGTTCTTTTTAATAAGCATTCTGAAAACAATATTGCTGATCTTGTATACAATGTTTTCTTGGTTCTGCTCATTTTACTCTTCATGATTTCATTCAAGTCTTTTTAAGTTTTTCTAAGACCATTGAGCTCATCATTTCTCATGGCATGGTAGTAGCCCATCACAATCCTATACCACAATTTGTTCTGCCATGCCCCAATTGATGCGCATGCCTGCAATTTCCAGTTCTGTGCCTTGACAAGTCAAAAAGACACAGAATCCCCAAATGAGTGAAGAAATATTTTCTTTCACTAACATTAGGCAGGGACTGTCCTCTCTGCCCCTTCTGTATGGCTATTTAATCACTATGGTTCTCCCCATCCAGACCCTCTAAAACACTCATTCAGAATACAGTAAAACTGGATAATCTTTATCTGGAGACAAAAACCATCATAAAAGTACAAACAACTAAACAAGACTTAAAAGAGTTGGAAACCCCAGAAGATAAATTATCCCAGTTTGTTGGGCTGTAATAAAATGGAGAGAAGGGGAGAAAATGTAAAGGGGATAAATTCAGGGCTTCAGAAGTGATTGTGAGGTAGTAATTGCAAGAAAAACAGCAGGTTCTCTCCAAACTGATGACACCATTAGTGAATCAGCAAGCAAAGTAAGGCTTCTAGTACATCCAGGAAAGCAGTACCCTCCTAACAATGGTTGGTTTTCATACTGTGTAGCCTCACAAGATGCTTCCACATTATCATGTTTCCTTAATTTCTGGCAGACTTTGTATTCCCTCAGGCTGGGAAAACTACACTTCCCAGCAGCAAGTATGGACAAAATAGGGCAACTTTAATAATTAATATTGCTTACTAAGTTATGTCTATTGATTTATCTTTCAAGGAATCTTGAGTAATTTTGATTCATATATGAGAGATACTCTATTGGAATGTATGATGAAAAACCATTTGTAACATGTTTTATACTGGTCACACATTTTCAAGACTGAGTCTCCTAAATTTTCAGCCCCTCGGGGTTCTTAGGTAGCCTGAAGAATTGTCAGTTTCTCGGCCATTGACTCAAGCCCTCACAAGTTTTGTTCTCACATTTAGAGGGGAACAGTGACTAGCACCACCATTTGATTTAACATCAGATTAGCTTTTACAAAGGAATATTTACTTCAGATATAATAGGAACAAAGCATACAAACACTGGCCAACTTCTGGGGCATAATCTCCCTCAATTTCTTTAATAGGCAGGTGGTAAGGAAGGCATTTGACTCACAACTTAGCTCAGCTCCCACTTGGCATCAATCCAACTAAGTACATGTCCAATACTAGCACACTTCTGGCTCTTGCTAAACTGGAGGTTCTTTATCCTTGCTCTTCAGCCTATTACTTCTCTTGCTTGGATTCCTGGGCTCCTGAATTCATATGGCTTGAGTTCTCAGTGAATGTAAGATTGCATTTCCTGGACTTAGCATAAGCAATAACAAAGGAAAAGACCAAATACTCAGGTCTTCTTCTCACATCCTCATGTTTGGGGAGGAGAGGAAGAGGCATTCATAAGGCTCTCTTCCCATTACTGCAAGGTGTATATGAAGGCCTCACTTCCTTCTAATTATAAAGCCATGGCTGATACTGGATCAGGCCCCTTTAAAGATGACAACAGTTCTATCTATGCAATGATTGGAAAATGGCTCATCCCAACCATGATAGGACAACCCAAAATGTCCACCCATGCTCCAATCTTAATTCTCCTAGAAGCAGTTTTCTACTGTGTTCAACATGGGTAATTCCATCTTAGCATACTGGTGATATCTACATACATACCAGACTCCCATTACACATTTATTAAGTACTTACGATGTTCAAATCACCTGCTAAGTACAGGATATATCTAAGAGAGCTTCTGTTGTATAGGAGCCCACATTATTATGGGAAAGACAACTGTATAAAAGGTTTCATCTGCAAGTCAGATGGAAAGGTTCCATAGTAGTTGGGATGCAGTTGCAAAGCAGGTGTTAAAGAATCTTCTTTGATGCCATTCTAACATGTCATTTTTTTCTCCCAAATTAAAACTTTTTTTATAACCAAACAGTAAACTTAGTGATATTATTGTTCAGTCAATTGTTTGATGGTGAAGATGTGCCCTGCTGCCTCTTCCACAGTAACACCCTTATGGAGGAAGATCTTGATGCATGTGTAAAAATTTTCTTATTTAGGAAAAAATTTTTATGTAGATGGGAATGTAGGCAAATAAATCAATAATTATTATTGTTCTCTTAAGTTCCCCCCTGTTCTGTACTAACAATCTGAGATTTTTTTCTGATGACTCTGATGCTTTCTCGTTTAGTTAGCTTGTGAATTAGTTGATTCCCCCAATCCCCTCATAATTGTATGGCCTTCAGCACAAACCCTTTCTACCCATACTTGGTTCTATCTATCTGTTTTGCCCATCTTTTCCCTTTTATTTCCATTTGTATCTCTTGTACATAAATATGACAGTAGTGATGGTGGAAAGAATTTGTTATAAGAATATGAGGTAAGTTAAAGTGACAGTGTTGAGAAAACTGTGATTATTAGTGCCCTCTGCCTATGGAAAAGTAGAAGGAGACCACATAAGACTAAGAAATATTTTATATTTGTCTTTATTTCACAGACAGCTTTGGGTACCCTAATACTGATCTACTAGCATAACATTTAGGAATCCAGGATCACCTCCATGTCATGAGGTGTTAAAGTAGAAATTTATGGGATTTTTTCATCAGATGAGGCAGAAGATAATAAAATGCTTACTTTGCGTGTTTGTCACCATTAAGGATGATGTCCAATAGGGGGCGGAGCCAAGATGGCAGCATAGAAGCAGCAAGGTCCCACAGCTCCCACACTGCCACTCTAAACACCCATAAAATATGGGCCCAGATAAAGACTAGGACTCTCAGACTCACACAAAAATACAGAGAACCCATCTCTCACTGAAGGCAGCTCGGCAGCAGGGACTCAGCGCAGCGGCCAGGAGCGTAGGCTGGAACAGCCAGAAGCTGAGACAGCCGGGCAGTGGGAAGGAGCCTGGCTGAGCTGAGCTGAGCGGGCACTGGAGCCAGTCTGCAGGAGAGATCTACAGCCTCCACATCGGCCAAGGCTTGAGAAACCAGACCGGAGAGGGGCAGCTCTCACCGCAGTGGAGCAGAGACCCGCAGTGGAGCAGAGACCCGGCTTCAGAGCCCCCAGCCTGCAGACGTCACAGGGGGGCTGAATCTATTGATCAGGGCCAAGTGATCTTGCGCTGAGTGGCCTGGATCTGGATCGTAGTCTTGGGTGGTGGTCCTGGGGAGTGTTTTCAGCAAGATGAAACTTGGGGGGGGGGCGCTGCAACACCTCCCTAATAGCGCCGGCAGCTGTGAAAACCCCAGCGATTTGGAACAGAGCTTCCCCCCTTGGAAGCAGAGTTTCACAGAGCTAAAAAAAAAACCAATTAATTGACTGGCCAACATGAGAAAAAGGAAGCAAAATGAAAACAGTAAAACTCTAGAATCCTTTTTTGGGGAGAAAAAGGGTCAAAGCATGGAATGGGAGGAAGAGAGCCCAGAACTCAGAACTCCCACACCAAATGCTTCCAAGACAATTGAAGAATGCCTAGAATCTATGCATCAACTGCAAAAGGACTTTGAAAACCAAATAAGAGAAGTGGAGGAAAAATTGGGAAGAGAAAGGAGAATGATGCGAGAAAATCATGAAAAGAGAGTCAACAACCTGACTGAAGAAAAC
>CM053600.1:2965550-2981131 GCA_028646575.1 Pseudocheirus occidentalis
AGAGAGAGACAGAGAGACAGAGAGAGACAGAGAGACAGAGACAGAGAGACAGAGACAGAAAGACAGAGAGACAGAGACAGACAGACAGACAGAGAGACAGAGACAGAGAGACAGAGACAGAGACAGAGAGAGAGAGACAGAGAGAGAGACAGAGAGACAGAGAGAGAAAGGGGGGAGAGAGAGAGAGAGAGAGAGAAGGAAAGAGGGAGGGAGAGGGAGAGAGACAGAGACAGAGAGACTATAGATTATATTAGACTATAATATCAAAAAGAAAGTTGGTGAGCATTTACAAAAGAGAACATTTTACCAATAGGCAGTATGATTTAATCAAGAACACGAGATCTTAGGCTAATTGAATACCTGGAAAACAGGGTAACAGATAGAGCTTACCAGAATAACATCAAAGTTTTTGACAGTTATTGAATCTCATGTGGAAAAGATGGAGTGTTATGAGGTAGAAAACAAGTCAAGTAAATTCAAAACTGGATGCAGAGCTGATCTTAAAGAATATCCACAAATAGGTAAATGCCAACTCAATTCAAGGGAGCCATTAGTGCAGTGCGCTCTAGATCTACCAGATGATCAGATTTGTGGATGACATTAAGCTAGAAGAGTTAACTAGCATGTTGGAACATGAAGCCAGGATGCCAAACAATTTTGACAAAGTAAAACTTTGGGTCCAATCTAATAAAATAATTATTAAATTATGATAGGCATAAAGGTAAAAATCTCACTTACGTTAAAAGAAATCAGCTGCACAAGTACAATATAGGAGAAGTTTGGCTACATACCTTTTTTTAAGATCTAGAATTTTTAGTGGGCTACAAATTTAATAGGAATTCACAACATGACAGTAACAAAAGCAAAACTAATGAATGATATTCTACATTTCATTAAGAGACATATACTATCCAGTATGCCATGGTCAGATCCTCTCTCAAATATTCTGTTCACTTATGGGTACTACATTTTAGGAAAGTCATAAATAAGTTATAATATTTCTAGAAAATCTAAGATTGAAAATCTTTCTATTAGATGACTAGTTGAAGGAGCATGGGTAGGGAGGGAAGAAGAAAGGTGATATTTACCTTATGTAATAAAAGAGAGAGGAGCTGCAGTAGAAGATGGCTCTTCTCATAAGTATCTGAAGGGCTTTAATGTGGAAGAAAGATTAGACTCGTTCTAAGTTGGTCTGAGAGGAGAAAAAGAAGTTGGGAGGTGGAAAATGTAGAAGGGCAGTGTAAGTGAGCAGAATCGGAACAATGCGTAACGTAACAACAATATTGTGAAGAAAACTTTGAAAGACTTAAAAACTGAGCAATGTAATGACTGACAATGCTTCCAGAGAACTACTGATGAAATATGATATTCACTTCTGGATGGAGAGGTGATGAG
This sequence comes from Pseudocheirus occidentalis, assembly GCA_028646575.1. Lineage (NCBI taxonomy): Eukaryota > Metazoa > Chordata > Mammalia > Diprotodontia > Pseudocheiridae > Pseudocheirus > Pseudocheirus occidentalis. The sequence continues at coordinate 2,966,946 of CM053600.1, forward strand.
CTCAGGTCAAAGCAGAAGCATGGTTAATTTTTTCACTTGGCCAATATAAGATTTTGTTTTGTTTGTGCATATTTGTTATAAGTGTTTTCTTTTTCTTTTTCAATTGGTGGTAAGTGATAGCACAGTAGGAAGTAGAGAAAATGGATTTTTCTTCACTATTGAAAAGAATAAAATAAAATTTATAATGAATTAATTCTACCTGTTGGTCATGTACAATATTTTAAAATAAATAAGTCAATAACTAAAGATTATTTGAGGGGAAAGACACTAACATTTGGGGAATCAGGAAATGTTTCATTTAGAAGGTGATGCTTGAGCTGAGTTTTGAAGGAGACAATGGATTCTAAAAGGGTGCATTCAAAGAATTTAAGAAAGACATTTCAAAGGCTTGGAGACAAGAGATGTTCCTCATCTATAAGGCAAAGCAAGGAAAGAGCTTTTGTTGGACCATCGAGTGTAGGAAGGGAAGCATTGAATTGTGCTTTCAAAGTAGATTGTGGCCAGGATAAAAAGAGCTTTAATAGGAAAACAGGAAAAAAGTGAAAAAGAAATATTTATATTTGACCCTATAGGCAAATATAGCCCTTATAGTAACTTTTACAGAACATCAGTACTTGAATGGTTCTATGATATATCAGTCTCTTTACATGAGTATTCCAAACCTCCTCATCACACTTCCAGTTTCCCATGGCTCTCCCTTCGCAACTTCCTCAGTTGACAACCTTGACCCATAGTTTACAGAAAAAACTGACGTCATTCACCATGAGTTCGTACTATTTTCTTTTTCCTCATATTACTCCTATGTCTTCTGCTACCATCTTCTTTCTCCTTCACCTTTGTGAAGTTGGTAAGTTGGGCTTACTCCTTAACAAGGCTAATCCCTCTACATACTCAAGTGAGGCCATTCCATTCTGTCTCCTCCAATGTATTGCCCCCTTTGTCATCCCCACTCTTGCACTTATTTTCAATCTCTCTCTCTACTGGCTACTTTCCTGCTGCCTTACAAACATTCTCCTATCTTCTTTACCCTCAGAAAACTTTTTTGATCTTTCGATCTATGCTGTCATTCTATTTCTCTTCTGATCTTTGAGATTAACCGTCTGGAAAAGGCTACCATAAATGCCTCTACTTTCTCTACTCTTGCTCTATTCTTCCTCCTTTTGCAATCTAGCCTCCTGCCTCACCATTTCACTGAGACTGCTCTCTCCAAAATTACAAAGAATCCCTGACCAGATCCAATGATCTTTACTCAATCCTCATTCTCTTTGACCTTTCTGCAGCCTCTGACACTGTTGATTACTCTCTCCTCCTTACTACTCTCTCCTCCATATGATTTCAATGCTTCACTATCTCTGTCTTTTACAAGGAAGCCTTTCCTAACCCCTCTTCATTCTTCTGCCTCCCCCTGTTAATTATTTCCTATTTATTCTGTATGTTTAATTTTTACCTACTTGTTTGCTTACTGTCTCTCTCATTAGATTGATCACTGGGGGTATGGCTTATCTTGTGCCTCTTTTTGTATCCCCATCACTTAGCACAGTGCCTGGAACATAGCAGACATTTAATGAACGTTTGCTAGCTGATTGACAAGTACCAATATGCAGCATATAAGAGATATTGGATGTTATTCATCATTCTTGTATAACTAGTTCATCTTCTTTACCAGTCATACGTCTGATATCTTTTACACCCCTTCTCACAATTTTTAAAAAAACAGATAATATATCAGACTATTTACAACCACAATGCATCTTTCTTTTCTCTTTTGGTAACATAAAATTGTGATTCTTTGGAGATTACTGTACCTCATGCTTTGCAGCCCTACAGCATCATTGAATGATCACTGAGGTAAAAGGGATGGAAGTTTTCTTCAAGGAAGAAGCTTGAGAAGCAGAATGGCAGAATGAAAGGAAGCAGAACTTGAAAGGAAGGGTTAAGTCCCACCTCTGGCACAGGATGTATCCTTCTGGGCACAAAGAACTTAACCTCCCAATGTCCGAGGCACAACTCTAAGACTATAAATTGCAGAGATGGTGATGATTCGCATTGGTAGAAGAAGTTTCCTAATTAGGAGTACCTTAATTCCAATTAAATCACAAGTTCCAATCTGCCTTTACATTATCAGGTCTAGGTTCCCAGTGAAGGACACATGGATAACTCACACTCTCTTAGTGTCCTAAAGATGGTTATATGTTTGTATATGATCAGATTCCCTGCTTATAACTATTACTTGTGAATCCCTACCATTTATTACAAGATCAATCACACTGATGAAATCTTAAACATAGAAGATTTATCTAATGTAAAGCCCAAAACAATAATAATCAATAAAATACAATTACTCAAGGCAATGCAGGAATTATCAACACACAAGCCTGAATCATGTTTTTCCATCAATGCACTGGTCTACGGTGCTGAACGGGTAGGAACCTATCTAGAAGAGATCTAATTGAAAAAACGTAAGTGAGGACAACTTATGTCCATAGGACAGCTCATAATTCTGGACTTTGGGCATCAATGTGCTTGGTTTCTACCTCCCCACCCATTCAATAATGTTATGTCCCACATGAAATCTCTTCTCTATTTTCTGCTCCTCTTCAGGTCCTCAATGCTATGTTGTTGGGAAAACTTAGTCCTTTTCTACTCCTTAATGTGGTACCATAATCCTTCTTTTAAGCCAGAGAACTGAAAAGTTTCTCAATTTGTATATGCCTTTCCAAATCAAGCTCTTTACTCAACTGGATTTCGAGTGGGCACTCACCTCTTGGTATCTTGATTCTGAGAAACAACTGCATAGCTTCTTCCTTCTTTGCTTTTCCCTGTCAAACCAGAGGAGGGCAGTAGAGAGCAACTAGGCTCCTCTGAGAAGTTTCATTATCTTTTGGTTTTCTTTGCTTTTTTTTTTTTGGAGGGCAACTGGGGTTAAGTGACTTGCCCAAAGTCACATGGCTAGTAAGTGTGTCAAGCGTCTGAGACCGGATTTGAACTTAGGTCCTACTGACTCCAGGGCCCGTGCTCTATTCACTGCACCACCTAGCCACCCAGAAGTTTCATATCTTTCAAACAATAGGTGGTGAAGTGGATAGAGTACTAAGTCCACAGTCAGAAAGATTCATTATCCTGAGTTCAAATCCGACCTCAGACACTTACTAGTGTGACACTGGGCAAATCACTGAAACCTATGTGCCTCAGTTTCTTCATCTGTAAAATGACCCAGAGAAGGAAATGGCAAGTCACTTTAGTATCTTGTAAAGAAAACCCCAAATGGTATCACAAAGAGTTGGACATGCTGAAGATGACTCAACAACAAAATTCAAAGATACAGCAGTTAAAACGCTGCTACTACCATCTTCTGCCTCAGCTCCTATTACTTTCTTAACTACACCTGCTACCTCCTCCTTTTGGGTTGTTCTAACACACTTAGTGCCTCAAATCCAAGCCTCCTGGTCTTTGGTAACTCACTTTTGCTTTTATGAGGTAAAAGTCACCAAATTCATTTCACTGCTAGTTATGAAGCCAAACAGTTCTTACTCAATCATTTAACAGTATCCAAACAGTTATTTGATCTGTCTCTTTGTAAACTTTAATTTTAGCAAACTTAAAAAAAAAGTTACATTCAAATGATCTGTAGTTCCAGTCACTGCTTTGTCCTCAAACAGGTCCTCTCAGTTCACTATCTGGCCTTCCTAACACTGTCTGTATCATCTATTATCTGAAAAAAACGGTTTCTACATATTTGAATTTACCAATTTTGAGTTGTACTTGCCTTTTTGAATAATTAAACTGTTCAAGAGTCAAAGAGAGAATACCTTACATCTTTTACAAGTTGATGTAATTCTTTTTTTAATGTAAAACTTAATTTTCTTTATATTTGACCATAACCAAATTGCCCAAAAAGGAAAGGGGCAGTACCCTACATTGGTAATGTGAAATTTCCCAGTATTTCTTACTCAATCCTAAATCCAATTCATTGTTCATTCACAGTATTTTACCACATGATCTACCAAGTGTATGAGCTATTTTTACAACTACATATTATAGACTGGCCAACAAGTGTTCTTTAATAACATTTTTTTTCTTGCATGGAGAGTTGGCCTAACAGTCATTCCAAATAATTACTAGCTCACTAAAAAAATCTACTACCATTAGTCCAGATTGCCTAGCACTACAAGTTGGGTTAAGTGATGAAAATGAATGGGAGCTCTGACAGAAGTTCTGGGTGGTCTCTTGGACTCCATATTAATGAAGTCTACTATGTCTCTGATGATGTGGAAGTATCGGTTCTTCCTATGTTCACAATTCCCTGAACAATTTATGGAATACTTCAAAAGATGAACACCATAAACTACGCATAAAAAGCTTTGAGCATTTACTTCTTGTTTTCTTTCACAATCATGAATCCATTTATCATTTACTATTATTCTTTGCCACACATCTTGGCAGCAGTTACATTTTGCCAAAGTCTTCCAATGCTTTACACATTAATTAACTACGGTGGTGAGAATTCCATAATGGTTTCAAGTTATTTTCAGCTAACAGATCCCAAAGATCAACCAGATATCTGAAATTACAGATGCCTTTGCTAACAACAAAAAACATTTCTAGCCATTTTCAAAAGACTTTCACCTTCAGTTGGACTATCAAGTATTTAAAAGTTGATTCAATTTAAAGGAAGTGAGGCAATCTCAGAATTGCTTATTATCTTGAAGGAAACACAGGAATAAGAATTTAAAGTGTCTCTGCCCATTCAGGACAGACACCACTAACTATCCCAAACCCCAAGGTCATTCAGACACTGGATGGTTAAATTCCATACCTGGCTTGTTCGCCTTCCTAACCTCAAATCTTAGATTCTTTTAAGATTGTGTTTAAGTATCACCAGACCCCCAAGCTGCTAGTGACTTCTTTAAGACTACCTTCCATCTTCTCTGTACTTATCTTGTAAGTACCAACTTTTTATATATTTTCTCTACCACCAGAATCTAATCTTGAAGGTAACGATGATTTTTTCTTTTTGCTTTTTATTTATTCACAGGGACTTAGCACATAATGTACCTAGCACACAGTACTTAATAAATGATTGTGGACTGGCTGATCAAATCTTTCCTTAATTCCTAGTTTAACTCGAAGTTGTTCCCTTTTTGAAGAGATTTTGGAAATATCAGGCTCTTTGGGAGGTGTTTCAGAATACCTGAACAACCTCATTTTTCATTTTTTAAAAAGTAGATTGGAATTCCAATGTCCCTCTTGAAAAGATCTAGATTCTAAGAATAAGTGCAGGTACTTGTGTTAGTCCAACTTGTTCTGGAATGACATTATCAAGATATCTACACGATCTAGAGAATTTTTCAACATGCTGAAAAGTGATATATTCCTAGGCATTTCTAGGAGACCTACTATTATAATCAGAGTTCAAGGAACTATTTGGATAATTCATCCCCCTCTCCTCCATTAAAATTCTGTCTCAAATACAGACAATAGTAGTTCTCTAACTAAAACTACTCTTTTTTAATTACTTTAGACTGATTGGGGTGGTAAACTATTCTAATAGAATTATTCTAGAATTTTTAACTATATGGTCTGAGTGATAGGAATTTTAGATCTCTTTTCCCTTAAGTTTGGTTATGAGCTGTTCCTATTTTATTGACTAAAAGAAGGAATATATGCATTTGGGGGCTAAATTATGATTTACTAGGATATTCCCAAAATAGAGCCTATTTTTGACCAGTGGATTATACAGATGACTAAAAGCAGCAGGAGCACTTGTTTCACAAATCAAATAGATCTGATGTCAAAGGATCACAAACCTAAATTTCCAGTTACCAAAAGACGTTCTGGAAAGTGCTAAAAGGCCCCAAGACTAATGTGTCTGTTTCAGAGACTAACAAATCTAATTTGAAATCATATAATAACCAAGAGATATTAAAGGGACAAGCAAATGAACAAGAATGACAGGTCATTATGCTTTACTTTAGAAAATTCAGAAAGAAATGAAGAAACCAATGGTAAAAAGGGTTTTTTGCAAACGAAGTGGTCTTATGCAGAACACAAACTGTATAACGAAAAATATTCAAGGAAAAATCCCAGCATTTTTGGTTATACATGGGTTTCAAATCCTGTTTTCACATTCTATAGCTTACCATCTCATAATTGTATTAATGTTAAACCCAACCTGATCACGTACCCTGGAGAGAATAATAGGAAGAAACAGAAGAATGAAAAGAAGACAAAATAGTGAAGAACAAGTTTGAAATGATCAAAGCTTATAAAGGAGCATGGATAGAAGCGCTGCTATAGAACCGCTGAAATCATGGAGGTAGGAGTGAGGGTCCTTGGGTAAGCTCTGAAATGTTGTTTGGGAAAAACGGTCTGGTATCTGTTTAAATAGAAGCAGTTTAGTAGAATGGATGGAGCGCTGGAAGTGCATCTCTGACACCAGTTATTCATTTATAGGCAAGTAAGTCACTCACCCTTGGACACTGTTGTCTTCCCTCCTTACCAGCTTGTTTCTTGTACTTTTGAGTACACAGGACATAGTAGGCAATTAAGTACTTGTCGTCTGAACAATTCAATCCCTCTGAGCTTCCCCAATTCTCTAAGACTTACCTAACATGTGACAGAAAATTTGTAACCTGTTTGAAGAAACGTGTTCCCACACGGACCAAATCACAGATTTTTGATATCTTACTTGTTCAATGGTTTGAAAAATGTTAGCTTCTGGGTAAGGGTACATAATCCTTTAAACTTGCAGTCGTTCTCAACCTTCCTAATGCCACGACCCTTTAATACAGTTCCTCATATTGTGGTGACCCCCAACCATAAAATTATTTTCGTTGCTACTTCATAACTGTAATTTTGCTACTGTTATGGATCGTAATGTAAATATCTGATATGCAGGATGTATCGTCATTGTTACAAATTGAACATAACCCGCAGCTTGAGAACCGCTGCTTTAAATGAAGAAAGTTTGAGTACAGCTAGCTAGAAAGTTTCAAGTGTTTTGTATTCATTTAGTTAACAAGTGTCATATGAAAATGAAGAACAGCAAATGTTACTCCTTCAAAAAAACAACAACAACAAAAGCTCCTGAGACATGATAGTCACCTGGGGAAGCATAGGGTAGAGACAGCCATGATCTTTCTCTTTCAGTTTTGCATAGGAACAATTCAGGTCTATTTTAAGCCATTTCTACAACAGCAGCTAGGTGGTGTAGGGGAGAGAACACTGGCCAAGGGTCAGGAAGACCTGACTTCAAATCACCCCTCTAAAGCTTAATGGGAGAAGAGAAAAAGGGAATGAGTGTCTATTAAGTGCCTACTATGTGCGAAGACACTGTGCTTTGTGCTTTACAAATACTACCTTCTGAAGCAAGTGCCATTATTACCTACGTTTTACTGAGGGGAGTTCAATATCATACTGGAGACACTGTCTTCTCCCTTGTCTCTCACATCTGTCCATGACCTTCACAAATCACCAAGTCTTGATTCTTCCTTCACAGTACTTTGCCTCGGACTCCTTTTATCCATTCAGAACCAATCCCCTCATTCAGGTTATTACTGTCTCTTGCTAACCTACCAAGAGAGCCTCCTAGTTTCTCTCCCTACTGAGAGTCTTTTTTCTGTTCAATTCATCCTCCATGCAAAAGGCAAATTGATATCCCTCTAGAACACGTCTAACTATGCCACTTCCCTGCTCAAGAAACTCTACTGGTTCTTTCTTTGTAAGGTAATTTGAATGAATTTAAAAGTCATTAATAATCTGTCTCAAATTGTTCCTTCAAGCTTTATTGCATATTTGATCACTTCTTCATACACTTTAAGTTCTAGTCAAACTGGCCTGCTTGCTCTTCACAGAGGACATTCCATCTTCCTCCTTCATGCTACCTGAAGCTGCCCATCAGTCCTGGAATGAATTCACTTCATGTCCTTTTTCTCTTCCACCAACTTCCTTCAAAATCCATCTCTAGGGTCACTTCCTACAGTAGGCCTATACAGATTTATATATAGTAAAGAACCCAACAAAAATAATTATTAAATCATTAAATTTCCTTCCTTCCTTTTTTCTACATAGACCTACTTATCTATGTATATATATAGATATGCATGCATATATATTTGTACATATATATCATTTTAATGAGTGCTATTTATTGAGTGCTGCCTATTTGAATATTAGGACTACAGAAATATGAGGTAGAATCTGATATTAGAGAGAATGCATTGGTGAAGCAGTTGCTTCACCAACCAAAACCTTTATTCATGATATTTATAAGACAGTAAGGGGACAGACCAGTCAACTAGCTTTCTGTATTCGGCTAGGCTGTTTTCCCAGTGATAAATATAAACTTTATTACCAAACTGTTGACTAATCTAAAGAAGATTGCCTCCTATGCAACAGAAAAGTCTTTATCCTGAAAGATCACAATGCAGCAAATGAATCCTTAAAGAGTAAGCAATTTGGTAAAGTAAAAATTCACATTAAAAAAAAGTGGATAAACAGGGAAACTACATTATGCTGAAGGGAACCATAGGGAGCCAATCAATATCTATAAGTTGGCTGGTTGTTGTCCTTTGTTCTGACTGTGGCTGATCAGACCAATACAAGCCTGTAATGCTCTACCATGGGTCGGGTACAAACAGTCCACATGAACATTTGGGGTGGATACTCTAAATTTGCCCATCCTATGTTTCCTTAGAGTTGTTTCTATTCTGCTTTGCTTATAGAGCATAGCACCTTCCCTGATGTGGCCATGCTGAGTAGTCCTGTGCCAGTGTCTCCCATGTCACACAATCAATTCCAAAGTTCTTGAAAGAGACCTTGAGAGTGTCCTTATCTTCCGACAACCATGTGAACATTTGCTCTGTGTGAATTCTCTGTAAAATAGTGTTTTTTTTTGGCAAGTGTACAGTTCGCATTTGAGCTGCCCTCTCTGAAGCAGATTTTGAATACTTGGCAGTTTAGTTTGAATAAAGGACTTCAGTATCTGGTGCCTTATCCTGCCAGTTGATTTTCATAATCTTTCTAAGACAATTCAAATGGAAGTGACTCAGTTTCCTGGCATGGCACTTGTAGAATGCCAGGTTTCACAGGCATACAACAATGAGGTCAGCATAATGGCTCTGTAGAGCTTCAGTTTGGTAGTCAGTCTAATACCCCTTCTCTCTTCTGTATTTTCCTTGGAGCCTCCCAAACACTGAGATAGCTTTGGCAATGCATGTGTCAACCTCATTATCAATCTGTACATCCCTGGAAAGTATACTACCAAGGTAAGTGAACCTATCCTCAGCATTGAAAACTTCTTCATTTGCTGTAACTGATGGTTCCAAATATGGATGGTTATGGTTGTGACTGGTGGAGCACCTGTGTTTTCTTGGTGTTAATCGTTAGGCCAAAATTAGCACAAGCAGCAGAGAATTGATTCACACTTTGTTGCATCTCAGCTTCAGAGGCTGCATTCAGTGCACAATTATCTACAAACAGAAGGAGCCTTCTTACTGAGTCAAGAATCCTGCATCTCTCTAAGTTTGTATTTTACTTTTGGTGGAATTAAATGCTGCCTTCTTAGAGATGGATGAATCATCCTACTGGTAAACCCTGTGGAATTCTTGTTTTTAATTTATCAGCTTCTGAATTCCCTCAACATTTTCATCAAACCAGCCTTGGCATTTGTAAGTATTCTCACCCAGATGAGTAAATGCAGTCCTGTACATCAAATCTTTGAAAGCAGCTGCCACTCTTTTTCTGCTCCACTGCTGCCAACTGGGTGTTGCCTCAACTTTCCCTCCATATTAGCAACAAACTTTTCTTGCTCAGAGAAGAGCTCTAATTTTTTGACATTAATTTTTCTGGTAGTCATTTTGCCTTGGGGGCGCTTTTTGATGAATGTGAACATTTAACTTGGAAAGGATAAGTCTATGATCAGTCCAGCGCTGTGCATCACACGTTGTGTTCTTCACTCTTACATCCTGTCTGTCTCTTCTTATAATTACATAGCCTGTTAAATGCCAATGTTTGCTGCAAGGGTACATCCATGAAGTTTTATTACGTTTAGGTAAATGAAGACAGTGTTGATGATGTGAAAGTCATGAGATGCACAAGTCTTCAAAAGTAAGTGACCATGGCTACTGCTGTTTCCAACTCCACTCCTCCCTAGTCCTCCTTGCTAAGTCTGGTAGTGTGAGGCTACTCTAGCATTAAAGTCACCCAGAATTATAAGCTTGTTTTTTTTTAGGCACACTGATGATAAGGGTTTTAAGCGCTTCCTAAAATTTTTCTTTGACCTCATCAGGGTTTGTCATGGTGGGAGCATAGATACTGAGGAGGGTAGCACGATGTTTTCCTGCAAATGGCAAGCACATTGTCATGAACCTGTAGTTCACTCCTTTTGGCAGGTAAACCAGCTTGTTGACTACGTTACTTTTGATTGCAAAACCTGATCATCAGCTTTACAATGCTCCCCTTGACTGCAGCCACTCCAGAAAAACAAGTGTCCAGCTCCGACTTCCATAAGCTGACCTTCATTTGCCAGCCTTGTTTCACTCAGGGTTGCTATTTGGATGTGATACCTGGTGAGTTCTCTTGCAACAGGAGCTGTTTGTCTTCCAGGTCTCCTGGAATTTGCTTTGTTTATAAGTGTGTGCACATTTCATGTGCTGATAATGAGTAGAATTGTCTTTGCAGATTTTATTGCACATTTTTGTGTGTGTTTTGACCACAGAGTGGGATTCTCTGCCTGCTGTGGTAATCAGGTGTAATGTTAAGGGAATTTGAAGCTCTTTCTTGCTGCTTAATAGGACTATGTGATCACACAGAGCCCATGGTAGGAAGAGTTTGCCAAATTGTTGAAGCAGGAAGGGGTGAAACAGAGCTGAGAGAGAGAGAGACAAAGACAGAGAAAGAGACAGACAGAGACAGAGAGAGACAGAAACAGAGTTGGGAGAGAGAGGTCAGGCAGAGGAGAGTAGAACAGCTAGAGTCAGTGAGAGAGGGAATGATTTTGCCTAAGGGAACTTGTTTTGTGTGGAGGGCGAATGAAGGGAAGGCTTGGGATGTTGGTGCTTTTTGGACTGGTGATATGTATGGACTTCGTCTTAAAATGAAAGATTGGGATATTGGTGCTCCCTACACTGTCAATGTGTATAGACTTTTTTGTTACTATGATGGATTTGGCTTTCTGGTGTTTGAATAAATGTTTGGTTTTGTCTTTGAAGAAAAAAGTCTGTTATATAGTGTGATTTAAACCTGGAAATATGCCTGCATATTCATAGCAGCCTTCATGGGCACCATATTGGTGATATATCAGGCCATGGATGGATAAGCAGACAAGTTTTAGGGCACTTTTTCTATACCTTCCCTCATACCAGGAGGTGAGAAGTGTGACCCTTAAAAGGCTGCCCAGACACACAGAGGGCTGCTCAATCCCACTGCTGTTTCCAGTGAGAAATGACCCTATGGCCTGGGCTCCCTGTGTGCAAGGTTGTGACTACACATTCCAGTGTATCCACGCCTGCTGCTTTGTCACTTGCCTGCCACCACAGGACTTTGAGACAGGTATAATGGTAAAATGGTATGGGTGATATCTTTTGATTCATGCATAAACTGCATTTAAGTGAGGCAGAGTTACATGAAGATTTTGGCTTCCTTTTCTCCTCCAAATCCAGTGGCAGGGCAGAGTCAAGGTGACTGGTGATGGCTTGAGAGGCAGTGGATGTCTACATGCCTTAGCATCTAAATTCATAAATCTGAGCTACAAGATGACATAGATAGCAACATAATAATGACTCAAAATCCCTCTCTCAGCTTTAGATCAGTCTAACAGAATGATTAGAGGTGATAGGAATTCGCTGGAGTTTTCTGAATGGGGGAGGGGGTAATACAGTCAGATCCTGAAATTTCGAAAGATCAGTGTGACAGCCGAATGGAGAATCAATAGGAGAGGGGTGAGATTTGAGAATGGTAGACCAATCAGCTGGCTATTTCAGTAACCCAGGTGATGAAGGACTGAACCAGGTTGGTAATGGTGTCATAGGAGAGAAGGGTCATAAACAAGAGATGGTGAGATATTAGAACTGACAGGGCTTGATAATTAGTTGGATATTAGGGGCAGCTCAGTAGTACAGCGTGCCAGGTCTGGAATCAGGAAGTCTTAAGTTCAAATCCAGCCTCAGTCACATACTAGTTGCATGATCCTGGGCAAATCACTTAACTACTGTTTCCCTCAGTTTACTCATTTGCAAAATGAGAATAATAATAGCTTTTAGTTCCCAGGAATGCTGTTAGTATCAAAGGAGATAATAACTGTAAAGTTCTTAGCATAGTTCTTGGCACATAGGAAGCATTATTTAAGAGCTAGGTGTTTATTATTGTTGTTTTTGTTATTATGAGGGTGAGTGAGGGGTTGGTGATGGCACAGGCTGGGAATCCAGATGACTGGGGGGATGGTGGTGCCCCTTAAAATAATAGGGGAGTCTGGAATAGGGAAGAGTTTGAGGGGAAATGCAAGTTCAGTTTTGTTGAGTTTAAGATATCTGGGGCACATCAAGTTTAAGATACCCAACAGGCAGTTGGAGATATGAGACTGGAGCTTAGGAGAGAGGTTAGGGTTTACTAAACTGATCTGAGATTCATCTTCAAAGCTATAACTGAAACTATGGGAGCTGATAAGATCATTAAGTGTAATATTATAGAGGAAGAAGAAAAGAAGGACCAGGACACAATCCTGTGGGATACTCTGTAACACAAAGCACAAGCAACTTCTAAATTTGGGATTATGAGCATAGTAACTCTCCATTTATTCAGTAACAGATGAAGGCAAAACATTCATAGAAAAGAGAAAATCAAAATACAGAGTAATTCAATCATTTAGTAAGTCCTCGGTTCAGTCGCAAAACACAAAAGTCAAAGTACTCCACCCCTGGGTAGTCTCAATTGCAGATTAGTTTATATAAACAAAGTTTTTTTTTATAAACAAAGTACATTTATTTGGTCAGTTACAAAGCACAAAGGCCATCCACCCCTAGGTCATAACTAGGTTATAATATCATCACAGCATTCAATACGCAAGGAGGGGGTCTTTTCTTCATCTCGACTCAAGGCAAGTTCTTAGCAGTTTGTGTTCCTGGGAAGACAAAGCCTAACAAAGATACCACAACATTTATGTACATTTCTGGCATCCTATTCAATTCACCTTCTGCTGGTGAAATCAGCCTAGGCCCAGCAAGGTCTGAGAACTCTATCAACAAATGGCTCTGACAAAGTAACATCAAAACAGACAGACAAAATTTTGGCAACACAGTCATGCCCTCTCAGTTCTTGGCAGTTCCGGGTGGCAGTTCTCAAAAGTCCTGGGCAGCTCCAACTGGCCCTCAGTAGTCCATACAGCTTTGACTTACAGTTTTTCTCTCTCTCTCTCAGCAACTCTGGCCCCCTCTGTCTCATTATCCTCATTATTGGCATCTCCCTCCCCTCCCCTTCCCTCACCTTTCCTCTCCTCTGCTCTCTTCTTTCTCTGCCTCCAGGATGCTATTCCCAAAAGTTCTTCTGGCTTTCTCATCTTGGGCTTCTCTTTATACTTAGTATCAGCTCCTCACAGTTCAACTCCCTCTCATCACATCAACAAGTCCATCCCATTGTGGGGTTCAAATTCTATTACCATTACACAGTCATGGTTATAAGGTGAGAATTAAATGAAGATGTAGTGTAAAGAAACTTAAAAGAAGTGGTCTGACAGGTCGTAAGAAAACTAACTGATAATAGTGTTGTGAAAATCTACAGTGTATAGAGTAGGGATGAGGAACCTGCAGCCTCGAGGCCACATGTGGCCCTCTAGGGCCTCAAGTGCAGCCCTCTGACATTCAGTCAAAGTTGAGGGCCACATCTGAGGCCCTAGAGGGCCATATGTGGCCTCAAGGCCACAGGTCCCCACCCCTGTGGGGAAGAGAATATCAAGAGGTAGGTGATTGTGTCAAATGCTGCAGAGAAGTTATGAATGAGCATTGAGAAAAGAACATTAGGTTCTGCAATTAAGAGACCACTGACAGCTTGTAATGGTAATTAATTTGTTTGATCAGATGTTAAGTAGATCTTAGTAACCTAGTGTTAAGTATAGAACTCTGTCCATTGGTGAGAAGGTGTGAATTTCCCTGTGACTTGGAAGAATGCTATTGGCTGAGACACTCCCCTGAACC
>CM053600.1:2981631-3015707 GCA_028646575.1 Pseudocheirus occidentalis
TGTGAACTGTTGAAACTGTGAACATTGTACTGAATAAAGATTTGTAATGGAATAAACAGAGTGTTCACTAATACTGTGTAATCCGAATCTTAAAAGCTCTTCACAGTAGCATTGTCTCAGGAATCTACTGCTGATTGGCTTTACACAGTTTTGAAGACAGCAGCTTTGACTGAATGATGAGTTTGGAAGCCAAGAGTATAGTGAGTTAAGAAGGAAGTGTAGACACCTATTTTAGAAGATAGTCTCAAAGATTAGGAGAAATATAGGATGATAGGTAATGGGAATCGATAGATCAAGTGAGGAGTTTTTGATGATGGGGAAGACATGGGCAGGATCATAGGGAGTAGGGAAGTAGCACATAGAGAGGAAACTGCTGAAGATTAGTGAGAAAGTCGAGAAGAGACTGAGCTGAGGCAGTAAAGTGAAGAGTTACATCTAGATATCCTTCTGTATCTCCTTGACAAATATCTAGAGAATGTATCAGACTGAATTCTGATCAGGGAAGCTAAGAAAAGTCACTTTAACTGAAAGTTCTTTTTAAAGTCAGATTTCCAAGCCACTATAATTTACATTTTTCAGCTTTATTAGTCATATTCCAGTCCTGGTCACAAGTCTGCCATTCCTATGTTTTAAGCCTTAGTGCAGAAGTCTGAATCTCATTCTCAGAGACATTCAAATCCATTCATTTTTCAGGCAGTTATTTGGGTCCCCAAACAAAATTTATCTTCTGTATCCTATGCCAAAAAAGGCAACAGTGAAAATGGCTGGGGGAAAAGCAGATGTCAATCAGTTGGGGCATGGTAAAGCAAATTGTGGCTATAACATAAAAGGACAGGGATCAGTGGATGAATGTGAAGGCGTGACAAGGTCCTGTAAGAAGAGTGGCATGAGTACTAAAGCACAGAACAAGCAAAGGCTAGCCAGGCAGACTAAGCCTCACAGAAAGAGGCTTTTGTTAGTTTGTTCTAGCCTATTTTGGGGAAGCAGGAGGACCACAGGAGGCGTAAGGGATAGGAACACTGTCCTGGGTGGATCTTTCTATGAGAAGTCATGATAGAAGGCTGAATTTCTCTACTTTTATTTTGTTTGCTTTAACTACCAAAGAGAATGATCCTTGGATTGCAAAGGATAAAATAGAAAAATCCAATGCATCCTCCTTGATGCATATAATGATTTTTAGTGCCCTAGTCTTGGCCATGTCATCATTTGTGGAGCACTGGAGGCGTGTGGTTGAAAAGTCAAGTTGGTATGGAATAATCACACTAAAACACATTACAGAACATCAAGCATTACATTCTTATGCGTCAGTGGTTTCCAAAACTGCAGCAACCAAAAGAACCTTTTCTTTCTCTCTTCAACAAAATTATAAATTTTTTTTTGCTTTTTTTTTTGGAGGGCCATTGGGGTTAAGTGACTTGCCCAAAGTCACACGGCTAGTTTTTGTGTCAAGTGTCTGAGGTCGGATTTGAACTCACATCCGACCTGACTTCAGGGTCGGTGCTCTATTCACTGCGCCACCTAGCCACCCCAAAACCATAATTTTTAATACATAAATACCATTCTTTTTCATTAAGAATGAATGATCTTTATTTATCAGATATGTTATATACCACCACCAAGAGAATGTCTAGGTTACCCTAAATGCATTATTTTTTAACTAAATCACGTCATGTTTAAAAGACAAATCCTTCACACTTTTAGATTGATATGTATTTTTTTCTCTTTGTTTACTCATGTCTGTACAACACAATGAAGGGTACAGAATAAAAATATAGAATATTTCTGTGCATTAGAAATGCTACCAAAAGATATTGGTCAATTGTATACCTATAAAGTGAATCTGATTCTTAATTTACTATTTAAAGCAATGCTACAGTGACTTATTTTAGGATGCAAACAATTACCCATAACTAATCCATTGTATAGGTTTGTATTTAAATTTTAGATAAATGTGGAGTTGGAAGGGATTTTGGAGCTCAAGTCAAGCTCCAATGTATGGATCCCATCTATATTAAACCAGCAGATGCTCATTCAGCTTCTACCTTAACATATCCTCCTTTCTTAGCAGAAGTGGGGAACCTGTGGCCTCAAGGCCACATGTGGCCCGTTAGGTCCTCTAATATGGCCTTTTGACTGAATCCAAGCTTCATAGAACAAATCCCCTTTATAAAAGAATTTGATCTGTAAAAATTAGAAGGTCACAAGCAAGGCCACAAGTGGCTTTAATGCCAAGGCTGTAAGTATGGCACAGCTTTTGTCTTACAGAAGCTTTCAATTCAAATGTGGTAAGTACTTTACTGAATCAGTCTCATTCCTTTTCCACAAAAAATCCACAGCAGGATCATTCATCCCAGTACTCTTTGAGACACCATTTCAAGCAGCACAAAAACCAAAATCAAAACCCCCACTCAACTTCAAACCTCCCATTCTATACTTACTTCTCAGTGTCAAAGTATGAAGTGATATATGAATGAGGGACTCCTGCTACAGCAAAGTTACTGCTCCCAGTGTCAACAAGAATCTGTAGCTACAAAAAAAAAAGAACAAAAGAAAGAAAGAAAAAAGGAGACCGATTACTGTGCTATTTTTGCTAGATTTAATAGAGCAAGGAGTATATCCAGAAAGTAGTACAGCTGGCAGAGGGCTTGACCAGGAGTCAGGAAGATTCCTTTTCCTGAATTCAAATCCAGCCTCAGACGCTTACTAGCTGTGTGACCCTGGGCAAGTCATTTCGCCCTGCTTGCCTCATTTTCCTCATTTATAAATTAGCTGGAGAAGAAAATTACAAACCATTCTAGTATCTTTGCCAAGAGAACTTCAAAAGGGGTCACGAAGTATTGAACAAGACTGAAAATGAGTCAACAACAACACAAATAGGTTGTTAAGCTTTGAAAAATCATTTGTCAGTCAGTAAAGATGAATATCAGCTTGAAAAAGAAAAGCTTGTAATGCCATTTCCAACTCTCACCACACATAGTCCGGGAGCTGGGATCAGGGAAATTAAGACATGATTTGTCAGTTAGCTGAGACTATACCGACATATAGCACTTCAAAAATACTGAAATATAATTAAATCATTATATTAAACCAGCACTTACTGTCTGGAATCTGCCTTCTTTTTCCTTTTTAAATTGACTCACAATGTGGATGTAACTAAGAAATTAAAAAATTAAATTTAAAAGGAAAACTAAAGACAAATAGAATCTAAATATGAAATTGTTATATAGAAATCACCCAGATAACGATCTAATGCATAAGTATCCACATAGTAGCAAAATAAAGCATTGATTTTTACCTTTTACATAAATATATTTCAAAACCAAGAGAACAACAATGAATGTGTACTTTTCTCCCTGTAGTCCTTTACCTTATGCAGTGATTCTCAACCTTCCTAATGCCGCTATCCTTCAATACTTGTATGTGGGCATATCTGCATGTGGGTGGACCTGCCTGGAGACAGATAGAGAAGCTGTGTCTTGGTTCCTAAGACCATACGAAATATGTGTTTTCTGATGGTCTTAGGCAACCCCTGTGACCCCTGTGAAAGGATCATTCGACCCCCAAAGGGGTCGTGACCCATAGTTAAAAACTGCTGCCTTAATATGTAGCGTTTTGGCCTATTTCTCCTAAGATGAGGATTTGAAGACTGCCTTGGATTGACAATGAGTAGTTCCCTAATGAAAGGCCCAGTACTTGCAAAGAATATTACAATTCACAATATGTAAATTGTTAGCCATCTCTATCAGGTTTGTTTTCTTTAATGAAAGTCAGTTTCCTGCTCCTTGGAATGGGAATGCTATCAGAGTCAAGTATAATTAATCACCTAATTGACTATTTAGACTTGTTTTATACTGTTAGATGCCAGGAGACCCAAAGTCTACTCTCAAGGAGCTTAAATTGTAGAAAGGAAGAAAGGAAATATATATTAAAACATAATAATATGAGACTATATGTGCATTAGGGTATAGAGGAGTTTGATGGGTGTTCAAATTACGAAATCACTGAGGAAGCAGTCAGGAAAGTTGAACAGAGCTTTGGAGAAATGGCAGGATTCAGACAAGATGGAAGGAATGTGCCTGACTGGGAGAAAAGCATGATTGCAGTCATAAAGATATAAATAATGACATATTGGAGGCACAGAGAGTGGATCTGTATGACTAGAGCAGAAGGTTCATGCAGATAAATGATGGGAGATTAATTATGGCAGTGGCCTACTTCCTAGAGAGGTTTTTAAAATACCTTTGACCTATTTTCAAGTCATGTTTTTACTAATTTTCTATACCAGGTTCCTTTGTATTAAGTTACTCTTTATATGAACATATTGGGTGAGTATGAGTTAAGCATTGACGCTTTCCAAAAACAAAATGGGGAACCCTACAACTACTTTGTGAAAAACGACCTGTATGAGAGTTCTGTTTTATTATAAAGATCCATCCTTCAGCAAATTGTCACCCTCATGACTTTTAGATTTAATCTCTTGTCTATAACAAGAGATGCTTTGTATGGTCTGCATAAAGTTCAAGAATGTGCAGAAGCATCGTATACATATGAGGATGAAATCAGGAAGACAGACATCTGAATGGTGTCTCAAGCGAAAATTCTGTCATGTATCAACAAATCGATGTCACTATACCAAAGAGGATATTCTCCCTGTCCAAGACATATACAATATAAGCTGACATCTAACATGCAATTGACTCATTGCTGATATAAAAGTCTTGGATTATGAGATTAAAGACTTTTGTTGTTGTAAAGATAAGCTTTATCTTTACAACATGTGTATGTGTATATATATATATATATATATATATATATATATACATATATATATAAAATTTTTTCTAGTTTTTTTCTACTCATGTTTGCCCTTGGGTTCTAGGATATCAGGGCATGTTTTCTAGTCATTAAATAATCCCCAAATTAAAAAAAATCTTCTTCTCTATATGCATTGTTAGTAGTGAAAGTATGTCATTGACACAAACATTTATCATATCTGGATTGCAAATACATATAAAACAAAGCACAACAAACTGCATGAAAATCACAGCCCACTCTATATCCACATAAGAAATTGCTATTCAATATGACATTTTGCACCCACACTATGCTTATGCATAATCAGACATAACTATGGCAAACATTCTACTGCAGTCTTCATGTTAGCCTTAGTAGATAGTGGAAATGTTCTGACCAGACATTTCTGGCTTTCTTTTTTTGGTATAGAATTCCACCTACAATCTTTACATTATACCATGAAGAGAATTCTTTTATAAGGTTCTACATCATCAGTGAATTACTGTCATCCCTTTAATGGAAGGCAACTGAGAAAGAGGCACAGAATCATTTTGGTGGAATGAAGGCAAAGACTAATCTGAGATTTCCAAAGTTCCACTCCAAGAAACTTTGAAATAATACTTCCAATTGAATTTGGAGTGGCAGAGCAAGCAAAATTAATTTTCCATCCCAGGGAAATTTGGCAGGAAAAGTCTGTCTTGGAGGCATCAGACAATTGTTCAGAAGGAGATTACAGGTGACCCTTTGCTAGCATGGAGTAAAGGACTCTGTTGCATTTCCCATACTCAGTTCTGGTTCTTAGTCCCAGAACTAAAGGGAGCACTGGCCCAGTAGAGATTGCTGCTGCAGGGGTGTTAGGAATGTGGTTACAGTTCTAGCGCACAAGCCAGGAGAGCAGTGACCATGCCTCTCTTTAGATCATACCACCTTGCAAGAGCTGAAAACCTACAAACTCCAAGAGTTAGCTCTAAAAACAGGTGCAAGAAAAGCATGAAGCTTGGGAAAATGTCCTCTTATCCCAGGAGCAGAGCACAACTTTAACATAAAGTTATAAATCAAGAAATAGGCTAGAAAAATGAGCAAGCTTCAAAAGAAGAACCTGATCAAAGAAAGTTACTATGGTAATAAAGAAAAAAAAAGGTATGAATTCAAAACAAAATGAAATCAAAATAGTTAATGCAAAGATTCAAAGAAAAATGTGAATTGGTTATAATCCTTCCCCATCTACCCTGAATTCCTAGAAGAGATCAAAAAGAATTTTAAAAATCAAATAAGAGAGGTGGAGGAAAAACTCAGAAAAGAAATGAGACTGATACCAGAAAATTATTTTTAAAAGGTCAACAGCTTGGTAAAAGAAACACAAAAAATATAGAAGAAATGTCATCTTAAAAAACAGACTGGAAAAATGGGGAAAAAAAGCAAAAAAAATCCACTGAAAATAATGCCTCAAAAAGCTGAATTCTGTTGTGGTTAAGTCATTTCATTCATGTTCAACTCTTTGTGACCCCGCTGGGTTTTTCTTGGCAAAGATATTAAAGTGTTTTGCCATTTCCTTCTCCAGTTCATTTTATAGATGAGGAAACTGAAGCCAATGGAATTAAATGCCTTTTCCAAGGTCACACAACTAGTAAGTGAGGCCAGATTTGAACTCAGGAAGATGAGTCTTCTTGACTTCAGACCCAGGAGTCTATCCAATACGAAACAGAAAAAATAGAAGTACAAAAATTCACTGACACAAAGAACTTCTTAAAAAATAAAATTGGCCAAATGAAAAAGAAGTTAAAACAAAGAATAGAGGAAAACATGTAATATCTCACTGGAAAAACAACTGATCTGGAAAATGATCAAAAAAAGATAATTTAAGAATTATTAGATTCCTTGAAAGCACAATAAAAAAGGGCCTAGATGTCATATTTCAAGAAATGTTTTTTAAAGAAAATTGTCCTGATATCCTAGAACCCAAAGGCAAAATAGAAATGAAAAAAAAATCCACTAATCACCTCCAGAAAGAGAGCACCAAATGGAAACTCCTAGAAATATTATAGCTAAATTTCTGAGCTCCCAGTTCAAGGAGAAAATAATGTAAGCAGTCAAAAAGAAACAATTCAAATATTGTGGAGTCACAGTGAAGATAACACAAGAATGAGCAGTGTCTATGTTAAAGTATTAGAAGGGTTAGAACATGATAAAAAATAACCTACTAACAAAACTCAGCACAATTTTTCAGAGGAAAAAGTAGATTTTCAATGAAATAGATGGCTTTTAAGCATTCCTGATGAACAGACTAGAGCTGAATAGAAAATCTGACTTTCAAATAAAAGTCTTATATTGGGTCATAAAATCCTCACAACCAAATGTGGAAAAATTAAATGCATCATTTTCAGATCATAATGCAACAAAAATTACATTTGATTTATGGAAATTAAATAATCTAATCCTAAAGCATGAGTGGGAGAAAGAACAAATCACAGAAACAGTCAATAATTTCACTAAAGAGAATGACAATAATGAGAAAATAAAAGGAATACTTAGAAGAAAATTTATATCTCTACACTCTTACATCAATAAAATACAGAAAGAACATGTCAATAAATTAAGCATGCAACTAAAAAAAACTCTAGACCAAGTAGGATTTATACCAGAAATTCAGGACTGGTTCAAAACTAGGAAAACTATAAGCATAATTTACCCCATAAATAACACAACCAACAGAAATCATAAGGTTATTTCAACAGATGCAGAAAAAGCTTTTGACAAAATATAATACTCATTCCTATTAAAAACACTAGAAAGTATAGGAATCAATGGATCATTCTTAAAATACCTATCCGAAACCATCAGCAAACATTGTCTGTAATGGAGATAAGGTAGAAACCTTTCCAATAAGATCAGACATGAGGGAAGGATGCTTATTATCCTTACTATTATTTAATATTATATTAGAATGCTAATTATAACAATTAGAGAAGAAAAAGAAATGAAAGGAATTAGAATGGCCAATGATGAAACAAAGCTCTCATTCTTTACAGATGATATGATAGCATACTTAGAAAATCCTATAATCAACTAAAAAATCTAATTGAAATATTTAATAACTTCAGCAAAGTTGTAGAATAAAAAATAAAACCCCATGCATCATTAGCATTTCTATATATGCTATTAAGAAAACCCAGCAGGAAAAGATAGAAAGATAGATTTCATTTAAAATAACAGGAGACAATATAAAATACTTGGGAGTATACCTGTCGAAAATAAAGTAAGAGCTAAACAATTGGCAAAATATTAATTGTTCATGAGTAGGCTGAGCCAATATAATAAAAATGACAAATCTACCTAAGTGAACTTACTTATTCAGTGCCTCACCGATCAAACTACCAAAAATTATTTTAAAGCACTAGAAGAAAAGGACAAAATTCATCTGGAAGAACAAAAGGTCCAGGGAATCAATGAAAAAAATGTGAAGCAAGGTAGCCTAGCAGTACTAGAAAGATTTCAAACTGTTTTTACAAAGCAGTAATTAACAACAACAAAAAAATATCTGGTCCCGCCTGAAAAACATAGTGATAAATCAGTGGAATAGATTAAACACACAATACCTAGTAGCAATTGATCATAGTAATCTAGTGTTTGATAAATGCAAAGGTCTAAGCTTTTGGGATAAGAATTCACTATTTGACAAAAATTACTAGGAAACCTGGAAAGCAATTTGGCAGAAATTAGGTATAGACACCACATTCTAAGATAAGGTCAAAATGGGTAACTGCTATAGATAAAGAGGTAGTATCATAAGCCAATTAAGGAAGCATGGAATATCTTATCTGTCAGATCTATAAATAAGGGAAGGATTTATGACTAAAGAGATAGAGATCATTACAGGAAGTAAAATGGATAATTTTGATTGCATTATTATTATTGTTATTATATTGCACAAACAAATCCAATGCATCTAAAATTAGAAGGAAAGCAGAAAACTGGGAAAAATATTTATGGGGAAGTTGATCTGATAAAGGCCTCAAGTGCATAGAATTGAGTTGAATTTATAAGAATAAAAGTAATTCCTCAATTGATAAATGGTCAAAGAGTATGACCAGGCAGTTTTCAGGAGAAGAAATCAAAGCTATTACAGTCATATGGAAAAAATGCTCTAAATCACTATGACTAGAGAAATGCAAATTAAAATAACTCTGAGGTACCACCACACACCTATCAGATTGGCTACTATGACAGAAAAGGGAAATGGCAAATGTTGGAGGGAATGTGGGAAAACTGGGACACTAATGAATTGTTGGTAGAGTTGTGAACTGATCCAAATATCCTGGAGAATAATTTGAAACTATTCCCAAAGGTCTACAAAACTGTACATAACCTTTGTTCCAGCAATACCACTACTAGATCTATATCAAAAAAACATTAAAAAAAGGAAAAGGACCTACATGTACAAAAATATTTATAGCAGCTCTTTTTGTGGTGGCAAACAATTGGGAATTAAGGGGATACTTATGATTTGGGAATGCTTAACAAGTTGTGGTATGTGATTATGATGGAATATTGTGCTATAAAAAATGATGAGTAGCAGCAACCCAGAAAGATGCAGCTGGGAAGGAATTTGTTCACTTAGAAGTAACTCACTTGGCCAACAAATCCTATTCCCATTAAAAACTGGTGTTCTGTGAAGTATTTGTAATGCGGTGTTAACCTACAGTATATTCTGAAAATGTATACACCAAAGCTTATTTATATTACTCCTGTATAAATGCTATGCAGTATTACTCCAAACTGTCTCAAGTCATTCCTTGGAAAAACTTAGAAAATCCTACTGTTGCCCATTGTAAGTTTTATAAAGGATACAGTAACATTAATAAAGCTATTGTGGCTGGAATGGAAAAAAAATGAGTAGGATGATTTCAGAAATACCTGGAAAGACTTATATTAACTGATACAAAAAAAATTAGCAGAACCAGGAGAACATTGTGCACAATAACAGCAATATTATACAATGATCTACCATGAATGACTTAACTATTCTCATCCATACAATGACCTGAGACAATATTGAAGGATTTATGATGAAAAATACTATTCATATTCAGAGAAAGAACTGATTTAATCTGAATGCAGATTGAAGCTTACTTTTTAATTTAAAAAATTTTGTTCTGGTTTCTTTTGCAACATGCCTAATTTGGAAATATGACTTGCATGACTACACAATATCAAATTGCTTGCCTTCTCAAGAAGGGGTAAGGGAAGGAGAGTGGGAGAGAATTTGAAACTCAAAAAATGAAAAAAAAATTAAAATTGTTTTCATATTTAGTGAGAAAAATAAAGTATAAAAATGAAAATATTTAGGCATTGTATCTTTGTAAGGGGATTTTGTTGGTTTTGTCAGACTATTTTTGTTGGAACTATATTTAGGTTGCTTATGTTTTAGCCTTAAAATTATAAATAAATAATAAAAAAAATAAAAGGCAACTGACATAATAAAGCAAATAGTGCCTGGATTTGTAAGCAATATTTCCCTTTATGTGCCTAGGTGTTTAAAACTGTTGTTTGTCCTTCATTCTTGAAGAGGACCAAAGACATCAAGATTGTGATGTCTTGACTTGAGAGTCAACTGGATTTAACTGAGGTGTACAAAGTCATCAATCTCACTCTGTCTTCCAGAGTCATTGGGGTCCAGTGGCAAGACCTAAGTCATGACCACTAGTGACAGCCCTGGATGCAGTAGGAAACCTTGGTCATTTTAAGCTAAGGTCTTCTTAGTCAGAATAGGGTACTCACAGTGTGGATAATCCTTGTGCTGATAAAGATCACTTGTCAAACTGCAATTTAGACTCTTAGAGACTTCCCTGTGGAGCTTAGAAGTGGACTTGCCCAGGGTCATACAGATAGTAAGTAGGTCTCAGAGGCAGGATTTAATTCTGGGTCTTGCTAAATCCAAGACCAGACTCCAACCCACCACACTGTATATACTACCTCCCTGCTCAAAAAGACCTTAGTAATTTGCCACTGCCTGTAGAGGAAAAGTCAAACTCCTTAGCTTAATGTTTGCAATCCTACCATGATGTGACTCTGAATGACCTTGTCAATCATTAGTTTCGGTTATCAAAAGGCAAGGCCAACTCTAAAGCCAAGCATGAGCAGCTTTCCAGAGGACTGCTGCTGTGAATAGCTTTAAGGTTCTGATCACATAGTACAGGGAACTCTCTATTTATTAGCAGTAATTAAAGCAAAACATTCACAGAAACCAAAGTACAGCATTCATAATGTTAGGACACAACAACTTATCACTAAAGTGGCCACACAGTTTTAAGCAAAAGATATCATTTAGTAAGTCCTTAACTCAATCATCCTTAAGGAGCAAGCCTCCTTAAGGGACACAAAATACAGAGTTCAAAATTCTCCACCCTTAGGTCACATCTCTTAATCTCTCAGTCAAAAAGTTGTCTTTCTTCTTGACTGGAGATTAATTTCCAATCATCCTTACCTCATTCATCCTCAAGAGGTACAAAGTACAGAGTACAAAGTTCTCCCATGTCTAAGCCACAGTAAATCATGATCCTCTCAGTCAGCACTAAGTACTCAAGGAGAGGTCTTTTCATCTTGCCTCAAGGATGGTTCCCAAATTCCATAGTTCCTCTTTCATGGTCCTAGCTCCTGCCTGAATCTACCTAATCATCACATGGATTCACAAGTAGGCAGCTCTCAGCTCCTGGTCTAGCTCCTCATCTAGTTCCATGTTGAAGCTCATAGTGTCCAGTCCACTTCAAGTCCTTTGCAATTTCTGTTTCTGGGAAGACAAAGTTTAATAGAGCCACAATAACATTCATGCACATTGCTGGCACCATCATCAATTCACTATCTGCCTGTGAAATCAACATAGACCCACAAACAAGGTCTGAGAACTCAATGCACATCATCAGTATGGTCCCAGGACCTCTGAAACCTTCCTTCAGGACTTGGGTAAACAGACAACAAGAAAATCCTCTTTCAGAGCTTCCAGTAAGGTCTCAGGGATTCTGTACAAAGTATCACAATAAAAAAATCAACACTGGCAGAATAGACAGAATGCTGACCTCCACAACCATTCCCCTTCTCAGTTCTGCTCTCTCCCAGCTTGGGCTTCTCTTTATATATGGTCATTAGCTCCTCCCTGTTCTGCCCCTTCCTGTTGCATCTGCAAGTTCCTCCCACTGTGGGTTTCACAAGTTCTGTTTCTTAACAAAGACTTGATAATTAATCAAGGGCAAGATTCAACTGAAACAAGTTGCTAATTACTTATTTGCTTGCCATTACACCAACTTGGAGATCAGGAATACAGTTAGTCAGGCAGGATTTTAGGATCCCAGTATCTTAGACTGAGAACTGGAAGGGACCTTCTTTGACCACCTAGTCCCACTCTCTCCTTTTACAGAGAAGAAAATCAAAGCCCAGAGAGATTATGATTGTCCAAGGCCTTACAAGTAGTCAGTGACAGAGAGAGGACTTGTATCCAGAGCCTCTGATTTTGATTGAGTGTTCTCTGTATTGTAGAGGAAGAAGTTAGTAATGAGAAGGGAATAAACATCTACTATACACCAAGAACTTTGTTGTTGTTGTGGTTACAAATATTACCTCAGCAGTACACAAGAGATATGCAATCTGGTAAGACCAAACAAGACCTGGAAGGATAACCAAGTTTCAAGAATAAGCTAGACATGAAGAATACAGGTTGACAGATCAGTTAAGATGGTCCCTCATCAGTGACACATGAAATTAGCTCATTTCAAAAAGTGACTTCTAAAAAAGATTATTTTCAAATAATTCAAGTTAGAGCCACAATTTAGTATACCTGCTCATCTCACTGCAAAAAATATATAATTTTGAGAGGGAAATACTTCAAAATATACCAGGTGGGCACAAAACAAAGCAATAAACATTCATTGAAAAACAAGCTGTCTGTGCTGTGCTCACAAAGTAAGCTAAAAACAAAGCCAAACAACCTGAATATTTCACATGTTGAATTTGGATATTTTTTACTTGAAATATTTTTACTTGGAATATTTTACATGTGGAACTTTATTCAGCACCATTATTCCCCTTTTGTAAATAGTTGGACAAAAAAAATTAATTTCCTCTGAATTAGAAACTGCATAGGATCCACAGAGAAATAACTTAAACATCAAACCAAAGAGACATGAGCTTCTTTTGACAGACAATTCAAATGTAACAATATCACAACATATTTTCTTGACTTATTGGGGAATTTCTAGAATACCTTCATAGATCATTTTGGTTTATCTTCAAGCTGCCTGAAACAAATTCCAAAAATAGCAAGAGGTCATACTAATGTAATATGTAGGGAAAGTATTTTGGTTTCCTAGACCTGCCTAAAGAAGCCAACCTAGTCAAATATCAATCCAAAATGATGTAAGATTTACCATTTTCAATAAATCAATAAGCATTTATAAATTGCCTATTGTATGACAAGTATTGTTCCAAGTGGTAGGAATATAAAGACACATGAAATAAGTCCTTGTCTTGAAGGGGTTTACATTTTATAAAAGAAGATAATGTGTACTTGAATACATGAAAGGTATATGCAAAATTAATTCTAGGTAATTGGTGTTGAGGGAAACACTAGCAAAAGGGGGTTCAGAAGGAAAACCTCAAGTCAGAGACACTTGAGCTGATATTTAAAGGAAACTAATGATTAAAAGAAGCAGAAGTGAGGAGAGATCGAATCCTGAGTACTTTCTTTCTGAATTTCCAATCAAAGTATGACAGAGAACCTAAGAGATGAGAAGAGTGAAAAAAAATATAAGGATCACTAAAGTTCACTGATAGTCTATCATTAGAGTTTCATACTATACAAAATTCCCCTGATATGCCCCGAGAAGCTTTCATAACCCTGTGCCTTTGCTCAATCCTATTCTTAAACAGATACTCCTAGTGAAATTGGTTCTTAGGGTTCAGTAACAATTAGCAAAAGCATTAGGAACAATTTAACAATCTAATGAGCTACTACATATATCTACCACCTGGTTTAAAAGTAAATGCAGACTATTCATTTGTTCCATTACTCTTTTCTTTCCCTACTTTTCCTATTTTATTTGGCAATAAAGCCTATTGGCTAATTGCAGCATTAAGGCAAAATGCTGTATTAAAGGGGAAAACTAGGTTAAACTTCTCGTGATTAGCAACTAGAGATCTTTCCAGTATCACTCTGTTGAGCAGGTTAATTGATAGGAAAATTAGCAACTAATTTAAATAATGACTCATTTAACAGATTATTGCTAATTACTTTACTAAACCATATGGTGAAAGCTGTCTGGAACCAGAACATACAGAAAGCCACTGATTTTGTTTGTTAATTGGTTCCTTTAAGAACTTTAATTCTAGAAATGAATCTCATTTGAACATATTTACCTAGAAAGAAACAGAAATTGTTGTCCTGTCTTTTCTCTACAACTTGCAATTAAGGTCACTTTTGATAAGGAAGAACATTTTTCAAAATAATTCACTTAATACAAAAATATAGAAATTAGCTAAAGAGCTTTCTGCTACAAATCCACAAATATATGATTACATTTAGAATCAACCGAAATTAGGGAAAAATGAAAGTTGAGATAAAATTCTACTTGGCAGCCAATAAATAAATTACACAGTCTTTGTTCTCATGGAGTTTACATTCTGGATAAACTAGTAATAGACCAGGGGAACACAAATGTCAGAATTTAGAAAGCAAAGCTTAGGTTACTGGCTACTGTTTGGGGGTTGATAGAAGTTTTTCTATTTTTAAGGAACTTATAAAATGATCATTGACAATTCAGAACCAGGAGTTCTGAACCTGAGAGTGTGTAAATTTGGATGGGAAGAAAATGCCTTCTTTATTTTCACTAGCTTCTACTGAATTGATTATTTCCTTTGATTATTTCAAAAAATTACTAATTACAATTAATTTATAAGTTAAACCTATTATGTCTTTTGTTTCTCTGAGTCACTCAAGCAACAAGGCAAACCTGAATTAGTGTCAAGCACAGATCCAGGGACCAACCTCCACTAAAACAAAACTACAGCCCCAAATTTAATGCCCCATAATCACTTTGCAGTAAGTAATTCGCCATTCTCAATGTAGGAAAATGGGGGCTTCCTGGGAGTGTGCTGGTGAATGTTTAACAAATGCTTGTCTGAGGGAAAAGACAGAGATATATGGCACACTTTTAAATTTAATCTACTAGTATTTAGTAGTGTTCTTATTACATACTGGGTGAAATTATTATATTATTATATTAATAACCTATTATTAAATTTAGATCCAGGCTTTTCTCCTATATACTGTCAAGGTGCAGCTCCAGTAAAAGGTCAGCACATCTCAGAAAGACATGGCTGGTTGATGAGATTACTTCTAGCCCTCCAGGAACATGCTCTTTAATCTAAGTGGAAGACCTAGTTTAAGCAAGTTCTTACCATGGGGAAAGGAACCTCTGTTCTTATATCACTCCATTAGATTTTAACATGACCCAGCTCTAGAAGGAGAAAACTGGTTAGAGATCTGGATGGTGATATATTCCCCTGTCCAAACTGCTGGAGACTGCTGAGTCTCATGATCAAGCCATGTTCTTAGGAAGAGGAGCTAAAGATTTCTAGCCTCCCTCCTCATTAAATGTCTGCCGATCAGGGCTGTTTTTCACTTCTCAAGGACATTCCCTTTTAGAAAGGTTTTTAGAAAAGGCGTGCAGAGTCTCCACTGAGGATCTCTTGTTACCTAGAGAAATCACTGATCATCAATATGTTGACTGACAGCTAGCCTAATTAATGGATTATAAATTTCCTAGAAATTTGGGATTTTTCATTTGTCCCATTACAGTATTGACCCATTAGTAATTGCTTAAATCCAGTAGCATTAACATTTTTATTAATGACTTCCTCAAGTCTAGACAATTAAAAAAACATAAACAAGCCCTGATTTGTAGTGTCTGCCAGTTCCAAAGTGTAAATGCTCGTGCTAAAAATTTAACAACTAGGTCTCTTAGGCACATTAAACTGGATCTTGCACTCTCCAGTGCTTTCAAGGCTCTTGCAAATCACAGATAGTCCAAAATGTTCATTTTATAGATGTGACAACTGAGACCTGGAGGGATTAAGAAATTTGCCTACAATCACAAAGGTACTAAATGTTAGAGGCAGGATTGGAGCCCAGGTTCTTTCACTTCAGAGTCAGTGTTCTTTCCATGGTGCTAAACTGCCTCCCTATACTTCCTTTTTCTATCAGTAGTTTTAGGAGCTTATGCCTAACCTCATCTTTCATCAGGAAAATAATTTGAAAGCCTTCTGACTTTAGAAATGTATGGAGTCTGCATATACTCTGATTTGTATCATCACAAAATTCTGAATCTTTTGTTTTTAATTTTTATGTTTCCATGAACAAATATTTATTTTTTCTGTATCCCACTTTACTCCTTTCATCCAGTTAAAAAACCCAAACCCTATTAACATAAATGTAAAGTCAAGCAAAGAAAAATATAATGCACTGCTTATATCCAAAAATGTATGTCTTTATCAGCATCTGGATTCCATCACCTCTCTGTCAGGAAGCAGGTAGCATGCTTCACCACTGATCTACTTTGTGATCTAATTGTGCTTGGTCACTGCATTAATGAAAGTACTTTTTCTAATATTTCAATTTATTTATTTTTATTTTTCAACATTCATTTCTACAAGATTTTGAGTTACAAATTTTTCTCCCCATCTTTCCCCTGCCCCCACCCCAAAACAGTGAGCCTACTTAATACCCCTTCCCCCAATCTGTTCTCTCTTATATCCTCCCCCATGGCCCCCCCTAACTTTCTAGTAGGGCAAGATGGATTTCAGTACTCCAGAGCCTGTATATCTTATTTCCCAGTTGCATGTAATAAAACTTATTTTTTTAACATTTATTTTTAAAACTTTGATGTCCAGATTCTTTCCCTTCTTCCCTCCTCACCCACCCCCACTGGGAAGACAAGCAATTCAATGTAGCTTGTACATGTGTAGTTATGCAATACATTTCCATAGTAGTTATATTGTGAAAGACTATATCTTCCTCCATCCTATCCTGCCCCCCACTTATTCTATTTTCTCCTTTGATCTTATCCATTTTCAAAAGTGTTTGCTTCTAACTACCCTTCTATTATCCCCCCTCTTATCCTCTTCCCCCTACTTTCCTGTAGAGTAAAACACCCAATTGAGTATGTATGTTATTCCCTCCTTAAGCCAAATCCAATGAAAGCAAGGTTGACCCATTCCCTTTCACCTTCCTGCTCTTCCCCTCCATTGTAACAGTTTTTTCTTGCCTCTTTTATATGAGATAATTTATCCTATTCTATCTTTCCTTTTCTCTTTCTCCCATTATATTCCTCTCTCACCTCTTAATTTTATTTTTTAGACATTATCCCTTCATATTTGTAACAGCTGCTTAACTCAGTATAACTCAGTAGCCTAAGGGCCAGCCCTAGGTGGTATTCTCAGGAGGGACTGAAGAGACCAGAGCCTAGAGAGAGGTGCACAGCATCTGACCTTTATTGGATTGTAGTGTCCTCCTTAAATATTCTAGAGCCCTTGGGGTAGCATGAGTCTCATGTGCACTAGAATGGAACTGACCAATGGAGGAAGAGCTGAGCCAGCTGTTTCAGCTGCCACTCTTCAGGTGAGTAATTTCTCGAGAAACCTCCCTGTGAGCTTTGCAACTGGGCTGTGACCCTCAGCACCACAGATGCTTTTTGACTCACACTGATCCCTACAATATTCAACTCATTGTGTGCCCTCTATGTATATATGTACACATATATATTTATACACACTCACATAAATATTTATACACACATACACCCTCCTATACATATACATACATGTATGTATAAACACATACATGCATACATACATACTTGCAGTATTTTATCCTTGACCTGGGAGCTCTGAAATTGGGTTATAATATTCCTAGGAGTTTTCTTTTGGGGTCTTTTCCTAAAGATTACTGGTAAATTCTTCCAAATTCTATTTTGCCTTCTGGTTCTAGAATATCAGGGCAATTTTCCTTGAGAATTTATTGAGAGATGATGTCTAAGCTCTTTATTTGATCATGGCTTTCAGGTAGTCCAAAAAATTTTTAAATTCTCTCTTCTGGATCTATTTACTAGGTCAGTGTTTTTTTTCCAATGGGTTATTTCACATTGCCTTCTATTTTTTCATTAGTTTGGATTTGTTTTATAGCATCTTGATTTCTCATAAAGATATTAGATTCCATTTGCTCCAATCTAATTTTGAAGAAATTATTTTCTTCAATGAGCTCTTGAAATTCTTTTTCAGTCTAACCAACTTAGCCTTTTAAGGCATCTTTTTCCTTATTGGCTTTTTGGGTCTCTTTTGCCATTTGAGTTAGTCTATTTTTCACTATGTTATTTTCTTCAGTATTTTTTTTGGGGGGGGGTCTCCTTTAGCAGGCTGTTAACTCATTTTTCATGATTTTCTTGCATCATTCTCATTTTTCTTCCCAATTTCTCTTACTTGATTTTCAAAATCCTTCTTGAGCTCCTCTATGACCTTAGACCAATTCATATTTTTCTTGGAAGCTTTTGATGCAGAAGTTTTGACTTTGTTGTCTTCATGAAACATGTTGTTTCATGTTTTGATCCTTTTTGTTCCCCCCCAAAAAGTATTCTATTGTCTGATTGAGCTTCCTTTGCTTGCTCATCTAGCCAGTCAAATACTTGACTTTTGAGGTCTTTGCCATGTAGGATCCAGCTTCTGGAGTGGAGAGAGAGGTGTCCAAAATTGCTGGGGTTTTCACAGCTGCTGGAGTTATGAGGAGGGTGCCCTCTCTACAGCCACCACAAGCTTTGGCACACTGGCCACACACTCCAGGACCACCACTGAAGGCTGTGACCCAGATTCAAGCAGGTAAAAGCAAGAGGGACTACCCTATGAATGATTGCTTGGTCCCCCTATGATCTCTGGGCCAGGAGCTGCAGTAGCAGCTATGGAGCAGCAGCTGCAGCTGCTGTATGTCTGCTGCCTCTTGCCCTGGGGGGAGGAGCCAGGCCACTCTCTTCCATCACACAGTTCCAACAGAGTTCTCCAGTGACCTTTTACTTTCTCTTTGGTGTTCATGTGTTGAGAAATCTGGAAACCACCATGGCTGATGGTGATTCACTCTCCTAAAGTCTGCTCTGCCCAGTCTGGACTGCCCCAGGTGTGGGCCCATGCAGCTCACGTAGGACTGTGCTTGGTTCCCAGTATGGTGCAAAAGGTCTTTCCTGTCAGCCTGCCATGCTTCCTTCAGCAGAAGATTTGTTTCTCTCTGTCACTTTGTGGGTTCTGTAGCTCTAAAATTTGTTAGGACTGTTTTTTTAAAGGTATTGGAGATGATTGGAACAGGAGCTTAAGTAGGTTTCTGCTTTTACTCCAGCATCTTGGATCCAACCTCTTCCCCCCACCCCCATCAAAGTTCTTGAGTGTTTCAGAGTTATTTATATTTAAAATGCTGTTGCAAGGAAATTGTTTTTAGGTGACCAAGAAGTGGAAACTAAGAGAATTTCTAACAATTTGAGGATGGCTGAACAAGTTATGCACATGAATGCAATGGAATACTATTGTGTGGTAAGAAATTACAAAAACAAAGGAGAAACCTGAAAAGGTTATTGAGTGAGCAGAGCAAGAACAAATTATAAAATAAAAATGACATTCTAAAAACAATCAACTTTGAAAACCTTAAGAACTTTGCTTAATGCAATGAACAACCACGTTTCCAGATAAGTGATAGATAGACTCAGGATGCATAATGAGATATGTTTAATTTTGAATGTGACTAATATGTGAACTTATTTTGATTGATGATGCATATTTCTTATAAGAGAGGGACAAGAGATAGATGCAGAAGTGAAATGCTTATTTCAGAATTTCTAATGTGATAAAATCTTATTTAATTAATATATCATAATTTGTTCAGTTATCGTGTGCTTGATAGGGACCTCATTACTTACCAATTTTTTTGTCATGAAATTGAATCAGAGAAAGTTTAAGAGGTTTACTCATAGTCAAAAAGCAATGTTTGAACTGAGGCTGTATTTGAATTCAGGTCTTCCTAACAATAATTCTGATTGTAACTGATTAATTTCTGGTCTAGCTCACTATGCTGGCAGTCCAACTTCTATAGTATAGTCAACAACAACTGTGAGACACTGGCCTTGGTGCTTTATCCTTCTGAACTGCCTTCTCCCAGCACCCACAGAGCTAATCTGTCTGCCTGAGCAGAGGTCTGCTGCCAGTGTCAACAGATCTTGCCACACAGGATCAGAGAGGTTCTGACAAGGAGCAAGAAAATTCCCACAATGTAATCAAATCATCCATCTCCTTGGTATTTTCAGGGTTTATCTTACAACTTAACCATTATGCAAAGCATGAGGCTATCTCTTCTTGTCCTAGTCTGCTAACACTATGCCAAATGTGGTAGATGCAGAACTTCATTTAAGAAGTTCAAGTTAAATACTGGTATGAAATAAGGCACTGAATGTCAACGAACAAAGGAGGTGCCTCTGGACAAAGTTTTATGGAATATCCATGGTTAGTAGGCATGACATAAGTGAAGATTCAGCAAAGAAGACTGAGGAGGGATCGGACAAGTAGGAAGAGAAGCAGTATTGAGTAGGGTCACAGAAACCTTGAGAGAATATACTACCAAGGAGAAACACTATCAAGACCGTGAAAAGCTACAAGTAAGTTAAGAAGGATGGAGATTAAAAAGAGGGTATTAGATTTGTTTCATGACATTATTGGTACCTCTGAAGAAAGTAGTTTCAGTTGAATGATGATGAATTTAGAAGGCAAACTGTAGAGTTAAGAAGAGAATGAGAAGAAAGAAATCAGAGTCACCCACTGGAGATGACAAGGAGTCTAGCAACAGAAAGGAGAGATATAGCATGAGAGATAATGGGAATGGGATCAGGAGAGGTTTATTTTGAAAATGAGGAGAAGCTGTCATATTTCTTTTTTAAGTTTCATTTAGCATTTCATTTTCCCCCAGTTTTATGTAAATCCATTTTTAAACATTTATTTTTGAAACTTTGAGTTCCAAATTCTCTTCCTTCCTCTCTTCCTACCTCCACCCCCACTGAGAAAGCAAGAAATTTCATATAGGTTATACATGTGCATAATAGAAAACATATTCATAACTGTCACATTGTGAAAGAAAACATAGATGAGTGAAAAAAACTCAAGAAAAATAATGTTTTAAAAAAAGTATTCTTCAGTCTGTATTCAGACACCAACAGCCCTTTCTCTGAGGATGGATAGCATTTTCATCATAAGTCCTTCAGAGTTGCCTTGGATCACTGTATTGCTGAGAATACCTAAGTCATTCATGGCTGATCATCTTACAATATTGCTGTTATTTTGGACACAAGATATTTCACTTTGCATCAGCACATGCAAGTCTTTCCAGATTTTTTCTGAGAGCATCCTGCTCATCAATTCTAACAGTACAATAGTATTCCATGATAATAATGTACAGTTATATTTCTATGCAGTAGAAAACCAGACAGGATACACAGAGAGAGGCTGAATATAGTTGGGAGAATGAAGATGATAGGTGGGATAATTTGCTAAATAAGACATGATGGAAAGGGATTACTTGTACACGTAGAAAGGTTAGCCTTGACATGATGAAAAGAAAATATCCTTTAAATCAGTTAGTATTGGCTGTGTTGATTTATTTTTAGTTTGACTGTAGGATTAAGCTCTCTTCTTTAAGAAAATCTAGCTCTAACATCTAAGCCAAACTAACGTAGATATTCTAGGCTATCTATAGGTATAATAAATAGACAGGCTGATAAGACTATCATTTAGTAAGCAGATAATTTAGAGTAAGATATATGTCTTTGCAGGAATAAAACAATAACAGGATTACATGGCTCTTTTTAAAGGCTAAATTCCCCCTCTCTGACCCCTGGATAAAGGGGAGTTGAGTAAAGGTTAAGTTCAGTTATCCACAAGGATGTGCCATACCAACTACCTCCAATGTCAAAACTTACTGTGTTTCTTTCTGACCAATACTTCCTATTCTCCCTCCTCTCCACCTACCTCATTCCTTCTGAACATTTTCTTCATCCTCATCTTGACCTAGAATCTCTCCCTGCCTACTTTCCTACATTACTCCTGCTGTGACTTCATTTCCATCACCTCAAAGTCTTGACTTTCCATCATCTCCAATCTTCTACTCTTTTCTTTCAGTTTCTGAGGAAGATGTAACCCTTTTAATTAAGGTCACTCCCTTTATATACACACCACTGATCCAATGCTAACCTATCCTGGCTCCGTCTGGGGGATGACCCTTCAAACATTTTTCCATTCATTTTCAGTCTCTTTTCATCTATTGACTCCTTTCCTGCTGCCATACAAAAATACTCATTTTATCCATGCTTCCTTATGCTACAATTTAAGCATATGGGAAGACATTCCTTATCAGCTGTTGCCAGCTTTGCCATATTGAGTTTAAATTCATTCCCAGCCTTCAACAATGCCCTTATGACTGATAGAATAACTATTCCTTGAGGGCCAGGGGGGATGTGTTCTAGGTGTGTGCATGCACATGTGTATGTATGTGTGGGTGTGTGTAGGTCTCTGTATCCCTAGTACCCATACCTTTATGTATTTTGCACCTAACAGGTTGATAAACTTAATAAGTAATAAGCTTAATAAATAAGTGATCATTTAATGACATTTGTCAAGGAACAAATATGGCAAAGTGTACCTCATTACTTTATCCACTCCCAACTCTGAAGGAAAATAGTTTAGTTGCCCAGTGTCTCAAACTAGCAAAGGTAGTCTAGAAATTTCATGCCATGTGTAATGTGAAGATCTGGGTCCTCATAGTGCTCTAAATTCTAACATGAAATTCTTCACCCAATCTGACCTTTTAGGGGAGCTCCTGGGATACTTGGGTTAAAAGAAAACCTATTAGAAAATTAGGAGGAAGCTCCAAATCATCTTGTCTGACTTTCTCATTTTACAGATGAGAAAAGAAACCCAGATAGGTACAGTAACTTCCCCAAATATCACACAGTTACTAAGTAGTGTAAAACATTGATTTGAACTCAAATCCACTATACTTTGAATTTTAAGATTTATCACAATTTAAGTTTATTTATCTTGGAAATAATTTACACATTTCATATATATCACTGTTACTCCTTAATGACTCCCTTCCTACCACTGTATGCTTTCTTACAACAAATATGTAAGTATAGATATGCAAAACTAATTAATTTTCTGTGTCTGATAACATATGCCATATTCATGCAAATATTCCATAAACTCTTTACTATGAGAAGGTTGACCTGTTTCACCATCAGTCCCCTGAAATCAAACTAAGATATTTCCCTGATTAAAGCTTTCATGTATTCTACTATAATTTCTCTTGAAGGGCACATCCTACTGTTTCCTCTAACCATATTCATACTTTTAAATGTTTCAATAATTTTGGTTTAAAGTAGATATTGCATCGAAGATCCTGCTCATCATAAAACTTACCAATAAAAATGCCATATTACCAAAAAGTGAAGAAATCTTGAAATGCCTATGGAAAATATGGGAATAAATATAGTTACATACATTTAAAACTATGAAAAAGCAGAGCAGACTGTCTTCATATGTTTCTATCTTAAGGTCAAGGAGGATGAAACTAACTAGCAAGCCAAGACAAATGTACAAGATCCTGTTTAGCATATATTAACACACTCATACTGACTCTAAATAACTCTGCTTCTTCTGTGAAGAAGAATTACTACTATTGTTACAGTTAAAGTTTTCTCCTACCCCTAAGCTGTAAAAGAATCCCCATTTCAAAAATGTATTCAGCAGTGGCTAGGAGGTGGAGTTTCAGAAACAATACTACCATTGTAAATGGGAATGGTTCCTTTCTGGTAAACAGCTGAATCACCAGTACTATTGTACTGCTACCCAAAGTAAAGTTGGTAGCACAGAAAGTATTTCTAAGATCCATTTTCTCATTTGATTTATGTTAGAGATTAGATTACTTCTCTTCCCTGAGTTTGTCCATTTCAGTTACAACATTCTGTTATCCAAGAGATTAACAACAGTGTATAAAAATTCAAGCATTCTTTAATGCTATGGGCAGAAATTCCAAGTAGAAAACATTAAATGAATAAATTCAAATTTGACCTAAAACAATTTATAATTTTTAGAAATTATCTAGGAATCTTTTTTTCTTGTAAGCTCCAACTATATCTAATATGAATTTCTATATAGATGTTGAAGGAAATTATGCTAGAGAATATTAAAGAGAACATAAGATGGTTTGAGGATGGAGATATGCAAGAAAGTATTGGCAGTATATTCAGAGATTTGCTTATGTGAGGGCCTTACATGTGGGGACCCACATTTGTGGACATCCACATTTGTGGGGATCCACATCAGGCATGCCTCCCAGGTGTTACATTGTGGGGATTCATCTGTGACTTAGGGGGTGCCTTTGCATTGGCAGGGACTAGTAGAGAGATTTTCCATCTGGGATTTCTTGAATGCCCTGGTATCACAGTTCTCTATTGGAAAATAAAAAAAATGAAAATGAAAAAAATGAACAAGTCTATTCTATGTGAAACAAATTTTATTATCTGAATATTTAAGCATTCTGTGTTCATACTGTACTTGAGAATTATAAATATGAAAACTAATATGAATAGTCCAGATTTTACATATCTATAGCACTGGTGCTTAGCAATGTAGACAGAAATACACAGTTAAGTCTTCCTAACTAAGAAATAAAATATCAAATCTGCTTATGAAGTGGTATTAAAAACATAGAAAAAAGGGGAAGTATTATCTAAAACAAATACTATTATTAAATACTTAGGAGTCTACCTGCCAAGACACACCCAGGAACTATATGAACACAATTACAAAATACTTTTCACACAAATAAAATCAGATCCAAATATTTGGAAAAGTATTAGTTGCTCGTGAGTAGGCTGAGCTAATATAATAAAATGGCAATTCTGCCTAAATTAATTTGCTTATTCAATGTCATACCAATCAAACTACTGAACATTATTTTATAGAGTTAGAAAAACTACTAACAAAATTTATCTGGAAGAACAAAAGGTCCAGAATATGAAAAGAAGTGTAAAGTAAGGTGACCTAGCTATATCATATCTTAAATTGTATTATAAAGAAGCAATCATCAAAACTACTTGGTACTGGCTAAGAAATAGAGTGGCAGATCAGTGGAATAAGTTAGGTACATAAGACACAGTAGTCAATGACTAAAGTAATCTACTCTGATAAATCCAAAGACTTTAGCTTCTTGGGTAAGAACTCACTGATAAAAACTGTTGGGAAAAATGGAAAACAGTATGGCAGAAACTAGGCAAAGACCAACATCTCATATGGTATACCAAGAAAAAGTCAAAATGGGCACACAATTTAGACATAAAGCATAATACAATAAACAAATTAGGAGATCAAGGAATAGTTTATCTGTTTTATCTATGGATAAGGGAAGAATTTATGGCAAAATATGAGATAGAGAATATTATGAATTGCAAAATGGATAACTTTGATTACATTCTACAAAGTCAATGCAACCAAGAGTGAAGGGAAGGTAGAGAACTGAGTCAAATCTATAGGAATACAAGTCATTCCCCAACTGATAGTCAAAGGATATGAACAGGCAGTTTTCAGATGAAGAAATTAAAGCTATCTATAGTCATATGAAAAATGTTCTAAATCACTATTGATTAAAGAAATGAAAATTAAAACAGCTCTGCAGTACCAAATCATACCTATAAGTTTGGCTAACATGAAAAAGCAGGAAAATGATAAATGTTAGAGACAATATGGGAAAATTGGAACACTAATGCACTCTTGGTGGAGTTGTGAACTAATCTAACCATTCAGAACAAATTTGGAACTGCCCAGGATAGGGCTACAAAACTGTGCATACCCTTTAATCCAGAATTACCACTAGTAGGTCTGTTTCACACAAAGAGATCATAAAAAAGGGAAGGGACCCACATGTACAAAAATATTTATAGCACCTTTTTTGTGGTGGCAAAGATTTAGAAATTGAGGGGATGTCCATCAATTGGAGAAT
Source organism: Pseudocheirus occidentalis (assembly GCA_028646575.1). Lineage (NCBI taxonomy): Eukaryota > Metazoa > Chordata > Mammalia > Diprotodontia > Pseudocheiridae > Pseudocheirus > Pseudocheirus occidentalis. The sequence goes on from CM053600.1 coordinate 3,007,547, forward strand.
GACCGAACAAGTTGTGATATATGTGACTGAATCCTAGTATTCTATAAGAAATGGTGAGCAGGCACACTTCAGAAAAACCTGGGAAGACTTGCACAATCAAGTGATGTGAGCAGAACCAGGAGAACATTGTACAGTAACATCAACAGTATGCAATAACTGACTTTGATAGACAGCTTTTCTCAGCAATGCAATGATTTAAGACATCTCCAAAAGACTCATGATGGAAAACACCATCCACATCCAGATAAAGAACTATGGAGTCTGAATTTAGATTAAAGCATACTATTTTCTCTTTCCTCTGTTTTTTTTCTTTCCCATGTTTTTTTTTGTCCTGATTCTTCTTTTACAACATGACTAATGTGGAAATACATTTAATATGATCATACATGTATATCCTATATCAAATTGCAAGTTGTCTTGTGGAGGGTTAAAAATTCAAAATCTTACAAAAGCAAGTGTTGAAAGCTAAAAATAAATAAATTAATTTAAGAAATAAGGTGGTAATTAAAAAGTATCTAATTCAAAAGAAAGACATGTAAGTGAAGCTGATCAGCAATTGCAAATGCTCAAAATAGAGAATACATGGAGATAGTTTAACAAAATCCTTAAATGTATAATGTTTGGAAGCAATCAATAAACATTTATGACATATTTACTATATGCCAGTCACTCTGCCTAGCACCTGGGATACAAAAAAGAGGCAAAAAACAGTCCCTGCTTTTTAGAAGCTTATAATCTAATTAGGGAGACAATATGCAAACAAATATCTACAAAGCAAGCTATATGCAAGGCAAATAGGAAATAATTAACAGAGGGTAGTCACTGGAATTAAGACGAGTTGGGAAGGGCTTCCTATAGAAAGTGGGATTTTAGTTAGAAGTTAAAGGAAACAAGGGAAGTTAGCAGGTGGAGTTAAGGAGGAAGAACATTCTAGGCATGGGAAAGCATCCAGTAACAAAATGCTCCGAACTGAGAGATGTCTTGCTCAGACACTTGCACAGGAGACCGGTGTCATTGGATTATAAAGTACATACAAGAAAAGAATCAAACATAAAAGATAACACAACATAAAAAGGTAGGAGAGGGGGATAGGTTGTGAAGTGCTTTGAAGAGTATTTTGTATTTGATCCTGGAGGCAATAGGAAGCCACTGGAATTTGTTGAGTTGAGGCAGGGAGAGGACATGTCAGACCTGCACTTTATGAAAATCTCTTTGGAGGCTGAATGGAGGATGGACTGAAGTGGGGAGAGACCTGAGACTGGTAAATCCACTAATAGGCTATGGCAATACTCCAGGAATGAGGTTAGGCAAAATATTCTTTGGCATCATGGACCTTGTGGCTCAAAGGCTGCATAATTCATTCCTTTGGACTAGACCATTCTACTTAGTGTAGCTGAAGATTAATAGTCCAAAGACCTACAACATTTCATTGAAGATCTCCACCAGTTCCATATAAGGGGACACCAGAGATTTCTTTTGTTATAACTGTGGCTTGGATGGACACAAAAGTGATATATGTAATGGAAAAAAAGAATGAAGATTTGGTAGACAAGAAGTTGAGTTCCAGAAAGTTAACTTCGAAAATTGAAATGGGACCAGCCATAGGTGTCGTCCTGGACTCCAAATATCTTAAAACTGACCTCATCATTAACGAAGTCAGCAATAGTTAAAGCAAGAACACTATCATCAAGATATCATCAGGAAAAAAAGTATTTTACATTACAACTTTGGATTAGGCATAAATATGTAAAGTGTGCTTGAGGGGAGAATTGTTACTTGGTTCAGAGCAGAAAGATGCCCATGGAACTAATGTCAACAATTTTGTGGCTACATGAAATCCTAGTCTGTTTCCAAGAACAGAAACAAGATTACCACCTTTTAACCAAAAAAAAAATTGCTCAGAAAATAGCAGAGAAAGTTAATAGTCTGTTAGATTAGATTCTAAACTGGGAGTTCAATGTAAAAGAAAATTACAAAGTTATATGTACAAAAATGGTAATATAACCAAGAATCTACTTGATACAACAGAAGCAGTTACTACATCGAAACCTCACTTTAAGTGTATCAAAGTCAGTCAATGAAAAAATATATTGCTGTGAACAAAACAAAACAAAACAAAACAAAACTATGCCTAAAAACCAATCTCTCCAGTTCAAATGATGGTGATTTGGTTGCATGTTTGATCACCTGATAGTCAAAGAAGAATGAAAGTTCAAATGATGTGGGGAGAATAAACCAAAAGTGCAGGAACATCTTGCCCTGCTACACCAGTTGTAGAGAGAGCAGAGCGCATTAATCAGGGAATTTGGTAGACTGAATTATCTGTCTATGAACTCAATGTTGCCTTACATTATCATCATCAAGAACATTTAGAAATTTAGAAACTCAGAATAAGAGTATAAAAATATCAAGGCAGTAATTACATTTGTGTATGGTGCACTGGAAAGGTGATTATTTATAAAGTCCAGCACTATTCTGTAATACTAAACATGTAATACGCATTTGTATTCAACTACATTTTGATTTGTATTTTATACAACTCATGGAAGGGGTTAAAATGTGCTTGTGACTATAAATTGCTGAGATGTGCTGTTATATAATGTTCTTTACATATTTAGTCATACATAGTGCTGCATATGCAGAGAGAATTTTACAGGTCAGTTACACATTTAACTGTCTACGCACTATATAACAATAGCTATCTGTATATATTGATTCTGCGGATGAGAAAACTGCATTGATCTTAGGTAAAATATGCTAATTATGTTAAAAGTTCACTTATGTTTTTGTGATATGCTGCTTGCATACACATCCTTTTGTGAATTCTTAAATTTGCAATGAATTCAAAAATTCTCTGGAGAGAAAATGTAAGGTGCTGTCCATTTTGTTACAAGAGAGTGGTTACAAAAAATTGGTTACAAAAAGAGGTAGAAAAAGAATTTCTGTTCAGGAAAAATTGTGAAGCTGAAGATTGAAGATACAGTTTTCAGATAAAAGAAGAAACAAACAGGTTGAAAAGAGATTGTAAAGATTTATTTGAAGACAAGAAATTTATTGAGGCTAAGGGGAATTGTGCTTCCTAAGCTCAACTACATGCAAATGGTGTTGAGTATGAGAGTCTAAAACTCATCAAGTGGTAAAACAAATTTCTGTTTGAAGAATACTGAAGATTAAACAGGTTTCAAATTGACAGAAAGATGGATTTTGTTTTACCTTTCAAGGAAAGGATGAATCAGTACTCAGATTAAGTTTTGAGACAGTAGTGGCAGTGAACAACCTAGTAAGAGGCTGAAGAAGCTGGCTGATTGTTTGGTTGTTGTCCATCTTTCTCAAATAGGACCAAAATGACACCACTATGTTGGGGTCAAGGTAGAGTGTATCAATTGTGGCTGATCAGACAAACATGAGCTTGGAAGGTTCTAAGACAGGTTGGGCACAAATACTCCATATGAACATTGGAGTGTAGACATCTCTAAAATTTTATTTAACCAGTCAGTAATAGGTTGAAGAAATAAGATAGAAGAAAGCAATTAAGAAGACAGTAGTACTATCAGTTGATCAGAAGTCATTAGTTGCTGGGTTGGGGGTCCTTGAGTACCTGGCGTGCTGAGGAGAAAGTCAAAGTTCAATTGGAAGAGAGCCGAATTCTACTTGTTGCATTCCAGTGCCAAATTCATTTTGAAAGAAGGGAGAAACTTTCCTTTTTTTTCAATTTTATTTTAAATTCATGGAATAAAACTAGCATTTTCATATCATAGTATGATAAAAAAGATGAATGCATATGAAACTGGAAATCTATTATGGACAACTTGCTACTCCTTTCCAATATACAACAAAGTTATATAAATTTGCTATGAAATAGAAAGATAGAGAAAGGAATAGAGTAGATAGACAATTTAGAGCAGCAAATAAACATAATGACCATGTATTTGACAAGTATAAAGACTAAAGATTTTGGAATACGAATTCATTATTTGCTAACAAAATTGTTGGGAAAACTGGAAAGCATATGGCAGAAACTGGGCATAGAGCATTACCTTACACTGTTTACCAAGATAAAGTCAAAATTAATACATGACCTAGATATAAATAGAGATTTTTAGAAGAAAACTAGAATAACATGATCATATTGCTTATCAAACTTATGGATAGGTGAACAACTTATGAATAAAGAAGAGATAGAGAGCAAAGTTTGGGGTAATATGGATCATTTTGATTACATTAAATTAAAAAAGTTTTGTAAAAATAAAATAAATCAAGCTTTTCTTAGTTGGGTATCTTGCCAAGCTGTTTTGAGACTGGTTTTATCCTCTGCTGCTTCTCTGTGATTTGTGAGTTGATATTGCTCATAATCATCCATCATTACAAAATATCAGAGAAAAACATAATTTTAAACTAGTGTTGTCCTTGGCAGTCACATCGGTCCATGTGGCAAATGTATTTTTCTTTTTTCTGACTAAAGCATTTTCAATGATATTTTGGTTTCCTTGTTGTAGCAAATAATTTATATTGATTTAACTTCTGGGTGAAATTATAATAATTGGCACCAATGTCATTTCTGTTATACATTTTCCATTTTTCATTTTTCAATAGCTTGTTTAGATCATTCAGAGTTAAATCTTCTTGATTATATATTGTATCTTTTTCTCATTACTCTACTTTCTTCTTTTACCATAAATATTTGTAGAGGAAATAAAATTGTGAAGGCACTGAAAGACTTATTCATAAGGTATTTAATGGGGTGGAAGATACCAAAGAGAAGTGAAATATCCTGTACATTAGTGATTCTAAAAACAAAACAAAACCTTGTGATTAAGAAATCATCAACTACTAATGACGTATGTGCCTAGTTTGTAGATATAAAAAGTATTTATGAGGATCATTTCTATCCAAATTGAGAGTTCTACAATGAGGATGCTAGTAGAGAAAAAAACAGATTTTCATAAATATATTAAAAATGAACTACAACTTTCATAATCTCACAATTAATTGAAAGGGGAAGAGAATATAAAAGCCCACTGTATTTACTGTTTGTCAATTATGCAGAAGTATTTAACTCAATACAATGAAATACTTGCCTTATAGGCTCTTTTACAAGGTTCTCCCATCCATATGTCAAGATTATTCAAGATGGTTTGGAAGATAAAACAGAACTAGCCCTCAGATTCTAAATACCAACTACATTATATAAAAATGTAAATGAGAAATATTTAATAAAATAAAAATACAACGAAACACAGGTAACATTTCATTTTTAAACTATCTATATAGGGCCCACAGGGATCCTTATGCAAAGATTAGTGACTTCCATTTTGATTTGAATTTCATATCATTGCTCTAGATTTTTCTGGTTGCAGATGACATTGTGTTGATTACATTTCAGAGACTCCTGAGAGAGGTATGTAATCATTCAAAGGAGTTTGGAATGTCTCATCTACAAAGACCAAATGGATAAACAATGCCTATTGCCTGGAATTCTGGGATAGACAATAGAGATGACAATGAGTTGATCCAAAATTGAAAAGGGGGAAAAAGGAATCTGAATTGTTTTCAGTTAATTAAAATTAAACTTTTTACTGATTCCAAGCTTACTGTCACATCAAGGTTCATGTTTTCAATATAAATTTTTTTTTTACCAATGTTGCTATATAGTAGTGAGCTCTTGAACACCACTGCTTTCAAGCAACTAAGAATGGGCATCATAGAAATAGCCATGGAAAGGTATGTGATGATTATGTACATGCTGCAACATATAAACCAAGGGAATCTCCATAGAACACTGGTACTCAACATTCCTAATGCCATAACCCTTTAATATCTCATGTTGCAGTGACGCCCAACTGTCATTTTCATTTTCATTCCTACTGCATAACAGTAATTTTGCTACTGCTATGAATCATAATGTAAATATCTGATATGAAGGATGGATTTTCATTCTTACAAATTGAACATGACCCACAGGTTGAGAGCTGCTGCCATAGAAGAACAAGAGTAAACTATATAACAAAGGATAACAGAAAGAGAAGATAAGTCTAGTCATGTGGCAAAATGAAGCATAATGGACAGCAAGTGTGTTCTGCTCTAACCTTTGTGATGCCAGGGAAAAAGTGAGGAAGAACTCCAACATGCTGAGTGCACATGCTACTAAGGACATGTTTCCTTATTTGACTTGATGAATACCTTTTCATATTTAGAGAATGCAAATTCATTTTAATGTTATCCAGAAAAATAGAAGACAAATTTCCTCTTAATGACCATATAGTGTATGATAATTACAAATGTAAATTCATGTGGATTAATAATTGCTTTAGATGAATAACTCTTTTAAATAACATGGCTGTCCCACATGTGTAGAATGTTCCCTCTCCTTCTCTCCATCTCTTGGCTTGCCTGGTTTCCTTTAAGACTCAGTTAAAATCCTGCTTTCTGTGAGGAGCCTTTCCTGGTCATCCTTTAATGCTGGTGTCTTCCCTCTGAAATTATCTCCAATTTATCTTGCATATATAGGGTAAAGACCTTGTACATACAATCATTGCTTGCATGTTGTCTCTTCCATGTGAATGTAAGCTCCTTAAGGTTAAGGTTGCTTTTGCCTTTCTTTGTATTCCCAATACTTAGCAGTGTGTCTGGCATCAAGTAAGTACTTAATAAATGTTTGATGACTTGACTAAATGATCTTGAGCATTTATAACTATAACTCTGCTTTAGTTATAAAATCTTAGATCAAAATATTGACTTATTGTATAGCTCCAAGACCTAAAACAATTAAGTTGCTATGAAATGCTTTAAATACATTAAAATTTAACTTAAAACAGGAAGTAGAGCACCAGTCTTAAGTCTCATGATGGCATGAATTCATTCACTTTGTGAAAACCATATTTCTTAACACTTTTTTGGCATGAGCATTAATCCCTTTCTTTGAGTTTGCCTTCCTCTGTAGATACTCATACACACACAGCTGTATATTTATTAACCCCATTAGAATATCAACTTCTTACAGACCAGGACAATGCTTTTGCCTTTTTTTCTATCCCTAGCAATTGGCACAGTACCTGGCACATGGTAGGCCCTACATAAATACTTGTTGACTCACTGTCAAAGAGTAATGATTGGACCAAAGGAATATGTTTTATTTTTAGCTCCAGATTTTCTCCCTTTCTTAACCCCTCCCCCAGCTATTGAAAATATAAGACATATGATGCCTATTATGTGTATGAAGTTACTCAAAACATTTCCCCATTGGTCAAACATCCCAAAACTATTCAGGTACATCTGGGCCAATGACAGGTCATAACCAAGAAATATTCTTAAAATGTGTATTCTAAATTCTAACTGCAACACATAATGATTTAGAATCACGAGAATTTAGATCTAGAAGTGACCTTAGCGGCTATCTAGTTAACCTCTCTACCTTCCCCCCCCCCCCATCTCACATATTGGGAAATTAAGGCCCAGGGAAATTAAGTAACACAGGCAGTAGTAAATAATTGGACTAGAATTTGAATGCAGATCTTCTCACTTTAAAATCTTATTTGTTTCCACTACACTGTACTGACTACAGTATCAACTGAAAATGCAAAGCACAGCACACTGAATGTTATTTTTATGACAACATTTTACTGTTGCCACCTTTGACAATTTTATATCAGACATTTAGGAAAATGGTCTGCCTTAATGGGACTCACAAGAACACAAGAATAAAGGAAGTGAAAAAAATAGTCTTCAATCTGCATTCAGAGTTCATCAGGTCTTTATTTGTTTTTTTATAACTTTAATTTATTTTCTTGGTTACATCATTCATTTCCACAAGGTTTTGAGTTACAAATTTTCTCCTCTTTTTTCCCCTACCCCCCAGCCCAGAACATTGATCCCACTGTAAGACCCCTCCCACAATCTGTTCCCTTTTATGCCCTCCTCCAACACCCCTCTAGCTTTATAGCAGGGCAGGGAGGGGCTCCCTGCCCCCGTCCCTGTATGTATTATTTCCCAGTTGCATTTGATTGTATAGCTTTAAATACTAGATTCTTGCAATTCCTCCCCTGTCACCCACTCCCACTGGGGGGAGCAGCAATTCAATACAGGCTGTACCTGTGTAATTACACAGGACATCTCCATGGTGGGCAAATTGTGAGAGGCTAATTGTATGTCCCTTCTTCCTATC
>CM053600.1:3016207-3037091 GCA_028646575.1 Pseudocheirus occidentalis
TCAGATTGTCTCTCCTGGATCTATTTTCCAGGTCAGTGGTTTTTTCAAGGAGATATTTCACATTGCTTTCTATTTTTTCATTTCTTTGTACCTGTTTAATAGTATCTTGGTTTCTCATGAAATCGTTAGCTTCAACTTGCTCCACTCTAATTCTGAAGGAATTATTCTCTTCAGAATGCTTTTGAGATTCTTTTTCCATCTGGGAAATCCAACTTTTTAAGGCATTCTTCTCCTCATTGGCTTTCTGGGCCTCTTTTGCCATTTGAGTTAATCTATTTTTTACTGTGTTGTTTTTTTCAGTCAGGTTGTTGACTCTTTTCATGATTTTCTTGCATCATTTTCATTTCTCTTTCCAATTTTTCCTCCTCTTCTCTTATTTGGTTTTCAAAGTCCTTTTTCAGTTGATGTATAGCTTCTAGGCATTCTTCAAGTGTCTTGGAAGCATTTGGTGTGGGAGTAGTGATTGTGTTGTCTTCCTCCCATTCCATGCTTTGATCTTTTTTGTTCACAAAAAAGGAGTCTAGAGTTTTATTGATGTTCTTATTTTGCTTCCTTTTCCTCATGTTGACCTGTCAATTAATTGGTTGTTTTTTTTTCAGCTTTGTGGAACTCTGCTTCTAGGGGGGAAAGCTTTGTTCCAAATTGCTGGCGTTTTCCCAGCTACTGGATCTATTAGGTGGGTGTTGCAGCCCTCCCCCAGTTTTGGCTTGCTGAGAGTGCACCCCAGGACCACCACCCAAGACCACGATCTGGATCCAGGCCGCTCAACACAAGAGCACTTGGCCATGATCAATCAATTCAGCCCCCCTGTGGGGTCCACAGGCCAGGGGTTCTGAAGCAGCCCAGTGGGGGCAGCTGCAGGTTGTAGCAGCTCCTGCCCTTCCCCCATTGCTTCCTTGCCCTTGGGGCAGATTGGCCAAACTGCTTTGCTTCCCCCAAATTAAGTTTCAAAGTTCCACTTTCATTGACCTTCTGTTATTCTGGCTTAGTAGATGTGAAGATCCCTCCAGGTGCAGCAGATCTTCTCTGAAGTAGACTCAGCTGTGGCTAGGGAGGCTCAGCTCCTCCTGGACTGCCCTGAGGCCTTGCCACATTTTTGGTTTTCAGGCTGGGCTGGTCTTGGCTCTTGGACTGCCGTGGTGAGTCCCTTTTGCCTAGCTGCCTTCAGCAAGAGATATATTTTCTGTATTTTTGTGAGTTTGAGAGTCCTAGAATTTGTTTAGGGTCATATTTTATGGGTATTTTGGGTGGTTGTGTGGGAGCTGTGGATCCTTGCTGCTTCTACGCTGCCATCTTGGCTACCCCCCCCCCCCCCCATTGGTCTCTTTCCATCTTCCCTCTTGATGTTGGGAGCCAGCAATATCCTAAGCAATTGCAGGTCCTGAAGTGACTTAAAATTAGAAAATCTGGAGAAGACTGAAGCAGGCTAGAACTTTCTTGTTCTTTCCAACTCCTCCCTGCTCCTTATCCAGGGCAAGGTCTTTAGTTCCACTAATAAAGAGAAAGTTTCATACCAACGGGCTTTGGAACTAGAATTACACATTAAAATGGAAAAATAAAAATTCAAGTTCATACCTGAGGCAGGATAGTGATACGGAATGATTTGCTGGAGTTCTCATCTCTCAGGTATATGGAAATATTGGGAAAATAGGCCCATGGTGTTTCATAGTTCCAGCATGCAAGCTGTGAACCAGTCCAAAATCCTTCAGAAAATTCTGAAATCTAAAGAGAAAAAAGGGGAATGTGAAAACAAATGTTATAACTGAGTATTTATTAGCTGATTAAATCTATTGTCTTGCAAGCTTATATAGAAACAAGGTCACAAATCCAAACATAAGTTTCCTGCAAGGTATAAAATGATTTAGTTTAAAAATCTAATGTTATCTATGTTTTATTGTCTTTTTATTCATTGTTATATAATTCCCAATTATATTTTAATCTGGATCAGGCAGCACACTCCTGCCCTGTGTTTGGCAGCTCCGCTCTATAGAATATTAAAGTAATTATTACTGAGGCAGAATATGTCCTTCAAAACTCTTATAGCTGGTTAAATTGATAAACCCTCTAACTGAAATGTATGGCACTGCATTATAGGGTCAGCATGTTGCTCTATTGGTTGTTCAATCTTTAAACTAATTTTAGCAGGCAACAGGTAAAGAACAAGTGAAAACAATGTAACCATTTCCAAAGAAGGAATAGTCATACAAGAGAAATTCATAAGTTTTCAAGAGTAAATTATTTAACTTCTTCCCCTAGAGAGTGGAGATACTAGCTATCTATGAAGGAATGGGACATATGGTTGATTTCCCAGAAGCCAGTTCTGAAGGAATTTAGAATTTCCATGGATTAGTACATCTCAAGCATTCCAAAAATAAATTTCAGTGTGTTCTCCAAAGGAGGGTAAATGGGTTTGTTAGAAATAGCACTGTACTTGAAGTCAGAGGATCTTGGCAATTCATACCATCTGTCTAGACTTAGCTTCTTCATCTCTAAAATGAGAAGGTTGTACTAGATACCCTTGTAGATTCTTTCAGTTTTGAACTTATGATCCTTTGCTCATTTAAATAAGTATAGGAAGCATAAGAAAATAAGAGACAACTTTCAAAAATATCTAGTGGTCTTGGTGGACTTTGACCATAATGAAATAGTTGAGGGTTGATCACATCACATGAGGATAGGTTGAAAGAACTAGGTTGGGGAGGTCAGGTGGGGAAAGACTTGGGGGAAACATAACAGCTGTGTTGAAGAAACTAAAGGATTCATTCTCAGGAAAATCTAATTCTCTTCAAGAAAATGGAATATTAAATCATGCTACAAAGCAGTCATATCATAAAGTAATTATAACTGCTTAACCACCTTGAAGTGCAGACTGCACTGTGTTCTCAAATTTTAATATTAAGCACTCAGGAGAATGTGGGAGAGATTTCCTTTGCTACATTTTTGTTCATAGTCTGTCTGATAGAAGTATTGGATATAGTATTGGTTTACAAATGTTTTTACAGATATCCAAGTATCATGCAAAACTAATTTTTTCTATACTTTTGATGTGTTTTTCATCTTTTACTGGTATTTTGTAGGTTTTATAATATAAATGAAACCGTAGCACAGTCTAGAAACTGTAAACGACTAAGAACTGTTTTATGAGCACATCCTTTGAACACTACACATGAATGAGTATTTTCTTTTGCATATCATTAATGTGCTAAAGGAGTGCTAATCTGGAGGTACTCAGTTTATCAAGTAGATATATATTTAGTAACTAAAGAAATTTTAAATTTGTTTTTATATTTATAAAATTTGTAGCTGGAAAAAGTTCCTTAAATTAAAAAAAATACTGCTTTTTTATTGCTCTAACTTTCCTAATGATCAACCAAAAAAAGGTAACACCCTCCTTTTCCCTGGCAATTCTTCCAGCAATAAGCAACCTTTATACAATTATACAATTATACGCTTTTTCTCTTTTGTATTATAAGTTTTAACGTACAGTTTTTAAGTGTATGAATAGAAGGATACAGTTTTAAAAGTTAAAAAAAGAAGCTGAAGGAATATTATATGGAAATGGGATTACACTTGTTCTTTGGGTACAAGAAATAGGATTAGGAACAAAGGGTAGAAGAAGCAGAAAGTAAATTTAGGTGTGATGTAAGGAAAAGGTGATGAAAAAGTTGCAGAAGAAACCATATATATCAAATTACCCCCTCGTCCTTTATCTCCTCTTTCTCCTCCAATTACAACAGCATTTGTAGAAGACTTCAAAGTTTACAAAGACTTCTCATTTGCTCCTCACAAAAAGCCAAGGAGGCAAGTGCTATATTATCCCCATTTTTATAGATAAGAAAACTGAAGCCACCAGAATTTAAATGGCTTACTCAGGCACACACTAGTCAATACCCAAGGTGGACTTTGAATTCACATCTCCTTGACTCTAAATCTAGAGTTATTTCTCTTATGCCACTCATATCCTTTGACCAAGAGATTTGACTGTTATGCATATGCCCTAAGGAGGTCAGTGATAAAATATAGCAGTACTTTGGTGGTGTCACAGAACAAGTCAAAAGAGATGACCATCAGCTACTAGCTAAATGAAATGTGGTACATGAATGTGATATAATATTATTATGCTACAAGAATCAGTGAATGTGATGATTATAGAGAAACATACCAAGGCTTCTGTGAACTGATTCACAATGAAATAGGAAGAACCAAGAAAACAATTTGCACAATGATTGCAACAATATAAATGGAAGGAACAATAACAAAATAATTAGAATGGAATGTTATAAAATTTATATAACATAACATAATGTTATATAATATAACATTTTATAGCATTTAATTATAAAAATTATAAAATCAACAAGCTTGGTCCTCCAGAAAGAGATATGTGAAGTCATCTCCACCTCCTCATTTGTTTGATTTTTACAAGAGCCCTGTGAGATAGATGCGATTATAATTTAACCAATTTCTACCTCTCCTTGCTACAGTGGATTGAACTTATGATAGACTTTTGAACTGGAAACTTGTTCCTATAGTGATATACTCAGTTTCCCAAAGGGCATATTGACCTTGTATTTGATTTTCTAAATTATTTAAACATATCTACAATTTATACACAGTTGTGTAAAAATGTTTACAGTTACTGAATTCGGTGAGAAATTTGTCAGTCTTTTACAGTATTTTTGCACAGGAGACAGAAAACTATATTCTTGCCTGAATTGCAAAGTGCTTAGGCTTCCTTCACTCCATAAACTTTGCTCTATCGGCACTGCAGTAGGAGAATCATAACACTGTTAACAGGGAGCTCAACACTCGTCTAGTCTAACTTATTCATAGAAATAATTCCCACAATACTAAACCCAAGAAGTGGTCATCCAGTCTCTGTTTGCATGTCTAAGTAGGAGGAAGGGCACCACTTTGGAAGCCAGTATATTACACTTTCAGACCGCTACAATTTCTAGGAAGTTTACCCTGACAGCAAGCCTAAATATGCCCCTTTTCAATATCTTTCCATTGCTGTTGGTTTTATTCTCCAGGGTCAAAGAAAACAATCTAATCATTCACACAATAGACCTTTAGGTACTAAAAGTGAGCTTTCATGTCTTCTCTGTGTATTTCTTCCTCTAGGCTAAATATGCCCAGTTCCTTCAACTGATCCTTATGTTACATACACTCAAAGGCTTTCATTATCCTTATTGCCTTCCTCTAGACCCTCTCCAGTTTAACAGCTACTGACCACAACAGTCTGATAAAAGCAGAGTACAGAGGGACTACCTCTTCCTTGTTCCTGGAAAATATGCCTCTTTTAATGTCATTTAAAAGAATGGTAGCTTCTTTGGATTTCGTATCACACTTCTGACTCATATTGCATTTCTATTAGAATCCCCAGATCATTTTTAGACAAACTGCTATTTTACCATGCCTTTCCTATCTGCTACTTATAGTTAATTTTTTTTGTACCCAAGTCTAAGACTTCACATTTATCCCCATTGGATTTCATCTTATTAGACTCTGCTTAATCCTTTGCAAATTTGGTGAGCATGAGCCTTTATCCAAGAGACTGATAAAAATGTTAAACTGCATGTGATTTTACCTTCTTAATATTCAACTCACTTTCATTTCCCCCTTTTATCTAACCTCTTTCAAAATAAAGTATATCCATCTAGAGCCACAGTCTAGTAATGGGTTTCTTCTCTGAAGCAACTCTCTTTGTATTTTCCCTAATCTCTGTGATTCAGAGTTGATTTCTGCCAAGGCAAATATTCCTTTCATTGGATATTCCTTACATTTTCATCCCATTTCACCTCAGCTATACTCCTAGCAAGGCCTTCTCTTTTAAGCCTCTTTTGACCTTCTCTAGTACATCTTTTGAAACTTCTATTGTACTGTTAAACTCTCTTCTCTACTAGACCTCTTCCACTTTCTGGTGCTCAAATAAACCTGGAAAATAATAATTGCTAGAAAGTTTTCCCTAATATCAAATCCAAATATGTCTCTGCAACTTCCAACCATTGCTTCTGGTTGGTCTCTTTAGAGCCAAACAGAACAAAATGAATACCTCTTTCCTATAATAGCTTCAAAATTCAAAAAAATTGTTTGTGTCTTCCACCCCTAAATCTTTTCTTCTTCAGTGATATGTAGCCAATGACAATGATAATATAAATGGAAATGATCAAAGATCTGATTATTCATATTAAATACAATAAGAAATCTTGGTTACATTGGACTAATGATAAAAGCTTCTTTCTTCTCACTAGAGAGATGATTGACTCCAAGTATAAAACTGCCTAAGTTGTCATATGCAATCATTGTGTGTTTTTTTTTTTAACAGTTTTGCTTTGAAATAAAAGAAAGTTTTTTGGGTCTAGGAGATAAGCTCATAATTAGGAAAAAACACTAAGGTAAAAAAAATGTAAAAGTATAAATATAAGAAAGTTTCTTCATGATCAGTTACAAAATTAATTCCTGTTTTCCCCAAGAAGACAATGGTAATAATTTATAGTCTAACTTACCAAAGATGTATGGGAAACTGCTTCAATCACAGCATTAAAGACTTTTGGAGGTAGATGCAACAGAGTGGTACCACTATCCACTATGGCTTTCTCTATATTGTACTACAGAAAAGAGAAGGGGAAATAATATAAGGAACATATGGTATTATAGGTACCTAAAATTATGAAAGCTCTTGTTTTTAAAGGAATTATCCAACTGAATTCCATTAAAAAAAATAAATAGTTGTGACACATCTTGCCTCTATAGATTTGACAATATTCTCAGGTTTAGAGATTTCTTATGTTATTCATCAGCTAGTTGTATGAAAGGTAGATGAATAATATTTATTAATATTCATTAAATATTCATTAAATTATATTATAATAGAACACATGATTATAACATTACACAATATATAATATAATCACAATTATAAGAATAAAATATTTATTAAAATAGATAAATACAGAAAAAACAATAACTTCTCCAGATCAATGGTTCTCAACTTTCCTAATGCTGGCACCCCTTAATACAGTTCCTCATGTTGCAGTTACCCTCAACCAGAACATTATTTTTGTTGCTACTTCATAACTGTTATTTTGCTACTGTTATGAATCATAATGTAAATATCTGATATGCAGGATGTATTTTCATTGTTACAAATTGAACATGACCCACAGGTTGAGAACCTCTGGCCTAGAGGAAGAAAAATCAATTATAGGCTGTAGCAATAGTCTAGGAAAGAAACATTTAGGATGGAATGGATTCAGAAGATATTATGAAGGACTTATCTGGAAAATGTGGGTGGAGTTAGATGGAAGAGTAAAAAATGTCTAATAGCTTTCAAGTCTAGATGACTGAAAGGATTGTGTTACCACCAACAAAAATGAAGAAGAGACTTCTGTGTGGTAGTTGCTTAATGAATATTGATCATTGTACATTTGTTGAAGTTAGAAGAGTCATAGAGGATTAGGGGAGTGGGAAGATGATAAATTCATATTTGGATAAATTCAGTCTGAGGTTCAATTTCCAGGTGACTGAAGGAAATAGACCTTATGGGATGAAAGAAATAAGAATGGAATCATGAGTGTCATAAAGCAAAGGTAGGTTAAGATATCATAATGCCAATGCAAGTGCCCATGGCAGATATGAATATACTGATGTAGTTGTAAATCACAAAATATAACAGATTCTCCACATGAAAGACAGAACCAAAACATTTATTCAAGCACAAAAAAGTTGAATCCCAACACCAGAAAGTCAAATCCATCGTAGTAACCAAGAAGTTGGTACACATAACCAATGCAGTGAGCGCTGACATTCCCAAGCCTTCCTTCTGTCAAGCCTTCAAAACAAAACAGGCCCCCTTAAGCAAAAGTGCCCCTCTCTCACTCATGCTATCTGCTCTGCCTCTATGTTGCTTGCTCCCAGCTGTGTTCTGGATCTCTCTTGCTCCTTCCTGCTCCACCCTTCCTGTTCCACCCTTTCAGCAAGCTCCTCTTCCCATAGGCTCCATGTGATTACATCTGGCCTATTAAGGGGCAGGGAAGATATTCAAATTCCCATTACCATTATAGAAACAACAAAATAAAACAATCAAAGCCAGATAATTTTAGAGTTGGAAGAAATTGTAAAGGCTATTTAATCTGAATAACACCTTACCTAAACAAGAATCCTTGCTGTAGCATACCTGTTAAGTGGTCATCTAACTTCTCCTTGAAGATTTCCAAGGAGGAGGAACCTATGACCTCTTGAGGTAGCCCATTTTGCATTTAGATAATAGCTCTAGATTATTTTTTGTCCTTTTGGAGGGGGGAAGGAAGGGCAATTGTGGTTAAGTGACTTGCCCAAGGTCACACAGTTAGTGTTAAGTGTCTGAGGTTGTATTTGAACTCAGATCCTCCTGACTCTAGGGCCAGTACTCTATTCACTGTGCCACCTAACTGGTCCAACACTTCTATCTTTTTAATGGGCAATAAGTTTTAACTTAACTAATTAAATAAATCTGTCCCTCTGTGTCTTGTTTCCACCATTGCCCTTGAAGTATATCTGTCCTTCAGGGCTAGTCAGAAAAACTCTGAATCCTCTTGAATGTGATAGCCTTTCAAATATTGGAAGATAGCTACCATATCTTTCTTAACCTCTTCTTTTCCAGCTTAAACATTCTGAATGCTACAACAAATCTTCACATAATATGTCAGGTCCATTTGCTATCTTGGTCAACTTGTTTTGGACACTTTACAGTTTATTAATGTACTTTATAAAATGTGGTGTCTCAAATGGAATGTCATACTGTAGATGTAGTCTGATGGGTACAAAGTCAGTGATGCTATTTCTTTTAAAGAATTATCTATTTTTTAAAAAAATTAGTAAAAATTCACTTTCTGTTTCTCCAACTCTTCCTTTCCCCATTAAGAATTAAAAAAATATCCTCATTACAAAAATGTATGTATGTGTGTATATATGTGTGTGTATATGTATGTGTGTGTATATATACGTGTGTGTGTATATATATATATATATATATTCAAGCTAAACTAATTTTTATCTAATCTTTCCATTCCAATCCATGTTCAGTGTGTTCCTCTTCCTCTCTTTTTCCACTCTTGCCTTAAGATCATGAAGAGAATAAAATCATTTGTATTCCCTACCTAACTAAACTCCCTCTATGACCCCTGATGGTGATAGGGTTTATTTATTTTTAAATTAAATTAATTTATATATTTTTAGTTTTCAGCATTCACTTTTATGAGATTTTGAACTTTAAAATCCTCCCCCACCCACTTCCCAAGAAGGCATCTGATATACCCTATACATGTAAAATCATATTAAACATTTTTCCACATTAGTCATGTTGTGAAAGAAGAATCAGAACAAAAGGGGAAAATGATGAGAAAGACAAAAAAAAGAAAAATAGAAAATAGTATGCTATGATCTGCATTCAGACTTCATTGCTCTTTTTCTGGATGTAGTTAGCATTTTCCATCATAAGTCTTTTGGAATTGCCTCAGAGTATTGTATTGTTGAGAAGAGGTTAGGCTATCAAAAGTTAGTCATTGCACCATGTTGCTGTTACTGTGTATGATGTTCTCCTGGTTCTGCTTACTTCACTCAGTATCAGTTCATTGAAGTCTTTCCAGGTTTTGGTGTCAGTGTTTTAAAGCAATATAAGTACCTCCTCCCTATTTTAGAATGTAATCATTTAATCTCTATTTAGTCTATTATATTATTCATTTTGGATTACCTTTTTATGCTTCTCTTAAATCCTAAGTTTTAAATTTAGAGTTTCCCCAGAATTTTGGTCTTTTAATCAGGAATGATTAGAAATCTTCTCTTTCATTAAGATCCCATTCCTCCCATGGAGAATCATACTCAGTTTTGCTGGGTAACTTATTTTTGCATATTAGTCCATATCCTTTGTCTTCTGATATATGCTATTCCAAGCTCTCTGCTTTTTTTTTATAATGGTGACTGCTAAATAATGTTTGATCTTAACTGGCTCCTTAGTGGTTGGATTATTTCTTTCTGGCTGATCATAGTATTTTTTTCTTTCACTTAGAAGCTCTGAATTTGGGCTATAATACTCCTTCACATTTGCATTTGTGGGAGTTTCTTTCAGGAAAAAGTAGATTCTTGACCAGTGGGCTCCCTCTAATTTGTCTCTGATTCTAAGAGATCTAGGTAGTTTTCTTTCAAGATTTCTTGAAGTAGAATGTGAGACTCTTTTTTTTTCATTCTTGGAGTTCAAACAGTTCAGTGATTCTTAATTTTTTTTCTTCTCAATCTTTTTTTCCCCCAGGTTTTTGCCAAGAGATAGATACCTTAGATTCTCTGCCTTCCCCCTCCCCTAATTTTTAAATTTTTTTTGAATATTTCTTTGGCTGTATCATTGAGTAATAGGTTTCTATTTGGTCAATTCTAATTTCAGCATTTGTTGCCTGGGTAATTTTTGTACTTCTTGTACCAAGACACTAATTTCTTAAGTCTTTTTTCCCCCTAGCTCTCATCTCTTTTCTAACTTTTCCTCTAAGACTTTCATTTCATCTAATAAAATTTTTTTAACTTTTTTTTGGTTAGCTCTCACTTTTTATCTTCCAAAAATCTTAAGTGAATTTTTGCCAAAGCTGTAATTTTCTTTGAGGTTTTGCTTCTAGGTGGTTTAGTAATTTTCTTATTCTGAGTCTTGAGCATTCCAGTCATCAAAATAGATTTTTACAGTGGGTATGTAGACTTTTATTTTTATTTGTTTATTCTTCTAGCCTATGCCCTGACTTCACACTTGATATTAGATCCATGCATTGTACCCTTCTAGTGGGAGGGTCTGGGCTTGTCTTTTTGCCACTTTCTTGGGGAATTGATTCTTTTGTTGTTCCAGAATGTCTCAGGTTTAGGACTTGCAAGCTTTCAGAGGTTTTGAAGAGGTCTGATCCAGGGCAAATTTGTTTGTTGCCCCCTTGGTATGAGATATGCAAGTTTCTTGTCTGGTTTTAGGTCGGAGCAACAGTATAATGCTGCTGGACTCAGTCATTGTCAGACAACAGGGCAGTTCTGCTGATTTAGTATTGCAGAAGTTCTCTTTGTTCTGGGAATCCTGCCATAGTTATTCCTTTATAGGATTCAGACTGGGTTGGAGACTGCAATTATGATGCTACTTTCCTCCTAAGATCTAAATCACAAAAACAGGTTTCACACGCTTCTGCATCTCTTCTTTCTATATATCCTGTCTAGAATCTAAGACTGCTGAGAGGGAGGACAACTTAGGTCTCCTCATTGGTCTGCCCTGAATCTGTGGCCTACATCTTGGTAGTGGGTAACAAAATTGCCATTTTCTACCAGTCTCCATCATGGTGCCCAGAACAAGGGTTATGGAATCCCTCTTGCCTAGTTTACATCCTTTTCCTAGGCACTGATGAGCTCTATACCAGGCACCATTCCCAGTGTCCAGATCTCTCTCTCTCTGTCTCTGTTCTCAGTTGAGAAAATGGAACATACAATTTTTCTGGAGGAGTTTTTTGGGAAGTTTGTTGTACTACTTCTTGTTACTCTG
The DNA here is from genome assembly GCA_028646575.1 of Pseudocheirus occidentalis. Taxonomy (NCBI): domain Eukaryota; kingdom Metazoa; phylum Chordata; class Mammalia; order Diprotodontia; family Pseudocheiridae; genus Pseudocheirus; species Pseudocheirus occidentalis. The sequence continues at coordinate 3,027,744 of CM053600.1, forward strand.
CTATCTTGATGGCTTACTATGACTTTAAAGCAATACAACCTAAGATCAGATTAGCTTTTTTTTTTTTTTGCTACTTTGTCCATTTTTTTTGTTTCATAATGAGTTCACTGTCCAATAAAATTTCCATTGATTTTTCAGGAAAAAACAAACCAAATGAAAAACAAAACTGTTGCATAGCTAGAGTGTAACTAGTAATTCAGACATCTTCAGTAAAAGGCAGCAAAGGCATTCTATCCTCAGTAGGATAGGAAAGACAGAGAATGTGGGATGTAGTCAGTGGGAGAGAAGGAGCTCAAAATTATGAATCCAAGCTGGGTTCTTATCCAAACCAATCTAATCAAGCATTTATTACAGTTAATCCTCATTATTTGCAGATTCCATGTTTGTGAATTCACTTACTAAAATTTGTTTGTGACTCCAAGATCAATATTGAAGCAATTTTTCATTCATGTATATGTGCTGAGCGGGAAAAATTTGAGTTGCTTATATACATATTTCTAGCTGAAGTCACACAAAGCAATGTTCTTTCTTGTTTCAGCTTGCATAATGTCCTTTTTGAGGCCTATGTAGTGCCAAAATTTTCACATTTTTGTGCTTTTTGTTGATGATTTAGCTATTTTAAATGGCACCCAAGCATAGTGCTAAAGTGCTATCTAGTATTCTTAAGCACACAGATCAGTAAAACAGACACAAGAATTCACTAGAGAAAAGAACTCTATAAAAAAGAGAATTGGCCAAATGGAAGAGATGATAAAGTGAGCAGAAGCTCACTGAAGAACATAATTCCAGTCTGGAAAATAAGAACTGGGCAAGTGACTCCATGAGAATCTAATGACTCTATGAGATGTCAAGAAACAATAAAATAAAGTGAAAAGAATGAAAAAAAAGAAAATGTGAAATATTTCACCAGAGAAACAACTAACTTGGAAAATAGGTTGAGGAGAGATACTTTAAAGTTTATCAAACTACCTGGAAGTCATGATCAAAAAAGAACCTAGATATTAATTTTCAAGAAAATATAAAAGAAAACTGACTAAATATCTTAGATCCACAGTAGGTAAAATAGAAATTGTAAAAACCTCACCAATCACCTCCTGAAAGAGATTACAAAATGAAAACTCTCAGGAATATTATAGCCAATTTCTAGAGCTTGCAGGGCAAGAAGAAAATAAGTTAAGCCACCACTTAGAAATTATCAATTCTCTCTTAGGAGCCACAGTCAACATCACAAATGATTTGGCAGCTTCTACATTTAAGGACTAGAGGGCTTGGGATATGATACTCCAGAAGGCAAAGCAGCTAAGATTACAGCCAATGATAACCTATCCAGGAAAAAAAAATTTATATAAATCTTGTAGGGAAAATATGATATTTAACAAACTAAAAGACTTTCAATTTTTTTTTTGCTTTTTGGAGAGGAGAAGGTAGGGAAGTTGCTGTTAAGTGACTTGCCAAAGGTCACATGGCTAGTTCTTTTTTGTTTCTTTCATGTCTGAGGCCAGATTTGAAGTCAGGTCCTCCTGACTCCAGGGCTGGTGCTCTATTTGCTGTGCCACCTAGTCACCTCCTTTCAAATGTTTCAAATGAAAACATCAGAGCTGAATAGAAAAGCTGACAAGCACAAAATGCAAGAAAAGCATAAAAAGGCAAACATGAGTGATCATAAAGGATTTGATAAACACAAACTGTTTGCATTCCTATGGAAAGATGATATATATATATATATATATATATATATATATATATAACTCTTAAGAACTTTATAATTTTTATGGAAGTTAAAAGGAGTCTATGTATACAGAGGGCATGAGTGTGAGTTGATTGTGTTGGAATGATCTCAAAAAATAAAGGGGTGAGAAGGAGTTAGGCACTGGGAGAAGAAGGAAGGAAAGGGAAGAATGGGGAAAATTATCTCACATAAAAGAGCTGTAAAAGGAAGATCTTTTACAGTGGAAGGAAAAAGGAATGGTGGTGGTTGGCAATGCTTAAACCTCATCTTCCCTGGAATTGGTTCAAAAGAAGCAAGAATACACACACACACACACACACACACACTCACTTGGGTATAGAAGTCTATCTCACCAAACAGGGAAGGAGAAGGGGAAAAGGATAAGACAGAGGGTAGGTAATAAAAGGGAGGATGAATTAAGGGGGCAATGGTAAGAAACGAAACAAACTTTTGAGGAAGGACAGGGTAAAAAAAGAGAATTAAAAAGAAGAAAACCGTCTGGAGATATACAATAATAATAACCATGAATGTGAATGGGATGAACTCACCCATAAAATAAAAGTGGATAGCAGAATGGATTAGAAACCAGAATCCAACAATTTTTTTTTTTAACAAGAAACAGACTTGAAACAGAAAGTGACACAGAGAGTTAAAATAAAGACGTACAGCATAATCTATGATGCTTCAGCTAAAGTACAAAAAATACAGGGATAGCAACTATGATCTTGGTACAAAGCAAAAGCAAAAGCAAAACAGACCTAATTAGAAGAGATGATTAAGGAAACTACATTTTGCTAAAAAGTACCATAGACATAAAGTATAATATCAAACATTTTGTACAGAAAGCTTCCTTGATAATGCATTCATTTATCTTTCCCACTAAATTATTTTTATGTGGAATCCCACAGTCACTTCTGATGTACTTCACTAAACATTGTTTCAACTATATCAAGGTAGCACCAATGTTTTTCTAATTAAAGGAGGTTTTTATACTTAATAATTCTGTACATTATAGAATGAAAAAAATTTTGAATATCATAGCTATGGGTTTTAGGAAAAATTCTGGTTTTGCTTATTAAAAGTATCTAATTTTCTATGGAAAAAAATCTCACCTTTCCAAAAGATTACACACACACACACACACACGCATATATGGTGTACATCTTTTAGATGTGATATTAATTCATGTTATGTATAATTAAGGCACCAGTACAAAGTAAAGACAGAAGTATTTCCTCTCTATCAATAATGGCACTTTTGAATCTCAAAGATACAGTGGAGCGTAGTTTTAAAAATTTGATCTTTTTACTTTTTCTGCATTTATGCTGATTAAATTCTCTCCATACTCATTATAGCTGTTCCAACAGATTTTCTGTTCAATCCTTATTTATCCAATATGAAGGTATAATATTTCAGCATTTAAAAATATAGACATTAACAAATTTAAGAAAATTATACTCAATCTGATTGTTACTCATTGTGGTAGTATGTATATACAATCCCTACTAATGGGAAGGCTTAGGCTGGTGGATCACTTGAGCCCATTTCTGAGTTGCAGTAGAACTAGCGTAGACCAGGTGTTTTCACTAAGACTGGCACCAATATAGTAGGCTCCCAGGAGCTTAGAATTACCAGATTGCTTAAGGATGGACCAGTCATCTCAGGATTGGTAACAGAGAAAGCCAAACAGAAAGTCAACAGAGAAAGTCTGTGCACAATAGTAGGACTGGAGCTGTGAGTGGACCCTGCATTTCCATTCTCAGTAAGGCTCAAAAAAAAATCTGATTGTTAAAAATTTGAAATGATTACTTATGTCCATTGTTGAGTTGTTTCCAATTTGTTAAAATATGAGATTCTTAGGGAAACTAACATATTGTACTTCTTCACTTCTGCATATATAGGCACACACACAATACACATGCATATATTTAAAATTATTGTTTGTACACTATTAAAATGAAGCAAGATTCACAATACAACTTATCTGTGTCATGAATATGTGGTGACTGTGACATTGCATGTCCATGAAGAGATTAAATATACATTGAATAAAATTTGGTCATACTTCATTAAATTAATTAATTTTGCTGTATTCATTGTAAGATGCAGAAAATTTACCAGATTATTCTAGTTTTAGTTGATTTTTGATTTGAACTTTGTTTTTATCTAAAAAAGTGGATGAATTTATGCATCAATTGTACTAAAACTATTAAATATTTGGACCAGCGTTTTGTAAATCAGCACTGAAAGCTGGGGAAAAGAAGACATGACACATAGTTTAGAAACCTTTGGGATAATGACTGAGAAGGATAAGAGTAATTGCAAATAAAGAGGCAAGATATTCAAGGGTAAAAAAAGATGACATTCAAATGTCAGGAAGTAAGGAAGTAACCATCTTAAATATGATCAGAAGAAACTGGACATATTTCTTGATTTTCCAAGTTGATGGAGTAGATAAAAAATATAATTATTAAAAACCAAAAAACTCTATGCATATTTCTTTCAGAGGTAGTCAGACTTGATAAGAAACACTGACATTTACTGCACCATTTTTCCTCCCTCCTATCCCCCATCTGATATATTCCCTTTAATTTCTAATTCCAAACCATTATCATCTATATTTTAACTGTCAAAATTTTTTAACTGGAATGACATTACAGAAGTTTTGTGGAAAAAAGAAACAGCCTTCAATTGGTCTGGATAATCCATCCACAGAAAATGGGATATATTGTAACTATATGGTATGAATTATAGCCCTACCTACTTGTCCTAGAAACAAAATAAAAAGATTCTTATCCATGGAAATTGTCATGTAGATTCATGAAGACCCACTTAAGTATTCAAGTAACATAATTTCTACTCTGAAGCTTATTAAAACTGGACACAGGACATACTTGTTACATGAGAATGACATTAATGTCCCCAAATCAGAGACATTTTGAATCCAGGAGGTAAAAGAAGTTGACATTGATTTATTTGTTTTAAGGAGAAAAGGTTACCAAACAGTAACTCAAAACCTTGTTATAGCTACCCAATATTGGTTCATTAATGGAGATTTTATTGACAACTGAAAAATAAGAATTGTTCCACATGATTGGGCTCTACAAACAAAGAGAGTGAATCTATTATTTCATCATAGCCTGTCTTTCTTCTTGGGTTTCTTTTCATAGGAATTGAGGTCCATTGAGGAACAGGTGAAGGATGGAAATTAAAGGTAAATGAAAAATCAAAATAAAATTTCTGCATTTTGCCATTTTTTAGAAGGCTGTTTTAGGCTATCTTTTCAGAAGTCCCAAAAGGATCCTCTTTAAATTTTTTAAAAATTTTATTTCTTTTATTTTTAATTCATGGAATAAAATAGGAATTTCCATGACATAGTTTAATTAAAAAAGGATGATTATAGGGTGGCTAGGTGGTACAGTGAATACTGCACCAGCCCAGGAGTCAGGAGGACCTGGGTTCAAATCCAGCCTCAGACACTTAACACAAACACTAGCCATTTGACCTTGGGCAAGTCACTTAACCCCAATTGCCCTCCAAAAAGATCTTTTATTACTATCAAATCAAGTAAATATTAAAAACTTGCCTTTGTATTTTCCATGATACAAAAGGAAGCAGCAAAATATTAATTATACAGTTTTTTCCCTTGGGGGAAATACTGCAAAAGAAAACTCATGAACTTCATACACTTTTCATTTGCTTTCTTTTCTTTTAACTTGAGATCTTTGTTTCTTTTCAATGCACTTAATTTTTTAGGGATGAGTTCTTTAATTCAATATTTAGTTTTATTTATTGATGAGGTTAACAAAAACACACCCAACTCAGGACCAGTTTAGGGGAAAAAATATATAACCAATCTCTTATTCCCATAGGTAAGCATAGGTACAGCTCAAGCAATACCACTTCAAGATGAATATCCAACAAATTGGCTCTCAATTTCCCTCCAGTTAACTGACATTAATTATTATTAATTATTAATATTAGACTAATAAGTAGGAAAGTAAAATTTTCTCTTTTCCCTCCATCTCCTTGGAATCACTAACTACCACATTCAGTTCATTTTTTGATGTGACATATGTAACAAAGTCTTCAGTTTTCATAATCAGGTCAAAGCTATAACACTTGAATGAAAATGGACAGATGTGCTTGTGCACACACACAGACTTTATTGCAAATACCTCTCTACAATCCAAATTGAGGTTCTGTCCTCCAATTTCCAATTTCAGAATTTCAATCTGGTAATACCATTCCTTTTTAATTGTTGTATACCATATGTCACCTTTATATAAACTTGGTTCAATTCCTCCCATGACCTAGGAAGAGAAATGTTCATGAATATAAGAAACAAAGCTATAAAAGTCAACCTAGGTTCAACAGATAAATTAAACAATTTGATGAACATTCATTATTTATATTATATACGTTGTATGTAATTATGGTAAACACTATGCATACAAAGACAAAAATAAGAATCAATATCTCTCCATAATTAAATTAAATTCTTATGTTTTCTCTATTGTGTAAGAACAATTATGTTATTTGACTCTCTTTAATTAGCTCTAACCTCATTCTGAACTTTGAATCTCACATCTCCAGCTGTCTATTAGACATCTCAAACTGGATGTCCTGGCGCCATTTTAAAATCAACATATCCAAAACTGAACTCATTATCTTTCCCCCAAACACCTTTTCCCCTTTCAACTTTCCCTATTGTTATTAAGGACACTGCCATTTTCTCAATCATCCAGGTTCCCAGTCTAGGTGTCATCTCTGACTTCTCACTCTGTCACACAGCGTATCCAATTTTTTTTTTTTTTTGCTATGGCTTTTAAAAAAACCATTGCAACATCTCTCTAATATATCTTCTTCTCTCCTCTGACATTGAAACTACCCTGGTGCAATCAGTTGAGCATTTGTTAATCTTCTATTATGTCAGGCACTGCACAGACCCTCATCACCTCCAGACAGGACTATTATAATAGCCTTCTCATTAATATCACTGCCTTAAATCTCTCCCTTCTCTTGTTCATCATCCTTCACTCAGTTGTCAAAGTGATCTTCCTAAAGCTGAAGTCTGACCATGTTACTCTGTTACCTGATAACTCCAGGTTCCTTTATCTCCCGGATTAAATATATTTTGTCATTCAAAGCCTTTCATAATTTGCCCTTCCCCCTTTACTTCCTAGTCTTCTTACATCTTCCTTAAGAGCAGGTGCTATTTTGGTCTTTATTATTATTCCCATTACTTAGAATAGTTTCTGGCACGCAGCAGCCTCTAACTAAGTATTTATTGATTGACTGACTGGTTGGGTTACAGTAGCTCTGAGAGCCTACACTTCAGTGAAAGTGGAGGAAGGTATTTGGCAACTATTTCTGCATCAAGAGGAGTCTTCATAAATTTGTTCTCCCTTTTTCCTTTACTAAGTTGAGGTAGGCCTGTCAAAAGAATAATTCAGTCTTCAGTTCCTTCAACATGCTAGTCCTTTCAATTCAATATTCATGGCAGATACTACATTTGCTTTTGCATTTCTCTGGGAGTGGAGTCTCCTAGAACTTGGATTTGAGGAATGGGTGAATATATAATTTCTCAGGCACTGTTTACAGATATGATATAAAATTATATAGACATATGTGTGTAGATACACACATATGTATGCACATGTGGGTAATATATGTGTATATGTGCATATATATATATATGTATGTAAAATTGGAGTAGGAGTGATTTCCACTCTTCCATTCTTCCTCTTTCCCATATCGACAGCTCAAGTTGACTAATTTTCTGTCTGTGAGAGGAGCTGTAGTGGAAAACTTGGGAGAAGAGTGAGAGAATTTAATGTAATGAGGAAGTATAAATAGCATTTAAATAGGACTGTCAAAATTTGTTTTGTTTTGTTTTTTGGTTTTTTTGGAGGGCAGTTGGGGTTAAGTGACTTGCCCAAGGTCACACAGCTAGTTTTTTTTGTGTGTGTTAAGTATCTGAGGCCGGATTTGAACTCAGGTACTCCTGACTCCAGGGCCAGTGCTCTATTCACTGAGCCACCTAGCCACCCCCTGGACTGCCAAAATTTAATGGTATATGTGCATGAGCATTTTATAGCCACCTCAATGTATAATTATTCTGAGATTAATAAAAAAGTCCCACAAATGATGGTTTTTTTCCTCTTTAAGACTAAAAGATACCCACAAGACTACCTCCATTGGTACCAGTTCTGTCTCTTGGTAATCCTGCACCACACATCTGTATGGAAAAAATATTGGAGATCTTTGCTTGCTTCACAAGGGAATCAAAGAATGTCTCCCATGAACTCGATGGCTATGAAAAAATTAAATCAAAAGTACAATTACTTCATTGTTACTCATATTTTGTTTAAAAAGTTAAGTATATAAAAACAAGCAACAAAATTATATTTCCTTTATGAAAAAAATAATGAACAAATTAATAATAAAAATAATAAATAATAATATAATAAAATTATATTTCCTTTATGAAAAAATAATGAACAAATTAATAATAAAAATAATTCCAAAATTGTAGGCAGAACTTCCTTTGACTTTTAAATCCTCCTTTCAGTGTAGGTTAAATAATGTAATGTTAGTTCATATTTATTACTAGACACTCCTGAAAGAAATTATATCTACTATCAGAGTTCATGTGCAAGGTAAATATAAAGAGACAGTGATGGAGATAGTGTATTGGTAATCTCTGAGACAAAGATATGCTTGGCTAGAAATAGGACCAATGTTTCCAGACCCTTTCCATCCTCTCTGTCTCAGTCTCCCTTCATATACACATGCACATACACATATACATACCCATACATACACACACACACATATATATAAAGTGTCCCAAAGTCTTAGTCCATTTCTGAGTGTAGGATCTAATGGCAGGCACTCAATAAATATCTGTTGATGATTACACCTGAAAGTGCTAAGTTTTTGACAAACTGCTTACCAATTAAACTATTGCTAATATGTATTGTATGTATGTTCGACCATGCTATATACCTGATTGTCATTCATGTCCCATTTCTTAACTGTGGTTATATCACAAGGCCCTATGTTGAACCCTCTTATCTTCCTCTATATCCCCTCTTGGAATCCATATGTTCAATTATAATCTTTATGAGAACATTCCAAGATCAACAGATATACATATTACTTACTTATTTCTAATCTCCCTTGAGCTTTGATTGAACATTATCGATTATCTGCTAGAATCTCCAACTAGGTATTTTGTAGGCATCTCAAACTCAGTATGTCCCAAACAGAACTTGTCATCCTTTCAAGAAAAATCCACTCTTCTTCCTCTAACTTTCTTTTTCTACTGAGGACACTACTCATCCTTCCAGCTACCCAGATTCTCAGTTTTGGGGTCATCATTGCTTCTTTATTTTCTGTCATGCCCTATATCATATTTGTTCTATTTTGTCAATTTTGCTTCCATGCGTCCTAATCTGTTCTTTTCTTTTTTTTTTTGATTTTTTAAAATTTTATTGACTTGTTTGTTTACTTTTAGGTTACAAGATTCAGTTCCAGAGTCACTTGAATTTGAGGTTTTTCTCCCCTTCCTCCCCAACCCCCACCCCCACCATGGTGGCATACAATCATGTATA